>OX421276.1:16020000-16620000 GCA_949125355.1 Agriopis leucophaearia | reverse complement strand
GCCAGCTCCGATATTTTTATGATATCGGTTTTTTATATTGATAATAATTATCATACGATTATTTTCGTTGGCGCCTAAACTCATGTACCTACCGAGGTATAAGGAGGTATGTTTCTTACTCTCACGAATGAAACGACTGAATCGATTAAGTATAATGAAATTTGTCAGGGACGTAGCAAATGTTGTGGACAAATATAAGAATTTTTTAAGCATTTCTAAAATAATTTTACGAGTCAATTGACACAGACAAGCCAGTTCTGAAAGTTAATTTTGACATTGTTCGCTGTCACAATTCCTGCATTACATTACATTACATTACCAGCGGAACATTCTGGCAAGTAATGAACGAGCTGAGCTGTCTACCATCACCTTGTTCTCCAGATGAACTGTAGGTACAATGAGTAGGTACTACCAGGGAGCAGCATCAAGGAACACCACACTTCATTCACCGAGTAATGTCGCGCGCTAACACCTGCACATTACCGGTACCAACCGGATACAGGTGAGCTGTACACGGTGGAAACAGTAAGGGAACTACCCAACTGTCAATGGCTACATTATATTATAACAATTTTTTAACTAAAAATAATTCGACTGCGTCAATCTGTGTCTGGGTAGGTTTCTTTTTTAAACCCCCGACACAAGTGGAGAATTGAGAACCTCCTCCTTTTTGGAAGACGGTTAGAAACCAATCGAGACATTGGCTAAATTCGCGAGGAACCTAGTATTTGTACGGACTTATATTTTATTTGAAAGTTGGTACTTCCCGTGTGGTCCCATTTCTATTTGGTCCAGTTCTGTCATTTTTATATAAAGTCTGATTTTGTATTGATAATAGGTATGATTTTTCTATAGATAAAACAAGTAGCTGTCCTTACTGTGCTCATTAATATTTGTACCTTGTGTACCGGAATATACCAGAAAATACCGGTTAATATAGCAGCAGGCCGGCTCGAGGCAGATTATACCGGTTTATCTAGCGAACGCGGGCGTCATTTGTTTGGGTCGTTAACGCTATGGTTGGCCATTACTTGCTGAAACAGAAACTGGTTGAGAGCTTTACCAAATTATAACTCAAATTTAAGAAAATTACCTGCGGAATTAGACTTTCTGGAATACACAATTTGAGCTCGAATTAAGCAGATTATACTTACCTAGGTAGGCCGAGCTATTTATAAAACGTCTAATTTAGGTATTTTAATGTAACCTATGTGTATGAAAACCAAAATAAGATGAATACCAGTACAATACAATATTTTTACAAACTTGTACTCGGACGTTTGCAGTACAGGGTGTGTGTCAGCCCTGCAGTTATCTGTTAACGCCGCGCCGTTACCGAGCTTGTAGGTACGGTACGTATGTGTTATCGTACGAGTAGTGTGTGTGTACACATGTGTACGTGTATAATGTGTAGTTTTCTCCTGAATTCAATTAAGCAGTGATTGTTTCCCTTGAGATTTGTTAACGAGGTTTCAAATGCGTAAATCTTGTCCATTTGTCTATTCTGTCTCTATTCTATTATATATATATTATATTACCTTGTCCTTTAGAATAAGTAACCTTGTCCATTAGTCAGGTTGATAAATTTGCACGGAAAATAGCGAGCATCGTAACTATAGGAGGAAAAACTGAAACTAACACAATCGTGGAGAGTTATCTAAGTACCTACCTACCTACCTAGTGTACACCTACTCTATAATCTGTCTCGGGATTCAGTAGTATTACAGATATCTCAATCTTCGATACCAGAATAGTTATTGTGGCAATGTCCAATGTTGATGGAGCGAGTCGTGTCGAGGACGGTCTGTAATAACGGTAAGTAATGTAATTATTAGAAGCTATACAAACTATTTCCTGTTGTTGAAGTAGGTAAGTAGGTATCGAATCATTTATAAAACAATAAAACTAAAAGTAAAGTGTCAAACCAATCGAGTTCCGAGACGTACAGAACTACATTTACAATTAAAACTGACGAAGGCTCCAAACTGGACAATCAATCCTGATCCTCGGGCTGGAGACACACGAGGGGTTGTTGTGAGATGTCGGCCCTGTGTGTGTACAGACGCGTGTTCTATACACGGTAGGTACTTCAGATTGACTTTTCTGAAATCTAACTCGTACTTATACGTAGTATTACTTAGTAACCATTGATTAATGTAGTATGTATGTATGTATGTAGACTGTATAGTATCGTATATATAGATATAGTTACAGCCGTGTTATTTTGTTTAATCTATATTTGATATGTTTATGTTAATTTATGTATATCATTATTGTAGAACATGTTGAGAAAGTCATATTCATATAGTTTACCCATTATTTAGATTAATCTGTACTTTTTACTAATAATTTTTGTGATTATTTAAGAAGAATATTAGCTCCCCTCGCCTGAAACACAGGATGTACCTAGTTCAGGCATGTGTTTTAATATACCTACCTAAGTAAGAGTGTACGTACTGTTAAATTATCTTTACTTAATGCATTTTTTTTTATAAATTATTTCAATACGGTTTTATTATCTTGTAACTATACCTAACTAGTTATTTAATCTCGGAAGTCGAAGTTTAACCAACTTCTAAAATTGACATAATAATTATATTTCAATTCCCCGGTTCTCCGGTACCTAGTTATTATTATCTTGTGGTGTCTTCAAATCACGAGTGGATTGGTTTCTTCTAGGCAAGCATGCTCCATCATAGACCGCATCATCGCTTAACATCAGGCGAGTTGGTGGTCAAACGCAAACCTATTCCTGAATAAGAATAAACACGACAATGACAATACAATCATATTTTGGTACCATCGAGCTGATCTGATGGAGCCAGGAGGTGGAGAGGGGAGCTCTACTTACTATAAACTCACTCACACACACAACTCCAAGCGTGTGTTTTAGTTTTTCAAACTAGATAAGGTATATATGTAATTATTTATTTTATGTAACGCTTACTCTTCTTCAGCTCATCATGATTAAATAGGCTTGCGCTTGACCACCATCTCGATGCAATCTACGATGGAGTACGCTTGCCTGTATAGGTACATGAAGCCGATTCACTAGCGACTCAATACTAGATTGTAATTATCGGGGAACGTATAGCGAAATCCACAATCTAGTGGTTCGCACAATAATAGTGAAATCAAAGCGCTTCGGTCGTGTTTTTAAATATCAACCATGAAACGGTGTCGCATTTTTGTGCCCACTAGGGCCGTCCGATAGAAACACACACGTAGGTAAATTGTAATAAAACAAAACTTTCAAAAGCTCGTGAGTGTGCTCTCAGCCCTTCCCTTCCCATACAAGATAAACCTTCCCTTCCCATACAAGATAAACCTTCCCTTCCCATACAAGATAAACCTTCCCTTCCCATACAAGATAAACCTTCCCTTCCCATACAAGATAAACCTTCCCTTCCCATACAAGATAAACCTTCCCTTCCCATACAAGATAAACCTTCCCTTCCCATACAAGATAAACGATAAACTCATGTCTATTAATTCCGCGGAATACAAATAAATAAATAAAACTTTAAAAAACAAGTTTAACTTTAAAAAGAAATTAAAAAGTGTTCGGACCGGTCCGCTACCGGGCGCAGGCGCGGGTGCGGCGCTCCTCACTCACACACGCACACCTCCATACAGTCTGTGTGCTGTGTGAGCTACAGTGCAGCCTCACACGAGATATTATTGCTTTTGTAGTTTGGAACGACCAAAATAAAATTTTAATCGATAAAAAACAAGCGAAATGTCAGAATGTCGTGTCGATCCTAAGTTAGTGTTAGATCCTGCATAAGTAATACATCTCCTGGTGGTAGGTAGCAAGTAGCAATATTACACTCGCGATGGAACTTACAAGGTATCAAGATAATTTGTTGATTTGTTAGTTTAAGTCCACGTTTATTAGAGCTTGGTTGTAGCTATATGTTAGCAAGCGGTAGAGCTCTCTACCTGCTCTGGTACCAGGGGAGCAGAGCAGACGGACAACCAGCCGGTGGGATGCAGGATGCTTCTTCTAGGCTCCTCTAGATGATGTCTATGATCCTGTTCTAGTACTTTTTATAAAGATTAATTATCTTTAGGTTCTTTCATTAGCCCCTGTATGTATGTATGTATGTATGTATGTATGTATGTATGTATGTATGTAGATGGATGTATGAAGAAGGGCGCCGTTGAGTAGACTCCCTAGCAGGTTGTGCAGGTAGCGTACAGTTGGCTGTACACGCCGCGCATGCGCTCTAGTACCTACGTATATATTGTATACCATTATAATATGACAGTATATACAGTATATATATACAGTATATTTACTGTACAACCATAATTATCTGGTGTGACAACGGTCGTAAAGCAACATCGCATCAAGTTGTACGTCTTCATTTTTACTCTTTTTAGTGTTCCATAGCCCGATAAGGAACTCTTATAAATTCGTTCTGTCTGTCTGTCTGTCTGTCTGTCTGTCCGAATTTTTTATTTTGTTTCATATTCACCAATTAGCAGTTAGCTATTAACGTTAGCGTTATCGCAGTTGCCGTGTGCGATCGTTGTTACCAGGCAGTGGCAGGCAGTGGCAGGGAGGCAGTGGCAGGCTTCGCGTTCTGTGGATATAACCTTGAATGTAACAAACAGACAAACACAACAGGAGACATCGTTACAAACACATGTAATACAATATTCATAAAGCATATTCAAAGATAATTAATACTCATAATGTCGTTCGTTTTGTCTTTAAATGTTTTAAATATTACATTATTTTCAGGCACCGAACGTTCCTGCAACAAAGAAAAATACATAAAAGTAGTTCCGCCCTTATTCGTTGTGTTACCAGCGGCTGCGGAGTGCGGAGCCCGTACTACGGGCACGTTCCAGCACTAGTTTTAATTAACGCAGCTGTAACAGCACAACATGAAGCTATGTTGGCCTGTGTTCACTCTGAAAACACGCTACAGCTCCATTTTATACTATGTAGCTGTATTTTGTAGTCGGCAATATGACATGATATACATATCTGTGCAGCGTACGGCTGTCTGAGCTGTTGAGAACCGTACCTAGTACGTAGCATTTAAATGAACAGTAACTAAACTTTGAACAAAATCACAATAAATGTGAAATCAACTGTTTGTCTTTCTATTCCACTCACAACATTACTGAACTGATCATCATAACATTGGATAATCTAGTATTGCGTTACATGACGATTGAGGACATAAAACAAATTGAAAAACAAAAATTCTTTATATCAGGTATAAAACGAAACCAACATGCAAGCGTGCTCTATAGTAGACCGCATCATCGCTTGTCATCGGGTATTATCTTACCATCAATGCAAGGATATTATTATCCATCACTAGCCTGGTCTAACAGAATACCACAACTGTGTACAACCAGCATTATGGTGAGTTGGAGCCGGTGTTGTGACAATCTACTTGCTTTGTATGTTGTAGTGGTAGGACTCTAGTGCAGGGGTCCGCCTGGGGAAGTACCACACCTTTGCCAGTTATTCAACTGCCAAGCAGTAGTGTGCAAACGCTACTGTGTTCCGGATTGAACACAACTGGGCAATGTTTCCAGCGAAATTACAGGGCACACAGAGATTTGACATGTTATATCTTGGGGTGACGAGCGCAGTGCATTGCCATCCAGGGTTTTGAACTGTTGAAGTTCAAAATTCTGAGTGGCGTTGTGCTGTTATGGGCAAGCGTGAAGAGCCATTAGGTGAGTGAATTCGCTCGTCTCGTCACTCTGTAGCATAAAAAAAACTTAGATTTCAAATATTTTTTGTTTTGTTTAAAATGTTATTGTCACAATTCTATATTCTTAAACTAAAATAAAATATGCTAGAAAACAGCTGAATGTCGCGTGAAACCGCCATGTATAACAGGAATAGTTTGTTATCTACTAATATGAAATAAACTTTGACAAAACGTTTTTCTTTTCTTGTGCAACGACGAAGTTTATCGTACACCGATAGTTACGTCTCGTAACGCTTTTCAGAGAGTTGAGGTACTGTCTCTATGTTTATATTTTATCACTACAAGATAATAATATTTTACTGAATTTCATTTAAATGGTATTATGTACTGTTTCTGCAGTCATGAGGGTTCTTTATGTTGATTAAATTTGGGCTTACAAATGTGCTCTACACTTTCTAACATACTAAACTTAATGGAAAAGGCGATAACGTCCCACAGCGAATAAAATACAGAGAGAGTTTATAATTTGAATAATATTATCAAAATGTCAGTGTTCTGAGTGAAAATGAAGAGTACTCTATGAAACACGAATATACCGGCCAAGTGCGAGTCGGGCTCACGCACTGAGGGTTCCGTAGTCCGTACCACCACAAAATACAATAATTATCAATAAAAAAAAACCAACTTCAAAATTAGTAAAATGTGGCAGTTTCGATTCAGTGAAAAAAAAAAGTCGTCCAAGTAACAAAATTACCAGTTATAACTTGGTAATAAAAATAATTTTGTCATTGACTCGCATTTGGCCATTATTTGTAGTTATACTTTAGAGTGTGTACTATAATCATGACAAGATTCACGCTTGTACGTATTACCGTTTTTACATTACAGCAATTACAAAAACACGTAAAAGGGCTGTTAATAGAGTCTTTAAGGGTCGGCAACGTACCTGTGATGCCCCTGGTGATGCAGGTATCCACAGGCGACAGTGATCGGTTACCATCAGGCGGCCCGTCTGCTTGTTTGCCAACTATGTCACATAAAAAGAAAAAAAAACATAAACAAAAAATACGTTTGTTACTATGCTTTTAGTTTTTACTTTTAGACTTTTATAATTTCTTAGTTAATCCGCTGTAACATTACATATTCCGTGAAAATTTCAACTGACTATCTATTACGGGCGTTTAAAGGTACAACGGAATGACGGATAGACAGACACCGTAGACTCAGTAATATGGTCCCATTTTACCCTTTGGGTACGAAACCCTGAAAAGGGCAGCAAAATGAAATGATAACAAGTAGGTATATATCAAAATGGCAGATTTAAAATTCAAATTGTGATTTAAAAAAAAAATATACCGTGGACAAAATATATCTGTTAGCTCATTATTCACATAAAATATTCTTTCTCTAGACGTTAGATTTACGACATTTTAACGATACTTAAATTACCTACCTTATTGACTACTAATAGTCGGTCAATTTTTTTTCCTCATTTAGCATACTTCACATGTTTATTCAAACAGTTTGATGCTTACAGGCTAGGTAGGTACATAGACTTAACAGAGTCATGAGCCGAGAGCATTCTAGACTGCTCGATGGCGAGTTGTTCTATCACGTGACCGAGTGTCGTATACTGACGACTGGGCAGCTCTCAGCTGTAAGTGTCTCGTGATCACCCATCCGAACTGGGACAGGATCGTCGTAGTGCTGATCTGTCGAGACTGAAGTGGAGCTGCACCATAATACTAAACCATACGGATGTACAAAACAACGCACAAGTAAACCTACCCATCCCTGCATGTTATCCCCGTCCATAGCTATATGTATCAGGTGGAAAAAAACGTCGGAACCTCGGAGATGGTTCATAAACATAGTGGAACCTGCGACCGGTTTGTACCAGTTATGTCGCTTCTCTGTTTAGCACAGGCAGTGTGAGGAGGACAGAAGAGGGAGCGGCTCGCCTCGCCTGCCAGCTCCTGTACTGTACGAACTTATCTCTTTGTTCTTGAGATAACGCTAAGGGCTTGTATGAACACATACACACACACACACACACACACTACCTACGTAGGTAAGCTTACAAAATAGAGCTCGTGGCCAATACAAAGTTTATAAGTAGATTACACTCTCTAGTCTAGATATTTTGAATAGTTTAGATATTTTGGCATTATTTTTTCGTTACCAAAAATTACATAATATTTTTTTCTTTGTGATGCATATTATTTTTTGTTCCCTTCTCTCACCCCACATATTTTTGGAACACAAGGGAAGCATGTAACATACATCTCATTACGTACTCTACAACATTACAAGACTCTTCACAACAGTAGGTATTTGCAACAAACAACACATCACAGGGTTCACATCGGTTTTCTTTCATGATTCGCCGATCGTAGGATGGCTAACGAAGGACCAATGTTATATACATACTTACCTACCTACTGTTGTGTTCTGTGTTGTGTGAACAAACAGAAAAAATATATGGAAATTAGACCCGGTTATTTATTGTATGTACTACTTTTATTGGTACTACTGTAGAGTAGGTACAATTAAAAATAATTTCATAAGTTTAAATAAATCTTCTTATACAATTTTAAAACAGTAAAATTATCACTTTTTTGCTTTCTTTCAATTGACATGTTTTTAGAAGACGAACATAATTTAGAAACTAGTTAGAACACTGATTGTAGACCCCTCCCCTGACTGGAACGAAGCCAAAAACTAACTTAAACATAATAATATCTTAAAACTTAGACAGTTTTCATTAGAGAAAACAGACGCGACCGACCCTAGAGGATCATACTCCAAAAATACGTCAAACATACCAAAAACAGTCCAAAAATATGGGTAAGAGTAGTCGCGTCAGTTGAAGCCCCAACCCCGGGGCGCATTACCAACTTTACTAGTTTAACTTGTTCAAGTTAGTGGAACTTAGATGGGAGTTGGGGCAAGCGGTGACAGTTCAGGATATAGAGGCCATCTGGGCTGGCCCAGTGGACGGCAGTACCTCGAGCTCCTACTTGTACGAGGCACCTGTCGGAGGGGCTCTGTTCTGACCAGCCCTGATCCCGACGAGCTCGGAGAGAACGACGACGTCATGTAGCCCACGTTGTAACAGAAGAGCTTACTCGTTATGGTAGAGAGAGCATTCTTCTGGAGACCCGCGCCGCCCTCAGCCAGTGAGGCTGACCACTTTGCCGATATCTTGTGGAGATTCCGCCCTCCCAAAGTAAAAAACCCCTGCGAAATAACAGATAAATCCGCGCGCGGGCGCTAGTACGCAAGTCTTTTCTATCTGCCTGTCTGTGTGTCTGTGTGTCTGTGTGTGCAACAATATTGTTGAAACTACTACCTACACTGATGACTTATTCGTAGTTTAAGATAATTTTCTTCTTATATAAGTATGAATGGCGATGTGTGTATGTGTATGTATGGACTTCAAAACTGCTGGACTAATTTTAACAGGACTTTTACTGGCAGATAGGTGATGATATAAGGAGTAAACCGCCGGTTGTACCTAGTTATAATACAGTTTAGTATTGGAAGCCGGAGGCGGGATCTGAAGACCTCTGGTACTGTTGACCGCGTGCAGCGTGCGCGCACTAACTGTTATGATAAGCGTTAGTGGTAATTAGTGGCTCTCCGGTGAACTGTCGGCCAGAACCTCATCATATCTAGCATATAGGTGTACCGTGTCTCAGTTATATATAGGTACAGTCGGTTGGTACACTGGGCCCCTTTCCATAATAAACTATTTATAGTTCGCCCTGAAATGAGACCTCATCACGATGTTCCGTTTTCACCCTTCATTAACATATAATAAGTCGGATGAGTCCACTGATGGACGTAGCCTCTCCCAAGGTACATTCAGTCAAGTTACTGCCAGCTGTCCAACGTACATCGTCACTCCATCAAATGTCAGGGTGTTCCAAGCTACGTTTGCCCATTCTCGGTCTCCAATATCCAACACAGTTCGGTTTGTCGACCCTGTCACAGATTTTGCTCATAAATTAGAACATGTTTTAACGTTCAGAGCGTCAGAGTCCGAGACGTCGTCGGTCGCCCACTAGGTCGGTGGATCGACGATGTTGTAAGAATATCTTGTCTTGTACGATGAACCAGGATGGTGGCGTATCAGAAGAGTAGGGATGATGACGATGAAATACTTGACCGTGAAGATTGATCAACGTTCTGTAAATTATATCGACGAACGAACAAACTCCGTTTAGTTCCGAGAGACAGGAGGACGAGGAGTTTCGCTTATGATGCGGTTTACAATGTAGGATGTTTTATTAGAAGAAAGTATGTGTAACTGTTTTATATCTGTGCAGTGAAGATGAGTTGAGTGGCCAGCCCTGTTGTCAGGGTTTTAAAGACCACTTGAAGGCATCCGAAATGTTTTTAACTCTCGATGTAAAATAAGAGAATGTTGTTTACCGTGTGTAGGTACTGTATTTCTGTGTGTCTGTCTGTAGCATTGTAGCTCTCAAATGACTGATTTTGATTTAGTTTTTTTATTTGAAAAGTGACTGAATTATCAGCCTTTTTGCCGGGAGTTTTTTTTTTTAACGATTGTTATTATAAACAAACCGGTGCCGGTGCGATGGACAGCCGAACGGGCGCCCTCGCCAGTCGCCACCACGCAGCTACCAATATACACTTACACTTGAATGGGGGAGTCACCGTCGCATTTTCTGCATAAACATGACACAACACAAAGAAGAAAAAATGTATTCCGTTTTTAGCTAATAAAATATAAAGTTTGTCACCGAAAGCCATTTCTTGATTTCATTATTAGGACCTTACTCAACACGGTTAGTTTGAAACTCTGTCAATAGATGGCGCTAGCAGTATTCTTGAGACAACAATACAATAGAAAATGTTCTCATTTGCATTAGATATACGTTGTTGTTTTTTTATTACATTAGTTAAATTTTGACCTAATTGTTACAAATATAAATTATCTAATATTTATCTGCGTCATTACTTAAAAATAATAGAAAATGGATTCAATGACAAAAAAAACTATATTTACATATACTTAGATTTTTTTGTCATTGAATCCATTGGTAGGTTAACCTAAGCGGCTGGAAATGACTCATTAGAAAACTAAATCAAAAAGTATATATTGTTTATTTTTAATAAACCCCGACATAAGAGCAGATAATTTTCAACCAGTTGAACAGATTCTTTTGAATCATAGCTAGCGAGAATACTCTCGATCAAATCACCTTTCAAACAAAACAAACTACTAAATAAATGTCAGTTCAGTCGTTTGTTTGTGTTTGTGTGTTGCTTTGCCACAGCCAGATACACACGTTACACTTATAACACGAGGCGTCGGAGGTTAAAAAGAAAATAACGAAATATTTTCAAAAAACTGTTATTTTTGTGTAAAAAATAAAACCTAAAACGTTGAAGGGTGATTGTTTGATACGCAAACATACATGAATAAGTGGTACCTACATGAGTATATGTATATATATACGTGTATACACAACACAACGCGAGTCCGCATCACGATGCCTTATCCATAACAAGAAGCGTAACTCGGTAGCAATACAGCGTCTAGGGCTGCCACTGCCACCTACCGACTAGGTACCATTCAATAATCAAACTATAACGAATGTATGTTTCAATGTATATTTGTTTTTTCCCACTCAATGTTATAGCTGAAGAGATTTGGATAAAATTTGACGTAAATATAGTTTGTACACTGGATTAACACATGGAGCTATGTTAGGTAAATAGTATCTCCAAAAAAAAGGTCCCTCCTGGATAGTGATGAAGTACTTGATAACTATATAATAGGCTTACATTTGGCCTCCTGATGTTAAGCGATGATGCGGTCTACGATGGAGCACGCTTGTCTATAAAAAACAAATTCACTCGTGATATGAAGACACCCAGATTGTAACTATCGGGGAACACCCATTCGGGCAGCGCATTCTACAGACTAGCAGTTGACACAATTAAAAGTGGAATCAAAGCGCTTCGTACGGGTTTCGGAATATCAATATGATGCGGTGTCGATTTTTCATGGTCTGGCAGTCCGATAGCAAGAGGGAATTAGATCATGCAGATCCGATGCATTCTCTCCGACATGGATCAGATATTTAACACTCATTAGTTTAATTCATACACAAGTTGAGGAATATGAATTTAAAATAACAAGCATTACTTATAAAAAATATCTTACAATCGACTTAAATTATGTAAATGGATACTTGGTTCTGTATAAAATTTAATGATTAAAGATTGTTAATCAAATAAACCATAAATCACGATCACAAGAACTATACTTAGGTACATTATAACTTAACTACATAGTAATAACAATTGTTCACATTACATACATAAAAACTAAATGATAAGTATTTATTAGAATACAGAAGCTGCCGTATCGAATATCAATTACCATCAAACAAGCGCGAAGAGCTTTTGTCTATGAAGGAACACAGATTAAAATGATTGCCAGTAACAAAATATTAATGCGCAATTATTGTAATATAATAACAATGAGTTTTTTCTTTTGATGACCCTGGATCGAGAGGCAAGCGGCAAGCCTCCGGGCACGACCAGTTTTTCGAGTTTCTTGCTGCTAATTGAAGGTTTCGAACGTCGTAACTGTAAAATTTCACACGGAAAACCCTACCTTATTACACATTACACAAACTTTAATTTTCCCTATTTAATGTTCTCACAATGCGATCTTTTTCAAGGTAAGGAAAAGCACCTGCATCGAACTCTTTCTTTCCGACAGAAATTATACAGTTTCATCTCTTTCTAAACAGCTGTCAGAGCCAGTTTTCACAATTGAGGCTTGAAAAGTGGATAGCTTGTATAAGTACATAAATAAATGATACAGGTTTGTATGTATGTACTATGTAGGTATGTATGTAGGTACTGTACATATCGATATCCTCTTTATATTATGTTCTGTAGATGATAAATAAAGTATGTAATGTATGTTTATTGGAATCATTTCCGTTATTTTGCGTCAATTGGTCTCTTCTCTTTTGAGATTATGTTTACCAATTATTATTTTATTACAAAGCCAATTATTATAAAATAATATAATAATTAAAAACCAATTATTATATAATTTTATTATTATATTTTGTTTACCAATTATCAATTATTACAAAGGGGGAGGCCTATGTAAAGGGGGAGGCCTATGTTCAGCAGTGGACGTCTTCTGGCTGATGATGAATTATTATTTTGACTGTAATGCTGAATTTCGAAGTATGAAATTACTACGTATGCTAGTCCGAAATCAATTGCTAATTTGGAGAAGAAACTGGCTCAAATGTGAAATACAGAATAGTATTTATCATTTCAATCATCGATTGACGCAAACTCTGTGATCTGTGATCACAATAATCTGTCTGTAGTTTGTGTGGATCTGTGTGTAATTTACAATAATTACCGGCCTAGCTACAAGGACAAAAAAAAAACAGAAATAAGAAAAAAAAAATATACAAGGACAAAAAACTAATTAAAATAAGTATTTATTATTCCGTCATTGATGAAACGTAGTTACTAGCTACCTTATGAAAAAGTTCATATTTCTAGAAGGCACGATTACCTATGGATCTTTTTAATTACTAGCATGTGACTTTACAGGCAGTATGTACCTACCGTGTGGAGGTTAAAGGGGGAGGCCTATGTTCAGCAGTGGACGTCTTCTGACTGATGATGATGTGACTTTACAACCACTACTAACAGACTAGTTTTCATAGTAGCTTAGCTATATAATATGTTTTCACCGCAAAATGTAAATGTTTAATTTAGTTCCGTGACGTCACATTCAATATTTACGAATCACGTTACATTCTATCGTACCTACTTTCAAACTACCTGTCAAGAGCAAGTGTCATGCTATTTGAAAACAACTTGAAAGTGACATTGACACACGTACCTACTGTCAACATGTAGGTACGTAGGAGTGCACTAGTCTGATGCTGCGGGTCGAAGTCAATACAGAACTATAGCCGAGTTCACAAACCTACCATAATATTCTTTATTTTAGTTTTTGACAGAATCCTGTACCCGTCAGTTGTCAGTTGTAGGGCCGTCTCGTCACACGGCTGTAACCCTGGGCACTGGGCACTGGGCAGCCAGGGTTGATGGGTCAACATTTAGTTATCTAAATGTACCGCACGTTTAACTTGCCTGTGGAGAGAGATGAGTTTGAACGGGCTAGTGGATGAGATAGTTACTTCAAATATTTTACGATGTCGATAATCGAGAGAAGTGGAGATGATAAGGGCAGCTGACTTCACCACCACGTGAGGAGATCATGTAGCTTCTTACAAGCTTTCATTTAACTTATGTATGTATACTACGTATGTGTGTGACTAATCTTGCAACTGAATTTTAGACTAGTTATTTTCGAATGTTGCAGTTTAGTTTGTATGACAATGCATGGTTAGCTAAGTGACGTCATTCTAAATCCAATATGGCGGACTCCCAAAGATGGCGGACCAGTTATTTTTTATGGTCTTCCATAATATGGGTATCAAATGAAAGGTTTTACTAAAGAGGGTATATTGTAGCTGCTATGTGTTAGGTTATTGCTAGGAAGTTGCACCGAGTAGATACAGTGTCAGACGAGCTGAGTGGTAGTTTGACTGTCGTGTGTAAACGAACCTCCACGTTATACCGTGTACCTGTCCTGGATGGCAGGCGGCGGAGGCGGAGGCGGAGGCTCGGGCTCCAACTGTACGTATCTATAACTTGTATAATGTATACCGTGGAGGCGGTAACCCGTCCTATCTATGATTGACCTGGTTTTTAGAGTTCCATGATTCAGAAGAGAAGACGGACTGTTTTTAAACAGGAATACTGAACCCTATTCACATTGTTTGTAACGATGCGACGTTTTAATAAATTTTGAATTTTGACACATTTTGTATGCTAAAGCTGTCAAAAACAATCATGTTTTTATTAATAAGAGCCCCCGGTCTTGCTTAGTTTACAATATATATTACTTATTTTTCAATACACCAATAGTAACAGAATGAATCAAAAATATCCTAATGTATGTTTAATTGTAATTTGAACACTAATGTTTTTGAACTCATTTTAGGAGGAATATTATTTAATTATTGATTCACCATCATAATCAGCCTGGCTCAGCCCACTGCTGGACATAGGCCTCTCCCAAGACACGCCACACAACTACTGTATTGTCACTTCATCGAGTGTCAGGGTGTCCGACCCTCTGCCACTTCAGCCCGCTGATACACTGAACCATGCCAGTCACTTGGTTTTCTAGCTAATTGCATAAAATATTAGTTATATAAGGAACCCTCTCAATTGTAATGAGAGTCTCGCATTGCTTGTATTTTTATTGCACCCCATCATCTCGAGTTTTTATATCGTTGTTAGTTAGAGGGTTAAATTGGACGAGGGTTCTTAAAATGAACTTGGACTTGGAAAATGTTGATAATGATTTGTGTTTATGGAATTAGATCCCAGAGCCCTTTACAGTCATTTAAATGTTTCCATATGAATAAAAAAAAAACTTAACACAAGTTTCGTTTTTATAATACGCCAAAGGTTACATTATTATTTGCCTCTAAATGAAGTGAGCCCTACCTCCATGGACATTTTCAACAAGATTGCATGAGGCACGTGTGAAAATGTCTCCAAAAGATGAAAATGAAGAAATAATAATGAAGCTAAGTACTCTTTGTCTTCACCTTTCCTCTGTCTGTGTAAAGTTAAAGTTTAAACTGCCAGCAGTTTAAACCCACACCGCTGGTTATAATGTTGCCATAGACTATGTTTGACATGTTTATACACAAGCTTTTATTACATGAACGTAGATAATCTTCAAATGAGATAAAAATAAATCTTCAACTTTAGACAAAATGCAAAACACAACCATCACATAATATTTTAGCCATTACATGACGCCATGTGTCTCGACTCGACCCACGTGTGGGTCTACCGCGCGTGTGTGTGTGTGTGAAGCACTTCATATGCATAACAATTACAATCATGCATCGCGTCCGTGATCGAAACATCTCCTAAAATACTAGGAAACTTGACTCTATCGCTTTGGGACAGAGTTAGTTTTTATTTGAAAATACCACAGGTTACATGATAGTTTCTGCTGTCGCTATGTGTGTTTTGTATGGAAACAGTGTAACCAGTCAGTTGCCAGATACTATGGACAATATGGACATATCTGAATTATGGGCTCTACGTAAGACAATTCACAAAAGGTAAGTTCTTGATTTGTTTTATTTTGTAGAGCAGAGTAAATACTTCAGTCTTGAAAAGCCTTAAAGCTAAGTTGAGTAATGTTGAAGTCGATTATCTTCATTCTTAATTAGGGCAAGTGCCTTTATTGACTAAACAAAATACAAGCTTACACTAACACTACAAAAACAGTTAGTCTGCCCATAGACCGTTGAACGTCTAAAGACAATCCAAATGACAATCAAGCCCACTACCAGTTGGCAGCGTACCCAGCATGCTGGCGGTATTACCACGCTGAATGGCAATGCTTATGCGTACCAGATACACGCCAGCATTTTGGTCAAGCGTTTGATAAATTTATTATTTAAGTAGTAGGTATAGGAAGAGGATTAGTTGACCAAATGCGAGATGGGTGCATGGCCAATGTTTTTAACATTACGGGACCCTACAGTCGATCGAAGATGACAGCATGAGACAGCAACATTCCCAGCAGAAGAATACAGAAGGCTGGGGATACTGATGAGTAGATAATTAGTAATTATTATAAATCTGAGTAAAAATGTATCTAACTAAAACCATTTTCAGTACTTTTCAGCGACATTGATCAATCTTGCCACAAGATTACTAAAGCATTTAGACAATTGCATAGAATTGATCCTCAATGATGGGCAGCAGCGTCCTAATAGTACACGGTGAACGTACTGCGATCCCCAAGCCGCCTGCCAAGCGTGGGGATTATGGCAACACCCCTCTATGAGGGAGGCCTTGTCCAACAGTGGACGTTAATTGGCTGATTATGTGTGTGTGTGATCCTCAATGCTCAAGTATACTTCATGTAGATAAACAAAGATGTATGTGCAGACAGCAGCGCAGTGCAGTGCGTGGTATTATGTAATACTATAGACAATTATTTGTACCGTAGAGTGAGCAACTAGTGATGTGATAACACGAGGAACCATTGTGTCGTTAAGATTTGAATAATGCTTCAGATAACTGTACACTTGTAGAGTGTGGTACTCTACCTGTGTCAGGTTATCTGATGTCTAGACGTGTCTAGTCACTCTAATATATGTCGTTATCAGTTATCAGTACGATAACGTAAATGCAGTATTGTTCTAATGATTATATCTTCTTGACTTATATCTAAGCGATTTCCTATCAGCTTCTTATTTTTATAATTACCTACGTGATTGTAGAAAGTTGAATAGGTACAATAACATTATAGGAAGCATTTCAGTAAGTGTTTCCTGGTACTTCATAAACTGCGATTCTTGAAAGGCTGAAGAATTAAATAATAACGTATAATGAATGAAAAATAATTAATAAGTTCTCTGATTCTTCTCCTTGTAGGTATTTTAATGTCGGAGTATATGATAGCTACAAAGTTATTTAACTAACTTTAAAAAAGGAGGAAGTTCTCAATTCGAGTGTTTTATGTAACGTAATATCTTCGCCGATTGTGAATACATGTTAATGTTTTTTATTGAATCAGCTATTATAAGTTGAGAGTGGACCCTTTTAAGATAGAAGTAAACATTTCACTTCTAAAAATTAGGGGATGAATCCCTTTAATTGAGTATTATTTACATCCCGTGAAGTAATTATTTTTATTATTATTTTTATATCATTGTATTATCATCATATAGGTACAATACGAGTCATGGACATTGCTCTATCATCATTAAATCGAGTTAGTAATAATGCCGTCGAGTCACGTGATATGAAATTATTACAAGTTTACCAAACGAAACATTTAGTAGGTACATTAAGAGGTTTACCAAATGGGATACTTACCAAACGGGATGTATCGTTTTTTTTTATTTACCAGTACCTAGTTAGTTTTTTCTTTACGCCTGAGTTTATGTCTGTGTATTTAATGTGCTTTTGTATTTATGAACAGTGGATCTAACTCGCTGTTATGTAAGCTATAATAATTATCACTTCACTGCAAGTCACAAAAACATAACCAAATTAAATGTATTTTTCGTTCATATCCGTGTGGTGATAACAGCTCTACATGTACATTGTACACATGTATGTGTGTACAGTCGGCTCTGTGTTGTATATTCGGGACACAGCTGTCGATAACAGAGTAGTATCTAAACATAGGCAACTGCTGTCGTATTCTGTGGCATCGCGCAATTCACACATACATACATACACGCTTCTTGTCAATATTTATCTACGATATGGGGCACAGTGGGACCACGAAGAGTTATTTTTGATTAAGTTTTTATGTAACAAATCTTACAGATTGCGTTCCGTCGGATTGTGGCGACCAATGTTGATGTACAAAACAAGGGACCACGAAAACTCAACTTCTACGGTCCAAGACACTAACACACGTACCTACCTAACCTACATACAAGAAAAATAGTATAGATTATAATAGTGTTATAAATAGTAATACTAGCGACTCGCCCTGACTTGGCACGGGTATGTTTTAATATATGTATATATAAAGCTACTGTGAAAAATTATCTAACTGATGGTGAAAACCACATCAAAATCCGTTGCGTGGATTAGGAGGAGTTAGTGGACACATACACAGTTTTTTTTATTCAGTAGATAATAGGCTTGCGTTTGACCGCCAACTTGCCTGATGTTAAGCGCGATGCGGTCTACGATGGGGCACGCTTGCCTAGAAGAAACTGATTCACTCGTGATTTGAAGACACCCAGATTGTAACAATCGGGGAACACCCATTCCGGCAGCGCATTCTACAGACTACCAGTTCGCATAATAAAAGTGGAATCAAAGCGCTTCGTACGGGTTTTCGGAATATTAACCATGAAGCGGTGTCTATTTACAGGCAGACAGACGCGGAAAACGACTTTATTTTATACTATTTTAGAGTCTGTAGAGATAACATGTGTATCGGGACTCATTCAAATGTGTATCGGGACTTATCGCGCATTATTTAGGTAAACATTGGTACCCTACGATTGGTTGGTATTTTTTAAAGTTATATAATAATTTGATAAATAGACACACACACACTCTTAAATACAAAACCCTCCGTCCGAGGAGAGTCAGGTGAACATGTAGATAATGTCAGCAGTGTTTTTGCTAACTTTACTACAGTATCTACTCTGCTAACTCTTAGACCTTGAAGGAAATTATATAGAATAACTTATTGAATTTTAAAATATTCTTTGTTGCTCGTGGGATTTGTTTGATACTGTTTGGGAACAAGCCGTTTCTTCTTCTAGAATATTTAAATAAATTATATCAGGTACCTGCTACAGTCTTACATTTAAAATCCTGGCGGAAGTGATCAGGATTCCTGGTTTTCTTTCTTCTTTTTACAATATTGTTTTATTCGTAGGCACATCCATAGACACTTTAGAGTAGGTTTTTTTATTTTATTATATTTTGAATTTAAAAGTGAAGCTAACAGCCTAAGAGTAGGTATATAAGTGAAAAATTGATTCGATAACCAAGTTTCAAGTACTACAAACACATTTTATGTATTATTAGTAAAGTGAAACTATATACTAAATACATAGCGCACATCCATATCTACCTATTCTACAATAAATATGTAGAAAAATATGTTTATCGCATGTGCGGAACGGAGATGTTCAAGGTTCCCCAAATATGGGTTACTAGGTGGTGAGTGGTGTGAACACGCGACTCTGAGAACAGGTTCTCAACTACACGAGACACGCTGTGTACATTACATACCTACTACAGTGCCATTTAACTTGTTTTTAACCATTGTGTTTAACTTCAAAATATAATAAGTACCAGTCTGTTTCAATTTACTTTTAAATTTTAAAGTACTTATATCTATTTAGTAAATCTATACCTACCTATTTTATTGTTTACACATACAATACCTCACTGATGGTGGACAACAATCTATATTTATTCTTGTTTCTCATGTTTACTAACAACTTTTATAAAACTTGAGTGAATGTGACTATTAAAACCTAAATAACATTTTAATGGAAAAGTGATCAGTTGTTTTGTCGCTGTGGTAATATTAATTAAGGTAATTCATATGCGACCACTAAACGATAAAATAAATGTCAAGGTTTTCTTTGAGGAGTAATTTAAAAGCAATAAAAAGAAAATAGCGTTACATGATCGCGTTACTCGATCAACACGACACTGACACACGACACGAGGCACAACAACCAGCTATCTCTAACAACACGACACTGACACACGACACGAGGGACAACTCTCTCTAACAACACGACACGAGAGACAACAACCAGCTATCTCTAACAACACGACACTAACACACGACACGAGGGACAACTATCTCTAACAACACGACACTGACACACGACACGAGGCACAACAACCAGCTATCTCTAACAACACGACACTGACACACGACACGAGCACAACAACCAGCTATCTCTAACAACACGACACTGACACACGACACGAGGGACAACTATCTCTAACAACACGACACTGACACACGACACGAGGCACAACAACCAGCTATCTCTAACAACACGACACTGACACACGACACGAGGGACAACTCTCTCTAACAACACGACACGAGAGACAACAACCAGCTATCTCTAACAACACGACACTGACACACGACACGACGGACAACAACCAGCTATCTCTAACAACACGACACTGACACACGACACGAGGGACAACTATCTCTAACAACACGACACGAGAGACAACAACCAGCTATCTCTAACAACACGACACGAGAGACAACAACCAGCTATCTCTAACAACACGACACTGACACACGACATGAGGGACAACAACCAGCTATCTCTAACAACACGACACTGACACACGACACGAGGGACAACTATCTCTAACAACACGACACTGACACACGACACGACAATTACGAGAGGCGGCCACGGTGGATTTAAAAAAAACCACGATTTATAATTACTATTTATTATTAATAGTTACATAAACTTCTTAATTGCTAATTAATAGAAAGGGATGTCCTAACGATCTGAAGTTAAGAGACGAAAGGCGACGCGGGGTACTCGTGGGTTCCTTTTATGTGGACGGCGGTGACGTTCTCGGTAGTTGTGCAATACATCATTGTATGGGGTTCAATGGGATATAACACCTCACCCCTTAGATGAGCAACTATTTGCTAACGTTTAGTGCAAATATTGCGTCTCGCTTACGGCGTTCTGATAGCTCAATGTTCTCTTCTATACATTGTCCAGTCTGCATCTTCTGAGTCATACGTCGATGTAGATATAATGCAACAATTAAGCTTGCAACAATTATTCCAGTTATAATTGTGTAAAGGGGTATTGTCGTGTGATAAAGTACTTCGTCAGAGGTATTTGCAATAAGTCGAACAGGTGTCTCAGTTTCGATCTGCTTCTGAATGTTGTGCAATGAGCTGAGATTCACGGAAGTCAGGCGGTAGGTTGCTCCAACTCTGGGAAGATGATTCATTGGTGGTGCGATGATTTCGACAGTAATTCCGTTGACTTTATCGTCGAGGTTGGTCAATGTAAATTCCGGCGCTTGCAGCTTGCATGATTTAGGTATCATTGCGAGGTAACTGCCTTGAAGTATGTGGTGCTTATCTGGTCCGCAGGATAACTGAACTCTCGTAGGTTTCGGGAACGAGACGACGTAGTGCTGACTGTCTAGCTCTATTAGAGCTTCCTTAGACAGGGAGATAGGCGTGATTTTACACGTTTCATCTATCTCCTGTGAATTAATGAGTTTTTCTATGCAGTCAGGCTTAGTTCGAAGTTGGTGTCCGAGATGTTGTTTGCAGATGCGTACGCAGTCAACCTTCGGGCATTCAGCCTCCATGTACACGAATTCTTTAGACGTAGTAGCTACATAAGGATAAGGAGGGAGAATAACTTCGTGATTTTTATTTGGAACGGGACACAATCTGAATAAGGAAAAGGTTAGTATAAGAGTGATAGGAAACTTAAGGACTACCACGATTTTCCTACCCGAATAATAAGAACCTAAACTAATTATATCATAGTAATACCTATAATCTAAATTCAAAATTTCATCCGTGTTATACAATTCACGTAACTTACCTAGCATTAATTTTAAATCTTCAATAGATAAAATAGAGTGGTGCAAAGACATCGTGCGACTAAAAGCTAATATATTTTCTATTCTAATCATTTCGTCGGACAACTCTCTTACATTGTCATTTAAGACAACGAAAAGTTGCGCGATATAAGATAATCTAAGTGCGCGTTCGCTATCAGATGACGTCATATTAATGACGTAAGATAACGCGTTCTCTAACTTATGCTGGTTATGAGTAAGATTATTTAAAAGCTGCGTTTGTTGAACGGAATACTTTTTATATAAAGTTATGTGTTCATTCATCTTATCTGCAATAGCTAATCCGTTCGATCTTAAGGTATGTAAAACAGTTTCGAACCTTAAGGCGTCATTATTGTCTAAATTACCGGATATGGACTTGATTAATGTACCGAGAGGATTAATAAGGCCTCTTTTATTTCTAATGGATGGTTCGAATGTGCTTAGTTGCAATTGTATTTTATCTAGTTTATATGAAAGATACTTTATCTGAGATTTGAATAGGGGATAGCTCGTATTAGTTAATTGCTGAATTGATTCTGTCAGTCGGTTGCGTGAGTATAATAAATGCTTATTCATAATAGCCAAATCGATATCTTGCAGAAATGTATGATAGTGGGAAACTATTTTAGTAGGTCCCAGTTTGAAAGGTAAGATCCCAGGTCCATTATCAAGGCTTTCGAGTCGGATTTCTTGAGCTTGGGCCAGGTGCGTCAGTATCAGTAGGTATCTGTAACAAATTAGAGTCTCTAGTCTTATCAGTCTTACGTTGTCGTTTTAGTCGGCGCTTAGCAACGGGTCCGCGTTTTCTGGAAGTGTAAATGTGAATAGGTAGATTAGTAACTACTTTGTCATGGGTGAAACGCGATGCTAACTTTTGTCGGTCTGCTGCTGGGTTCCGTATGAATATCTCTTCGTCAGTCGAATAGTCTATAATAGGGTCTCTGTCACTATTTCTTTGTGTCGTTAAAGCTTCACGTTCAGCTAACGATGAGTCATGTATAAGTTCGTAGACTGTTTCCATTCTACTATGGTGGTCTTGTATGTACTTTTGCAATAATCGGTCCGTGATATTTAAGTCGGTCGGGTCTCGTGGGTCAAAGTGTCCTGTGATTAAGTCGTACGGTCTACATTTTGTCAAGCTATGCACGGAGCTGTTGTAAGCTATGAGGGCATAAGGTACCAAGTTTATAGCAGGCTCATTCATATGTTTCAGTTTCAGTATACGCAGGTGCTCTAGAAGAGTACTGTGGAAACGCTCTATCATTCCGTTTTCGTTTGGTGTATTTGCAGCCGTTGTATGATGTTGGATTTTATGTAATCGAAGGAATTCGGCAACTACTTGATTCGTAAATTCCGTTCCTTGGTCAGTCGTGATGGTAAGTGGAAAGCAGTGGTGTGTGCAAAAGTTAAGAAGGGCTTTTATGATTTTAGGAGCTGTGCAGTCAGTCATCAAATAAGCTTGTGCGTATTTGGAGAATGAATCTATGATAGTTAAGTACTTATCCTGTTCTATGGTTAATACGTCAGCGTGCACAATCTCGAACGGTTTATGCGGAGGCGGAACTATTCTAAATTCTTGTCGTATGGGATTACGATCGTACTTAACACAACCGCACACTACACATATATTTATGAATTTAGTAATATCAGATTTCATTTTAGGCCAAAAGTACCTCTGTGATAGTGAGTTATATGTTTCATTGATACCACGGTGATTCGTTTTCCCGTCGTGGTACTTGCGTATTATGTCTTGTTGAGTTAGATAGTCGGATACATTTTCTATGTTCTTTTTTACTAGCACTAGATTCATAGATGAACTTCGGAATGTTTTTTGAATGATAGGGACGATGCTGAGCATTTTACCTATGGGCTGGACTAAGATCGCAGTTCGTAATTTTGGGTCTACATGTTTTTTAATTACGTCTATGATATCTCGCTCGAGGTTTTCCTCAGAGGCTTCGGTTGAAACTCGAAGGTAATTGTCAAAGGGTTTCGTGACTATCGGTTTTGTTCGGGCTAGGCGGCTGACTATATTTATGATGATTTGTTTCCGGAACTTGTTAAGGGGATCATCGCTGATAGGAATATCTAAGATAGGTTGTTCTGCGCTAGTGTGAGCTGTTTCGGTAGACGATCCGCTGTGTACTGGGTTGTCCGGGGCCGTGAGTGTAGATGACGTACTTGTCGCTGACACAGTTGATGACGTATCGTCATGACGCGGTGCTTGTGACGTATTCACTTGTAACGAATCGGTCTCTTCATTGTGTATTTCTATACGACTTAGAGCGTCAGCGTTGGTATTGAATTTGCCTTTCTTATGTATAACGGTGTAATCAAACTCGGCTAATTTTAATCTCCATCTAGTCAAACGCGAACCGGGTTCTTTTATGTTCATGAGCCACTGTAAGGGCTTATGGTCAGTAATTATTTTAAATTTACGTCCGAATAAATAGGGCCTAAAGTGCTTAGTTGCCCATACGATTGCAAGGAGTTCCTTTTCAATCGTTGAGTAGTTGGTCTCGCTTTCGTTAAGGGTCCTAGATGCATAGGCAATTGGTCTGTCAGAGCCTATTGTACCTTGGGATAAGATACCGCCCAAAGCGAAATTTGATGCATCAGTTGTCAGGATAAAGTCCTTGGAGAAGTCAGGGTACTGCAAAATGGGGTCATTTGTCAGCAAGGTTTTGCAGTGCTCAAAGCAGTTCACATAATCAGGGGTCAAGGAAATTAGTGCACCTTTTTTTAAACAGGCGGTCAGAGGTTTGGTTACGCGAGCAAAGTTGGGTATGAAGCGTCGATAGTATCCTAGAAGTCCTAAGAATCCTTTTATCTGTTTAGTAGTTTTCGGAATAGGATAGTTCGAGATGGCCTTGATTTTATCGGGATTAGGTTTCACACCGTCAAGAGTGATTACATGACCTAGATATGGAGTTTCGCGCTTGAGAAACTCGGACTTGTCCATTTGTATTTTTAGACTTGATTGCCTAAGGCGTTCGAAAATTGTACTGAGGTTAGTTATTACTTCCTGAAGTGAGGATCCGAAGACCAAAATGTCGTCCAAATAGACTACACAGATCCTATTTAGTAGGCCTCGGAGCACATTGTCCATTACTCGTTGGAATGTAGATGGACTGTTTTTTAATCCCATGGGCATTCTCAAAAATTCCCAATGGCCATGTTCAACGCTGAAGGCTGTTTTGTGAATGTCTCTAGGATTCATTTCCACTTGATAGAAACCAGATGCCAAATCTAGGGTACAGAAATACTGACATTTGCCTAGTTTGTCTAGTATGTCGGTCACGTTGGGTATTGGGTATTTATCATCGATGGTCTTGTCGTTTAATTTCCGAAAGTCAATGACTATTCGCCATTTGGTTTTACCAGATGCGTCAATTTTCTTAGGGACTACCCAAATAGGGGCATTCCACGCAGATGTGGAAGGTCGTATAATACCTTGGTCTAACATTTTTTGAATTTGCGTTTGGACCTCTTCTCTATGTATGTAGGGATATCGGTAAGTCTTACTATGCACAGGCTCTTCATCAGTAGTATTAATTGAATGTTTAATTTGATTGGTGAAGGTCAGGGGCTCGTCTTCTAGATAAAACACGTCTGCATATTTAGCGCATAACGCTTTTAAATTAGCTGTCTCTTCTACATTTAAATGATCTGTGCGCAACCGTGATAAGACATCGCGAGTCCGAGGACAGGTGGCGGTGTCAAATGTCGGTATGGGTAAAGTCTGTTCGCTAAATATATGTGCGCGGATTGGTTCACTTAATGAAAAGATAATGTCATAGTCCGTGGGGTTAGATACCTCTAAGAAAGCACGGTTATGTCTAGCGATGGATAGACACTCGTTTACATGACATCCACTAATAGTTTGGTCTTCAATACAGATTTCACCTTCAGGCACGTTTGTTGGAAGTCTTAATAATTTCGACGATCTCGCTTGAATAACGTCTTCATATAAGTTGACGTTATCGGACGTATACATACGTATAGGTATAGATGCTGATCTAGTCTGAAGGGTTTTTGTTTCTAGATCGATTTTAGCCAACCAATGTTGTAAAAGGTCGCACCCTATTAAGCCGTCAAAGTATTCGTGAAATCGGTACACATATAATTTAATTGGTTCGAATGCTTTGATTTCTCTGAAACAAGGTATGGTTATGGAGTAATTGTTCTTAGTAGTGGCATGTACATTTGTCACAATGAATGGGTCGTAATTTAAAGCATAGTCTGGGAAATATAGATCTACTGCTTCGGGACTCAGGAACGACTGATTTGCTCCTGTGTCAATCAGAAACTTTAAAGGCGGACAATCAGGATGAATTTGGAATGTTATATAGGGCAGGCGTCTCTTATTCTGAACGTGTATTTCTATTCGGGGGCAGTGTCCGTCTGACCCTTGGGAAAATTTTGCTCGTGATCGGTCTCTTCGCAGACAACTGCGGAAGTTTCTTCACTTGGTACGGGGTCATAGTTGTAATACTCGTAGTCAGGTTGGTTGGGGTCATAGTAATAGTCATAGTCGTATTCATAGTCTTGGTAAGGTTCGTAGAACTCATTTGTATTCACTTCGCGAGTTTTGAAGTAATTATTTGGTGGTGGGTTACCATGAATTCTCCAGTCATGTACCTGTCGAGTCGGAGGTAAAGGTCTTGCTACTGGGTGGCTTACGCCAGACATAGGCTGTGGGACTTGCGGCCGGTTATGAAATTGTTGAAAATTCGGTTGTCGTGGGGTAATTCTAAAACCAGTCGACATGTTGGATCGGGGCAATGCTCGGAACATTTGTTGGGTTCTAGTTGGACCTTGAAAAATTGGTCTGGGTTTATTCATTTCTATTTGTGGCATTCCAAAACGAGGTCGGAACGTTTGAGGTACAAAAGACTTATCAAAGCTGAAAGGTTTTACGGGTGTTCCTGCGAAGCTGGAGGGCATGGGCTTTTTCTGTAAGTTATTTTGTAGGTACAGGACGTTCATTTCTTCCTGTACATATATCAGTGCTGTTTCTAGGGTAGGTGGTCGCATACACCTAATGCGTGAGCCTAGAGGCTCATCTAGACCTTTGAGGAAGGTTTTTAAAGCTAGATTTTGATATAAAATTCTTTTCGATTGCACTGTGGTAAGAATAGTGTCATGAAGTTCAACGTACGTCATTATGTAACTGAGCAAATTTTGAACCTTCTCATAAAATATGTGAGGCGTGTCTGAACCTTGGGTTAGATGTGAGAGATCAGTGTAAAGGGCGGTCTCGTCCCTATGGTCCGAAAAAGAATTTATTAAGGTCGTTCGGATGCTATGCCAGTCTGATGGGACCCCATTCGTGGTCAAGGTCCTTGCGGCAGGACCGGTGATTTTATTTAGAATGCCGTTTATTAGAGCTAAGTTGGTCAGCTCGTTTCCTGGCTCAGGGTTAATATACTCTATAACTAACTTGTCGCATAATGACAAGAACCTAATTAAGGCATTAGGAGTGCCGTCAAACTCGGGTACTAACTTAAGCGTTCTTATTATACTATCAATTTTCTTATCGGTTGTATTCATGTTGAAATCTATTTCTTCTTCTATTAAATTTAAGTTACGAAAAGCGTCCCTCTGCGCTATGCGGGAGGACGTTCTTTGGGGAACGATTCCCCTAGTAAATCGTGGTTGGAAAATGTTGGGAAGTGTGAGTTACGGGAAAGGAATGAAGTAGCTACTTAATCCTTAGAATTGTGCAACTCACAGTATCATTGCGGTGGCGATGCACGATGATTCATCAATTGTTGGATGTCGTGTGACCTTCGCTGCTTCCCAGTGGCTGCTCTCAGGTTCTTCTTTCCGGATAGTAGATAAAACGTTGAGACGTTATCAGCACGCACTAGTAGAAGTCTGTTCACATGAATGTTCAGATTTGTGTTCACGGTGAAAGTCTACGCACGCACTGACTCTACTATCCTACCGTCTGCGCCAATTACGAGAGGCGGCCACGGTGGATTTAAAAAAAACCACGATTTATAATTACTATTTATTATTAATAGTTACATAAACTTCTTAATTGCTAATTAATAGAAAGGGATGTCCTAACGATCTGAAGTTAAGAGACGAAAGGCGACGCGGGGTACTCGTGGGTTCCTTTTATGTGGACGGCGGTGACGTTCTCGGTAGTTGTGCAATACATCATTGTATGGGGTTCAATGGGATATAACACGACGGACAACAACCAGCTATCTCTAACTATACTATTAAATTGCAGTTAACCATTGTTTAACTACTTACTATAACTGGTAGAAACCGGACTATCAATTGTTTTAATTTGCATAGTTCCATGCGGTCAAAAATATTATATATATATTATTTATGGCCCATAAACTCGTTTAACTCGTATTGACAGAAAACAACGAGCCTGCATCTGATGTATACCTACTGGTGTACACCGAGCTGGTCCACCAACTCATTCCACAGCAAGGTTATTATAGGTATTGGTACGAGAAATAAGGAATCCGCTTTTATTCATTTATTGTTCCCTCATGTATTGACATGTTTGATCCCTCTCTCATTATCATCATCCCGTATTCATATTGACGTGTAGAGGTCACTAAGCGAGCTTTTTACAATCCCATGATGCGTTATGCAGGTGCTGGCGACTCAAGTTGGTCGTCTTCGTCGTCCTGGGTTTCTGTTCTCTGGAATTTTGCCCTTGAGTGGGAATTCACAGAGGGACTTCTTTGCGTATGTGCGAAGAAGGCGATTTTTCATGTTATGACTGTAATATGAACTCTACATATTGTCCCGAGTATTTTTTCTAGCGGAGTCATTGAGCTATTATTATAACGTATAGAGAAGACCATAAACATCTTTTTTTATGCCATAGGTGGCAAACAAGCAGATGGACCTTAAAAGCGTTCTAGCGCTGCGTGTTTATACTGTATAATTAAACGACTAATTTTATTGTTTCAGCGCTGCGAGTCTAGCTTGAACTTAGCAAAATGGATCATAACTGTAATGTATGGCGGTACCCACATTAGTACATTAAAAGTACACCTTGTATTGTAACCGAGGGTAGGCGCCGGCGGCCAGCTGTCAGGTTTTTAGTCGGAATAAATCTGTGCTAACTGTAACAGTGTTTTCGCTTTGCTCGCCCTTTGACCTAATATTTCCCAAAAACTTCTTTGCTAAAGATAGCTTATCTATACTTAGTAATAATAACTCAATGAGTGGAGTCGACTTTCCTTACTTTTCTTTACCAATCTGTAAAAACTGAATCGGATCAAAAGTCATATGATGTTATACGATAGGACAGGACAGGACAGCAGTACGACAACCCTCGGCCGGCGGCTGAAGGCACTGTTATCAATTATTCGGTAAAACTATTAGATCTGGTTAAAACACTGCTAAGCCTAACGTTATTAACATTATTGTGTGACCAGTTGACCACCTCGAGACCTCACAACTACATGTCGGAGTAATCAAAACATCGATCACATCGTCAAACAAACGGACAGGATTTAGAATCGCCTGAAATCGAGTAAAATGAAAGTAGATAGTAAGTGGTTACTAGTTAGTTATCGGCGGAACCCAGCTGGAGAGCAGATGTGTGTTGACACAGAGGCACCATGTTGACATACAATACCGCATTGTGTAGAGATATCGTATGTTGCGAGTAGGTGAGGCGTCCTTGGCGCGGGTTATCTAACAAACACGGAAAGATACCTAGCTCACGTACGTACCTACCTGTTTGAACGGCAAATATCGTGTCGGTGTTTGGTATAAGTAGGTATTCAGGTAGGTACCTAAGTAGAGGTACGAGAATGTTTAGTTGTAGAGTACCTACCTACAACTATTAGTGTATATAACGACGCCCAACATTTTGATAAGTTCTCGAAAAGTTCTTGTTATTTATAAACACAGATTGCCTGGTATCTACGAGTATAGGTACGAGTAGGTACCTAGATTGACTTCGATCGGCTACAAAATGAAAGTAACTTTTTACGACAAAACGGCTGAATTGAACTTGATGACATTTATGAGATTTAGTGATAGTTACATTTGTGTGCACTATGAAGTACGAACAGATGCGAACCGACGTAGGTACGATATTTTTTTATACTATATATAGGGTGCCTCATCGTAGATCCTTACATTCGTTGAAAAAGGTGCGTTTTGAAAAAAAGAAAATAAATTAAAATAACAAAAAAGGTTAAGTAGTATAACAGTTACAATCTGTGTGTCTTCAAATCAAGTGTGTGTGAGTGAATCAGTTTCTTCTAGACAAGCGTACTCCATTAAGGCTCCATCGTAGACCGCATCATCGCTTAACATCAGACGAGTGAAACGCACGCCTATTACTACATACGTAGGTATACAAAAATAAAACGGGAGATAGTAACTATAACAAGTGGATCACATTAAAACCCAACTTCAAAAATATATGAAAAAATAATACCTGTGTATAAAAAAATCTTTTTTCAGTAGGTCAAATTGTATAGATACAATTTGACCTACTGATTTTTTTTTTTTGTCGATCAACAGTTGGCGGAGGAATCGGTGAACATACATAAAAAAATTATATATATATATACAGTGTAACATAGAAACGTTCTCTTTTTTTGAATTCGGTTAAAAATAGAATAGAATTTTATACAAAAAACATTGTAATATAGAAAACAATGGCAATATGTCAATCACGCCGGCAAACATGCGGGTATATCTGTCCGCGCGACTTGCGCAGGACATTCTGCTCCACTCCGGACATTCACTACTCGGATTTGGCGGCAGATTTTGATAATGACTTTGAAATTAGCCAACTGTAATACTTTTGAAAAGTTTTTTCAATTTACTGCTACAGCTATTTGACACACAGCTTTTGTATTGTCGTCTGAAGTGCTACTGCCAAGATGACGGAGATCGAACTAAGTTAGATCATTGATCCCACTTATAACAGACCACAGACACGCAAAGTAAGTGAAATCGCGGTGTCTATGTTGTTAAGGATCTGTGGACATTACGATATAAGCAGAGATAGAGCTATCGCAGTGGGTGAGTATATGAGTACGGCGCAGCACGCGGAGACTGCGTGTCGCGGCGTGCGTGCGTGTGCGCAGCCGCGGTGCCCCGGCTCCGCACACCACGGCACTAGTATCATACCTCACTGATATACGATGTACTGCGATAGCCGCTGCGCTGGTAAACAGCTCTACTATACAAGATATTACTCATGTACTCGTACATACAAAAGTAACACATTTTGGCAAATATGTTGAAATTAATACATAACACAAAAAAATAAAATTGTAAATGAAACTGTGATGATATATGGTAATAAGACGTGTCACAGAGAGCAATGGAGAGAGCTATGCTCGGAGTTTCTTAGCACGATAGAATCCGGAACGTGGATATTAGTCGCAGAACTAGTCGCCGACATAGCTTCTAAGATTTGCAAGTTAGTGGCAATGGACAGGTCACATCGCTCGAAAAACCAATAACCGATAGGGAAGGAAGATTCTTAAGTGGAGACTACGAACCGGAATATATGCAACGTAGGCCTCCCACTAGATGGACCGACGACAACGTGAGAGTCGCGGCCATCCAGTGGATGCAGATGGCAGGATGTCGTTCACGGTGGAGTTCTAAGAGCGAGGCCTGTGTTCAGTAATGAACGTCTTCTGTCTGATGATGATGATGATGATTTGAATAGTAGCTAAAGTAAAAAGTATAGTATCTCAAAGAAATGGAAAAGTTTATGTCATCTAATGTCGATGGAGACACGATACATAAGGCAGTTGATGGAAGAAGAAAAGATGAAGATCACTCAGAAATCTACTGACATGCCTCGGGCATCTCCAGCAAGCCCAGCAACGGACTAAGATAGGTTGTTGATGATGGTGATGATGGTGGTGGCATTAGATACCAATTAAATAAAGTTAAATGATTATTTACGGGATATTTACCGTGGTAAGGTTGTGGAAGGAGCTCCCGATATTTCGGCGCAGTTACATGCACCATGTTCACGGGTAAATATCCCGTAAATAATCATTTAACTTTAGTGAACAACCGTGATAGTTTAAAACAGTGTTTAATTAAGTAAACATTTGGTAATGTCTGTTTTTACTAAGTATCTAGAATCTATCAGAACTAGACAAATGTGATTAAAATAGTTTCAGCCATTTATAAAAGAACAAAACAGACAAATATGAACAGATCGATGAACGAGTTCTACTGAGAGACACAATAACAGAGAGACAGAGAGAGAGAGAGAGAGTTAGTTGTACGTGTAACATCAGTATAGTTCCATTCTCTATGTATATATTTGTAATGTCTTCACGATTAAACGGCTCAACCAATATTGATGATATAAGACAATCAAACAGTGTGCACACTAAGCACAGGATACTTTTAATAACGAAAAGTTGAGTTTTTTTTTGTTAAATTCCAGACAAAACAGCAGCATCTAGTTATTACAACAGATAGTGACGTCGATTCTGCTCTAGGCACCACTTTTTTAACTAAACTATGAAATCTCTTAAACAGTTATCATCCTTTTCTGGTAAATAGGAATGAAAAGTGACTCAGAGTTTTTTGTCCAGTCCAGTCAGATATTACTTTAGTTTAGGTAATGCCTTCCTAGTTCCTACAGAATTGACGCCAATCTCTACTAAAGCTTTTTACACTAAGTAAGTACATATGTATACGTGGTAAATTGGTCAGCTCCGCAGATCAGATAAACAACAGATCTAACAAACAAGGGAGATATGCCTTAGTACAATTATCGTTAGTGTTCGTGTGTTTCCACTACACCGGTAACAATAATAATTGTAAATAGGCACACTTACTCATTTTATACGTACACTAAGAAATTTGCTGCGACATCAGAGAACAAGCCTGATTTAGGCCATATGCGTTTAGCTTTCGTGCCGGGGCAATAGAATACGGCACCGGTACCCCCTACCTGTAGTAAGAGCCTACTAAAAGGGGACCTCTGGGTTCGAGATGGTCAAAGCTGGGGTGACCATCCACTTACGCGAGCCCAGAGAGAGAATGACAACGTTGTGTGACCAACGTTGTCGCGAGTGGAAGGACTGAGACAACACGCAGTTGTCTCGGGTGGAACTATAGCGCAGTGCTGAGGGCTCCGGTGCGTTCCTCTGGAGATCCCGGAGCCCTCTAGTCAAGCACTTAGGCTGGCTGGCTGGCTTTAATGGGCAAAATCACACATAATCTGGCTGCACCCCATTGCAGAAGGGTATCTTTGGAAGATTTTCCACCCGCCCCTGCCACGTCACCTAACCATATCTCCCTTGCTAGTATGATCTGAGACTGGTTCCATAGATAGGTTGGCAAACAATTATGTCTGCTCGATGATATAAAACTGTATGCCATAGCAACAACACGTGGAGACCTTGTCATAATACTAGAGTACCGCATCTCTTCAGCTGTTGTTGAACAATAATGATTAATTGAATGTGACAGAGTTGTAGGTGGTTTTTATTAGACCTCAATATTTTTTGCGTTCCGCCTAGTAACCGCTACATGGTAGAGTTATAGCCGCAGCTAATCAAACACATCGCTACCTATATACATGTATGTTATGTGCCGATATCAACGAGTCAATATTCACATTATCAAGGTGATTTTGTTCAGGGTCATGAAATAAATATGTAAACAATGTAGATGTATCACTCTATACCTACCTAATCCATTCACTATCGGATGATCGCTGGTAACAAAACAAAACCTAAATATATCTACCCATTAAACTGAACCCTGATACATTGCTAAAACATAAATGAAAACAATGTATGTAGTAGATAATAGTACCTATTACAGTTATAGGCTACCACAACACAATCTCAAACACTTTACATGTATTATGGCGGCTCCACATTAGTGCCGTGAAGCTCCGAGAACAAGCGTGAACGTGAATGTAAAGGGTTTTCGCGGGGTTCACGCGCGTTCACGCCTGTTCCCGATCAGAGTCGGTATTTTGTCCCGCGACAAAGGGTTCGCGCCCCGTTCGCGCGGCGTTCACGCGTACACATCCACATTCACGGCCCCGCGCCAGTTTACTTCTTGTTTACTCCGGTCTATAAAGGCGTACGGACGTCATCTACCATCTTCTTTTTTTCCAACGCTTTTTAATAACTTTCTTGTTTTGGACGTCTAAATAGTAATATGTGGCCACAGCAAACAAAGTTATTTCAGCAGCAGATTCTACGTCCATTTCGCGGCGGGTTTCACGAACGACTGTGAACATCCCGTGAATGTGGAGGGCACGACTTGTGCCGAGAATTCATACCGTGAATTCGCGCGTGAATTCACGGCACTAATGTGGAGCCGCCATTATAAGAATAGTTTTCTTGTTGTGGAAGATTATTTAATGAATAATCCGACTTAAAACATTATCGGTCTGCGCCGGCGCCTACTGGTAGAGTATGTACTTGATATTTATTAATAAAACTCCCTTACATCAATAATAAGTATTTCCAGAGAACTCTGTCGAAGTGAACAGCTCGCACGAGTCTCCTCTACACGAGACACTTACTTACTGTTACAATCTGCCACTGTTTTAACATTACCAACATTATGTACTAACTGCGCCCTGCAGCCTTACCCAATATTTACCAATTTTACTGGATTTTTCAGCAATGAAAAACATTCCATGGCTTTAAAGTTACATGATTATTTACGTTTTTTTTTTTTTTTTTGTTATAAATTATATAACTTTAGTGAACATCCGTGATAGTTTAAAACAGTGTATCCATGGCTTTTTTCACCATGTGCACGATTTCCATGCTAAATTTAATAAAGATCGGTGCAGTCGTTTATTAGTTAAACTGTATTAAACAGACAGACTGAGTCACTGTGTTATTACAGAGTAGTTTGATTTGATACTGTCTTCAGAAGCTCTTCAGAATAACAAGTTCTGAGGAAGACACAGCGTCGACAGCAGTCACCATGGTGTCAGTGAGTGGTGTACTAGTGACTAGTCACCATGGTGTCAGTGAGTGGTGTACTAGTGACTAGTCACCATGGTGTCAGTGAGTGGTGTACTAGTGACTAGTCACCATGGTGTCAGTGAGTGGTGTACTAGTGACTAGTCACCATGGTGTCAGTGAGTGGTGTACTAGTGACTAGTCACCATGGTGTCAGTGAGTGGTGTACTAGTGACTAGTCACCATGGTGTCAGTGAGTGGTGTACTAGTGACTAGTCACCATGGTGTCAGTGAGTGGTGTACTAGTGACTAGTCACCATGGTGTCAGTGAGTGGTGTACTAGTGACTAGTATGTTTGGATCAATCTTCAAGAATCAACAGATTACGGAATAGTAAACACATGGAGTGTTGTTTGCTCTAGGAGAGACCAGGGATGTGCAGATGGACTGCTGAGAGAGGACAGCTGGCAGAATACATTACAACGTACAGCTACAGAGCTCGTCTCCAGCGCGCTCTACCATGGTGGAGATGACAAGAGCTGTGCCTGTGTTAGCTTGGGCACTTACAAACACATCAAACTAATTTATTCATAAGTTCTTAACAGTTGACATGTCATCAATTTGAGGGTTGCGTTGCGTCAATTTATGTGATTATTAAGTCAAAGTACCAAATTCATATTTTGGTTATAAACTAGTTTTGGATATATAATATTGAGGATGTAAATAAGTTTAATGTAATGTTAGAGACATGATTGACGAAAGTTTTCTAGACATAATAAATGTGCTAAAACAGGTCTTCTATTAGGCTTATGTTTGACTGTTAGTTATCTATCTGTAGACGTCATAATGCAGTTTTCTTTCTCCTTTTTGTAGCGGAGGTAGAGCATCAGCTTCAAGGACACGTTCCTTTCCGAGGCAGGGCGCTGAGGGACGCCGCACTGAGGCATTGAGGCACTCCCGGGAACCCGGGAGTACTCAGCCCGGGCGAGCAGGGCGCTGAGGGACGCCGCACTGAGGCAGTGAGGCACTCCCGGGAACCCGGGAGTACTCAGCCCAGGCGAGCAGGACCTTTCGTGAAAGTAAAGCCGTTTTTCCCCCGAGTTCCGTCTCTGCACCTCGTGTAGTTAGCGGCAGCACGCTCACAGAGACTGACTCACTGGCGTCAGCAAGTCTTCAAATAGCCAGCGAGTAAACACGCGGAGTTTACGGCACAATGATAATGAAATGCACGACGGTAGGGAACTAACTGCTACTATCCACTATTTGTTGTTATTTAGAGGCTCAATTTTCCACTGCCGGCAAGTCTTCCCAGACTTCCTGCCAGTCCTCCCACGTAATCCACGTTTTAGAGCTTTTTAACTTATAGTGAAGCAAACCTAAGTACCCCTGAGTACCGTCTGCATTTTCTACCGGTTTTTATTTTTGGGTAATACTCTGAAGAGCTTCCTGCTTCGGAATTTTGACAATTATCGCGTTCTATAAACGCATGCTTGTTTGCCACTTTTTTATTAGTGGTTCCGTTTAACTTTTAGGTTTTCATGAGTTGAATATAATAGATATAGCGTAATAGCTGAACAGACATGAGTAAAATTTGGTACGCAGGTAGATTAGGATTACCATAATACTCCTTCATGCACGGATAACGAATGAGGGTGCGGGGCGCCGCTAGTATATCCCATAAGTCATATCCTGGTCGATTGTCGTGGTTCAGCGTTCGAGAGCCACGTGGCGCCATCAGATGGCGGCTCCACATTAGTGCCGTGAAGCTCCGAGAACAAGCGTGAACGTGAATGTGGAGGGTTTTCGCGGAGTTCACGCGCGTTCACGCCTGTTCCCCGATCAGAGTCGGTATTTTGTCCCGCGACAAAGGGTTCGCGCCTCCTTCGCGCGGCGTTCACGCGTACACATCCACATTCACGGCCCCGCGCCAGTTTACTCCGGACTATAAAGGCGTACGGACGTTATCCACCATCCTACCACCATCTTCTTTTTTTCCAACGCTTTTTAATAACTTTCTTGTTTTGGACGTCTAAATAGTAATATGTTGCCACAGCAAACAAAGTTATTGCAGCAGCAGATTCTACGTCCATTTCGCGGCGGGTTTCACGAACGACTGTGAGCATCCCGTGAATGTGGAGGGCACGACTTGTGCCGAGAATTCACGCCGTGAATTTGCGCGTGAATTCACGGCACTAATGTGGAGCCGCCAAGACACAGCGCGTCCGTACTCCGCTCCGAACATGGCTATCAGTCACGCTGTCACTGACTGATACGAGCTGATACTGCGGCAGACCATCCATCAGGCGACGTGTATCCGTGACGTCGGAACTATTGTTCAAAACATTTGTTTATAAATTACACAAAAGAGTACTAAGTAATCAAGTGAGATTAGATTTTTTTGAGTTTCAATAATAATGAGTCTGATAAATCGGTACACCTACTTAATAAACGATGATGGTGCGTTAAATTTCTTTATTATTTAGTAATTTTTTATTAATATACAAATTCTTGAAACTATTAGTTTTCATTATTTAAGCCGGACTCTTGAAACTTTAGGAATATTGATTAAAACTGTTGGTAAGTATATAAATAGAAGTAGGAATGTACTCATGTAAACCAGTTTTCCATCATCATCATTATTGGCCTGTAAGCCTGTATCCATCCATCTACAAGAGATGATTCATGTAGGTACCGTCCGGAATACATTTGCGCTCATGGCTGAATGAGTCAATCGGGTAGCTCTGATTAGGTCACAGTTAGCAGAGCTGATGTGGGTGAAGTGATCTCTCCACGGACACTACCGCTTCGACAGCTTGTGAAAACACAGTTTCATAACCAGTTACGATCGAAGCGAAATTATGTTTTGTTCAATACTAAGTAGTTACGAGCGAGTTATTTCTGTATTCTTATTTGCGGTTTCGATGGAGGAAAACCCTTATTTTCACATCGCCAGTTTAACAAACTTTTAGTAAATATGCCAAAGAATAAAAGTGCTAAGTGACAGTTATAAATAAACTGGATCTATTGAACAATTTATTTATAACTGTAAAGAGTCAAATCGCTCGAACACAATTTCCGTCACGAAATATTTTTGATGTTTCATCGAGAGGAGTCGAAAAGTCAGCTTCGAACGCCCTTTCACAACCTCTCGACAACTTTAATTATAATAAAACTCAATACGATCGAAATCAGACAAAATTAGAATAGAAAAAAAAATACAATTTTCACCCCGAAGAAGGTTGGCATCGGAAATGTCTATTTCGGCTCCAAATCGAGGGCGCGATTTTATTAAAATCAAGGGGAAAGAATATTTTAATTTTTTGACACCGGTGTTATTTTTTTGAAATGGCATCCCAAAGGAAGAAAGAATTTGCATTTTTATACCGTAATTAAGCTTCAGGGCCCGATTGAGTTTTATGGAGTTCCGTACAATGGAGATTGCGAGCTTTTAATAGATTTTCTTTGGAAATGAGCTGGAAACTTGGGAAACGGAACTTTTCAATTTATCTGAGTTGTCAAGTGTTCCGGGCGCACTGACCTGGCGACGATGTACATTGTTGTTCATCTTCGCTGTCACAATTATATTTCATTACTTTTCACGCTTAAGAACTGCTTTGTTACCAAATGGTACCTTATGAAAGTCAATCGAGCTAAATCTCGATGGTCTTTTTTTAAATATAGAATAGACCTACGTTTAGCGATCAACTACCCCGACAGTAAGCGACAGTGTGGCCGAGGATTGAACACGTTGATCTAGAAGAAATCTATTCACTCTAGCCTTGAAGATGCCTAGATTGTAGTTCTCAGGAAACAAGGAGGACGGCAGGGAGTTTTGGACCATTCTTGGGCAGTACGTACTTACCGCCATTGGCAATTAAAGCAAATGTCTGTCTCCCGACAGTCATTAGCTTTAATTGCCATCATCAGACGAGCTGGACGCTTACTCCTGACAGTATTGAAATTGGTATAGAAAAAAAGGTTGTAGATTTTCTTAGAACAATAGAATACCCAACGTTCCAAGTATATAAGAAAGTATGAAGTGGCAAAATACCTCCAGGCGATCGATGTCGAACTTACGTAAGATAAAGGATGGTGCGTCGTTTCGTTTCGGAATTTCGTTAGAATCGGAGCCCAAGATCATTTGAATTGGTTACAACAGTTATCTTGTATTGAAGCCAGACCTACTGTTCTACTGGACCACAGCCACACTGACGTCTCACAAGCCAGACCTACTGTTCTACTGGGCCACAGCCACACGGACGTCTCACAAGAAGTAAAGTAATAAAACCGTTGGCTCCGCTCCGTAATCCTTTGATTCGGCAGTTTAGTGGCAGTAAAGCAGACCAGAGGAGAACCAGAACGTATTTACACATAGTAACAGATGTTAGTAATTACGTTTAGGAGACGTGCTCGTAAACCAGGACAGACGCGTGGACAAGCGGCTCGCGGGCGGAGACACGTGCTCTACTATAGTCACGTAGGCGAATATACCGTGTCTCCGGTATCACCAACATTGTGATATGATAAAGTATCCTAACCTGGAATGGGAGCTGGCTATTGAATTAAGCTAAGAGTCATTTCGATGCAAAGCTATATTCAATGCTGGAAAATGAGGTGAAACATTGATTTGGCCAGTTTTCAATGTAGCTAGCCATATTATGACCTTCAGCCTTCAACCAAAGTAAAATGAATGGACGGGCCCTAACCATTGAACTTGATCAGTAAAAACGAGTCAAAACCGTCGGACATATACTTCAACACCTAATTATAAAAATGTACAGTATATTTGTTACAAAAAATAGATATCGGTTTTATTTGTGTATTTACATTTCGGTAAAGCATACGAATTCATAATTTTGTCAGATGTTTCGTTATCGCGTAACAATAGACTCGTGTTTCACTTCCTACGGCTAGAGACCGCCTGAAACGAAGTGAGCGCTGGCGCTCATTTTGTAATCTTCAAAAATGCGCTTCTACTGGGCCCGTCCATTCCATTTCATTCGGTTCCATTTATTTTATTTTGGTCGAAGCCTTCAGCCTCATCATCCCTAATTAGTACGGCTACCTGTCACAACGCGTAGTCAGTCAGTACGTCAAGTGTAGCAAACGAGTCGCAAACGCAAGCCTATTAATATATACATATATATAAAACCTACAGTATGTTATTTTTATCAGTTTTATAGTCGACAGTACATACTAGTGTCTGATTTTATGAAACACTCGTAAAGTGTACGTCGTCATATTTATTAAGTTTCCGTCCAAAAAGGTCTGCGATCTTAAAAACATTTTGCATAACTAATGTAGACTCTATCCTTTTCCGATACGGGTCATGAAGGGACCTATTTTGAGGTCAACGTGAGGAGAGATTTTGTCACCTCACTGTACTTTTTTACTGTGTATTTTCAAAGGTAGGGTTATTTTTATCGGGCTGTATACGTATTTTACGATAAAGGCAATATTTGTTATTTATAAATAAGATAAAACATGTATGTAGTAAGTAAAAGTTTGCGTAGAGTGAGTGGCTGACCCTAGTGTCAGGCCTACAAGAGTTTTAGGCCATCTGGAAGCCTCCAAGCAACTGCTATTTTAGAGCCATCTACCTGCAGCGGTAAGAGCTGAATCCACCAGAGCGGTGTGGAGGCCCTGGTAAATAGGACAGTTGTTTGGACTAAAAATAAGGCTTAGTGAAAAATTTCCTGAAAAACAAGTTTTTTTGACTAGACTATGACACTCGGGATAATGCAAGGACTTTAACGATCACATCACATCAAAATCGGTTCAGGCATTCTAGAGGTTTAGTGGAATTAAGAAGCACATATACGTCATACATACAAAGTAGTTTAAAAATGACAGATTGTTAGTAAATTGTAGAAGCAGTTGGCTGTGCGGTTAGCAAGTAGGCGCGGTCGCGGGGTCTGCCCTGGTAGTGGTCTGTGATGAGGCTGGCAGGGCGGAGGCCGCAGGGGTGTCACTTCGTTAGCTTGTTACGATCTCGGCGCCCCTGTTCACGTTAGCTTGTTACGATCTCGGCGCCCCTGTTCACGTTAGCTTGTTACGATCTCGGCGCCCCTGTTCACGTTAGCTTGTTACGATCTCGGCGCCCCTGTTCACGTTAGCTTGTTACGATCTCGGCGCCCCTGTTCACGTTACTTGATGCTTATTACTCCTGCTGTGGTTATAAAACGTGACTCCTCATCAACTGCGCTTCAAAATTCATAGTCCGCTTACAGCTCGTGCCGGTTAGTTGCCAGCCCTAGTGTGTGTTACACGGAGGCCGTATCTCACCACATGTCTACATCATCATCAACTATTGTCCAGCCACTGGTGCTGTAGGTCTCGTCTCCAGCGCGCCTTCTGTTCCTGTGGTGAGCAGTGCCATCCCCTGCCAGCCAGCCACTCTCACCATGTCTCTCCAAGTCTCCACCGGCCAGCTGGTGTTACTTGCTACACAATGAGAGGTGAACTAATGTAATAGCCACTCAAATACTGTGCATTATCACAGAATACAAAAGCATTATGTGCATAAGACTTTTATTACTGGTGCTACGGTATCGAAGCATCGAAATACAAATAATAAAAAATAATAAGGTACAAAAAACAAAACACCTAGTGAAGTTCAGTAAACAACATTCGCTCCAAACTACAAACAATTTAATAAGATGTGGCTGATGATGCGCTGCTGTGGTGATGCGCTGCTGTGGTGATGCGCTGCCTGAACTGAATGCGTGATCCCCGATAGTTTCAATCTGGGTGTCTTCAGGTCAAGAGTAAATCGGTTTCTTCTAGGCAAGCGTGATCCATCGTAGGCCATCATCGAGTTGGCGGCCAAGCGCGAGCCTATTTTATAATAATATTGAATTTTAAAAAAATACGAATAAAGAAATCGGTAAAATCAGTTCAAAATCTTCAGAAATATTGCGTAACACGCACACACATACAGAACATCCCCACACAAAAATATACAATTGAATTGAGAACTCCTTTTTGGGTCCTTTTTGTAGTGAGTTGTAAATATTACAAAAGCAGTTCCTCTATCATCTTTCATATACAAATAACCTCTGTCGAAATCTTCCGTCTTATAGCTCAAGACTTGAACATTTTAAAATGATCTCACTAGAACGTAGACGTAACTATGCGGATATCGCACTACTGCAAAAGATAATTGATGGCAAAATTGACTGTACAAACCTGCTGTCTAAAGTTACACTTTCGGTTCCACGTTCAAGCAGCCGCCTCCTTAACAGAAAAACCTTCTATCTCTCCCCATGTCGCACGAATTATGGCCAGCACTCTCCGTTACACCGGATGTGCTCAGCCTACAATAACATATGCCATGACTTTGACATTTTCGGTGACAACATCAACTGTTTCAAACAAAATTTTTATTCATCATAATCTTTAATTCAATATTTTTTATTAGTTAATCTTTAGTTTATTTTAGTCAAAATATGTATATATTATATCGTTATGAGTGTTATATTATTTGTAGCATGCTGTGTTTACCTCTAGAAGGTTGTGCATTCATCGCATTTAACATCGCAAATGTATTTATTCTTAAGATAAGAATGTATGACCAGTTTGGTGAACCAATTAAAAAAAAAAAAAAAAATATGTTGTTACAGGTATACAGTACAGCCACAGAAAGACTCATGACAGGTGTACAGTACAGCCACAGACAGACTCATGACAGGTGTACAGTACAGCCACAGACAGACTCATGACAGGTGTACAGTACAGCCACAGACAGACTCATGACAGGTGTACAGTACAGCCACAGAAAGACTCATGACAGGTGTACAGTACAGCCACAGACAGACTCATGACAGGTGTACAGTACAGCCACAGACAGACTCATGACAGGTGTACAGTACAGCCACAGAAAGACTCATGACAGGTGTACAGTACAGCCACAGACAGACTCATGACAGGTGTACAGTACAGCCACAGAAAGACTCATGACAGGTGTACAGTACAGCCACAGACAGACTCATGACAGGTGTACAGTACAGCCACAGACAGACTCATGACAGGTGTACAGTACAGCCACAGAAAGACTCATGACAGGTGTACAGTACAGCCACAGACAGACTCATGACAGGTGTACAGTACAGCCACAGACAGACTCATGACAGGTGTACAGTACAGCCACAGAAAGACTCATGACAGGTGTACAGTACAGCCACAGACAGACTCATGACAGGTGTACAGTACAGCCACAGACAGACTCATGACAGGTGTACAGTACAGCCACAGACAGACTCATGACAGGTGTACAGTACAGCCACAGACAGACTCATGACAGGTGTACCTACTATCAATACAACAATCTACACTATTGATATTTTATTTTACTTTACATGGAAAACAAACAACAAACACGGTAGATATATGAATAGTTACACAAAAGCCAGAAAAAAGTTTTCACTAAAACCATATCTACCATATAATATATTTCATTATAGCGATGGTGGCCGAGCTATATGTAGCATGTGCATTTTACAATTTGACGGTACCCGGTTCGATCCTCGGTTCTGCACCATCGGCACCGGTATGTTTTTTTTATTTTTATGCCATAGGTAGCAAACAAGCAGACGGGCCGCCAAGAATCTCAAAATTTTTAAGACCCATAACATTCACCATCATGTACTGGGCCAGCATGGTGGACCAGAACCCACCCTCTCTCTGAGAGAAGGCCTGTGTTTCAACCGTGGGAACATGATAGGGTGATAATGATGAATCTGTTAGAATCTGTTCACACCAGATATTGCATCTACGAGACTAACAAAACAACTTAAAACTAGTGCAACAATTGGAAGCCTTATCGCTGTACGCGATCTCTTCCAGGCAACATTAACGACGTACAGAATGTTTCCTTGTAGTGAATATTATTGACAGATGACATAGTAGTACAAGGTACTTTGAGGAAACCTGAAACCTGAGAAAAGTCTCAATAAATCATGACAGTGCAAATATTTACATTGTGTGATGAAGCTTGCCAAATATTATGATGTAGACTGTATTCCTGGAAGATATCTCCTTATCAGTTGTCTCTGATTGTAGATAATGTGTAAGTACCTACAGGCGTCAACGATAACACTAATTAGAAGGATGTTGCGTTTCAGAGAAATTATGTTTTCCTTTACCTAGGTACTATAATATAAGTACTTACTTATTTTTTTTAATGAGATATTGTGAAGGAAACATAATTATAAAGCTGTTCCTTAAAGTTGATGGATATCACATCAATGATGGATTTTGGGTATCTTTAGATCCAAGTTGACGCACGTCATGGCTCCGACGGTTTATAACCAATTACCTGATGAAATTACGGCTGCCACGAGTATGTAGTCCTACAAAAATAGGTTAAAAAATGGCTCATCGAGCAGTCTTTTTACAATTTCAAACAATTTTATAAACTTGACATTTGAATGTAACTATAATTTTAACAAATTCTTTGACATGTTTTATCATTATTATTTTTTTGTTCTAGTATTTAATATTTTGTAATGTAAGTAATTAATATATTTTTATATTAAACTTCAATAATTTTTTATGTTATCTTAAGAGAAATTTTATTGACTTGTAAATTGCCATTTTACCAATAAATTACTTATGACTTTATCATCATTATCAGCCAGAAGACGTCCACTGCTGAACATAGGCCTCCCCCTTTAACCTCCACATTGAACGACATCCTGCCATCTGCATCCACTGGATGCCCGCGACTCGCACAATGTCGTCGGTCCATCTAGTGGGAGACTTACCTACGCTGCGTCTTCCGGTTCGCGGTCTCCACTCAAGAACCTTTCTTCCCCTTCGGTTATCAGTTCTTCGAGCGATGTGGCCCGCCCATTGCCACTTCAACTTGCAGATTTTAATAGCTATGTCGGTGACCCTGGTTCTTTGGCGAATATCTATGTTCCGAATTTTATCGCGTAAAGAAACTACCGGAACTTATGACTTAGGTACCTTTTTTTAAAGGTTTTTTGTAAGAAAGTGATGCTGCTGCACTGGAAGTGGTCGCGAGCTCTATATACCTTCAATGGTGTACGGACACTCTAACAATTGTTAGGTGGTTCCACAACAGTTGTTAGGTGAAGCAGTTTATGTATTCAATGTGTTAATTAACTTGTATTCTTTTTATTTATATTACACGGGAATTACTCACGCCGACTATAGTTTCAACCGCATTCGGCGATCTCTATCAAAATAAATAAGGGTGAGTAATTTCCGTGTAATATAAATAAAATGTGAGAAACCCACGTCAGTTTCCATAATATAACTTGTATTCTGTATACTTATAAAATACTTGCCCGTGTATCAATCAATCAATCATTTATTTTATCAATTTGGTACAGTTATGTACACTTTTGAACGTCAAAACCTTTACAATGCAATAATTAACAAAACACTAAATGCCTTTCATATTTACTTTATTGTATACTAGCCGTCCGCCCCGGCTTCGCACGAGTGTAAGCTCGGCCTTCGGCCTCGCTACAAAATATAATATAGCCTATGTCACCCGGGGATAGTGTAGCTTCCCAACAGTGAAAGAATTTTTCAAATCGGTTCAGTAGTTTCGGAGCCTATTCATTACAAACATACAAAAATAGGTACAAATCTTTCCTCTTTATAATATTAGTGTAGATATTATTATTCAGTATTCGAAGAGGTTCCATTCCAAGTCCTGAACAAAATCCTAGAACGTCTAGGAACGTAGCAATTTACCATCATTACGACGACCACAAAGGCGCTTTTCCTTTGAGCTTGGCATGCACGAAATTGAGCATTCCGTAGTAATTGCTTGTAAATGTGTTGGGCGAAATGAGATCTTGTCAGCGGAGACTTTGTTAGAATTATTTATTACCCGCTGATAAAGTCTTATTTCACCTGGTACTTATTTGTATAAAATAATAGAAAATTCCAGTCGTTGTCTAAAGATAATTATTTAAATCATTCTGAGTACTTACTCGCATAGAGCTGATGATCTACAAACGGCTGAACAAATGTTGTTAAATCATAACTAGAGTATTCTCCAACAAGTAAACATCTTTCATACAAAAAAAACTAAATCAAAATCGGTTGATCCGTTTGGAAACTACAACGCCACATTTATAAACACGTTAAACTTATAACACCCCCTTGTTTGCGTCGGGGGATAAAAACAAGAGGGGACCGTTTTTAGGGTTCCGTAGCCCGACAAGGAACCCTTATAAATTCGTTCTGTCCGTCCGTCTGTCTATACTTCTATCCATCCGTGCGAATTTTTTAGAACCTTCTAAGTTCTATAATTATTTAGATAAGTGCATGAAACTTTGCAAAATTACAGTTGTAACATAGATCTCAATTTTAAAAGTATAAAAAATGTATAGGTGATATTGCATTTTAGGGGTGGCTCTGGTACATGTGAAATGGGGTTGAATATATTTTTTTCGCTAGACATCCTCGGGTATCTTTGAAAATGTCTTTTAAAATGAAGGTAAGGCTTCGTACATCACTTTTTTAGAGTCTATACTTTGCGCCAATATGGTCCGCCAAAATGGCAAAAAGTTGGTGGGGACCAACAACACCCCTGCATTTCTAAACTATAAGACATCAAAACTTGTAACTTACAATACTGATAGGTCATAGGTATATAAAACATTCATTCACAACACATTTTGCAATATTATAATGTTATTGTAACCTTCTCAACATGATCGCTCGCATTATCTAGATATTATGAATATAATAGGATTAAGGCACTGCAAGTCAAACTCCGATATCACATGGGTGTGGTGTCGTTGATGCGATGCAAGAGGTCACTGACCACTGATAACGTTGCACCACTGATAACAGCTGATAGCGCCGCACTGATAACAACGAATAATGTTAGTAAGCTAATTATGTTGTTTTTATAGACTGGCAATACTGGCATACAAGAGAAACATATGTTCAGGAGCTATACTTTTACATTAAAAAATATACACAAAATATGTTATACAATCATGACTTGACTAGTCGGAACGACAAAGAAATATTTCACGAAACCCAACAAAGTCGCAAAGTCTTTTTTAAGCCAAACAGAAGTCAATAAGGATGAAGGCAAACCACTTTATCCAGACTAAATAAAACAGAAAAAGTCGTGAACGGGCACCATTCGTGAAAAGCTCGGGGAAATAGGAGGAAAGTCGGCGAACTCGATACAAAGTTGGCCCAACCATCGTGAAATACAGAGCTCGGTAGTAGTGACCGCTTCATATAATATGCATGGCCGGTCACCGACCACTTACCATCAACCCGAGGGACTGTAATCAGATACTGAGTCGGGAAATCTAATTGATTATTCATTTGAGGGGGTAAAGTTTTTAACGTTTGGCCAGTTTGAAGGGATCTTAAACTTTATTAAGTTCGTTCAGAATCTGACCATCAAGACTGTTAAAAAACATTGGAAAATAGGTTAGGAATCGGAAAAAAATGTATTATTCGGATTAACGGATTTCCATGTTATATATTCGTGAATGGGACATCACCGTAGGTACCTACTTTTAATGAAGAACTATGAAATGGAAAAAGTCTAATAGAGTACTCGTTAATTTTAGCGTAGCTAAAGCTTCCGAACTGAAATTGCGTGTTCTTCCAATAAATATGGAATAGAATATAGATAGATTCTATGTCGGAGTCGGAGCACGCAGTTTTGCTTGGAAGGTGTCTAATTACTTAAGGAAATTGGTACCATAAACCATTATAAAACATGACTGTCGTTAGTAATAAAAATAATTTGAAATTTCTATGAAACATAAACCTTGTAAAGTTAACTAACCAAAGCTTCGTAGAAATCTTCAAAACGCTTTCAAAATATATAATAACAAGTTGTGATTATAATCTTCAGAAGTTTTCAACATTTCATCACATATGGCACGCATCATCGTCCCTTGCACTTCACACTCTCTCAGCGTCCTCACTAATCTACATTTATATTTATTTTCATTGCCCACACCTTTACTTTAGACAAAACTACCCCGTATTTCTTTATGAATAAGTTTCACAGTCAGATATCACAATGCAGTCAGTTCTAATTTCATTTTAATTAATGCATGCACTTCAATAAGAACATCCACTTGTCTTCCAAGATCTACAAATAGAACTTCTTTAACATTCTAATTCAGTTCTTCGTGCGTATCGTTAAGAACTATTTCAGCTTGAGTTTGAGCCAAGATCGCATATGGATCATTGATATTAGATTCTCCATCATTAATATTAAGGCTTATAATCGTTGCTTCTGTATTAAGAGCATTAGTATAATTATCTTTATGCTCTATATCTGCACCATTAAGGTCTATTTCAGCTTAATTTATTACCAAGGAATGGTTCCACACGTGTGCCGTCATTACGCCAAGTGCTCGTCTGTTCCTGCGCCACTCGAGATATGTTGACAACAGACATTGCTATGTTATCTTCACTACTAATTATGGCCTTCTTTATAGTTGGAGTAAGTCATTATTCTGCGCCGACTGGCGAGGCCTCGTGTCAGTCTTTAGGCCACTCATAGGCCTCTGAGATGACCTAACGATTTCATTTTAATCTAGAACTAATAACTGGGAACGAAAGATTGATTTGTCTTTTGCAACACGGTGCGCAAAATGTGTAAATATCCAAATCCACGGTCACTCATCCAAATACAAACGAGATGTTAATTTGAAACCAACGAAGAAAAGGAGGAGGTTTTCAAGTTAACGCGAACTATAAATAAGTAAATAAATATTTATATGTATGAACAGTATGAATACGCATACTTCACTTGTTACACAGTATTCTGATGTACTTAGTTAAAGAAAGTTAGTAAACCTTGGAATTGATCCAATTCTAATTTTCTTGAGTCCTACAGATGTAAGCTAAAAGCGTTTCATGTGATTGAATTTTAAACGCGAAACTTAACAACCATGTTGGTCAGCGCTTAAGCGCTGTTAGCGCTGCGTAGTTAACTACGAAACAGCTTAAAACCTTGGTACAGAAGTAGCTTATACCTTGTTCTTATATATATCTTTTTTTTTCGGGAATACGTACGGTTCCTGTAGGCTAGCGGGAGAAATCGCGGGCGCAGCTAGTGGTGACATAAGTAATGGAAGATTGTTATTTTCATGTGTTTGTTTTGTAAACTGAGTCCATTGTTTTCTAGAATGGAAGGTGTGTTTATCGACAGTTTTTTTCTTGGGTTTGCAATAATTCCGCGTGACACGTGTGCGTGTAGTATATAAGGTAACTGTGAATCACGCGCAATTATCTTAATTTATCGCACTTTCAGAAATAGTTATCAATTTAAAAAAACCGTCAAAACTTGTTAATTACGTAATTTCGGTTACCTTTAGGTTACCGAATTTTCCAGTTATTTTCCTTTAAAAGCCAAACTACTGAACCGATTTAAATGAAAGTTTCTTATATCTTATATTATTTTATATCCTCCAAATAATAGTAGATTATGCATTTAAGGCATAAAGCAGACAATAAAAAGCCAGATTTCACTGAAAATCACACACACACACACACACAGCACCAAACACCGTCTTTTGTTTCACATTCTTTGTAAACGCACTTTTTTCTTATGATTTTTATCTGACTTCCATAAAGAAGGAAGTTCTATGTTCGTATGTATTTTTGAGTTCAGCTTATGGTGGCCAGTTCGATTTTCGAACAAACCTCTTTACAATGCCATATGGACATATTTTTTTACTTAGAGTTTTCCACGAGTTTCCACACGAATTTAACGTTCCAAATTCAAATCATTTTATTCCCTAGAGAGTTTCATACAACTTTATATCCCTTAAGAGATATTGCTTTACTTAACGTTGGTGTGAAAAAAAATCTTATTATAATTAGTTTATAATAAAAATAGGTTCATAAATGACTGAGTTCTGAGGTAACAAACATTACAAAAACCTTTTCAACAATTCAAGAACCCTCTTTTTGAAGTCGATTTAATAAACTAGATGTAGATGTTAGTGTCCATGTAAAGTGACAGGCAGGGCCGCGGGGTAAAGCTACATGTTAGTGTCCATGTAAAGTGGCAGGCAGGGCCGCGGGGTAAAGCTACATGTTAGTGTCCATGTAAAGTGGCAGGCAGGGCCGCGGGGTAAAGCTACATGTTAGTGTCCATGTAAAGTGGCAGGCAAGGCCGCGGGGTAAAGCTACATGTTAGTGTCCATGTAAAGTGGCAGGCAGGGCCGCGGGGTAAAGCTACATGTTAGTGTCCATGTAAAGTGGCAGGCAAGGCCGCGGGGTAAAGCTACATGTTAGTGTCCATGTAAAGTGGCAGGCAGGGCCGCGGGGTAAAGCTACATGTTAGTGTCCATGTAAAGTGGCAGGCAAGGCCGCGGGGTAAAGCTACATGTTAGTGTCCATGTAAAGTGGCAGGCAGGGCCGCGGGGTAAAGCTACATGTTAGTGTCCATGTAAAGTGGCAGGCAGGGCCGCGGGGTAAAGCTACATGTTAGTGTCCATGTAAAGTGGCAGGCAGGGCCGCGGGGTAAAGCTACATGTTAGTGTCCATGTAAAGTGGCAGGCAGGGCCGCGGGGTAAAGCTACATGTTAGTGTCCATGTAAAGTGGCAGGCAGGGCCGCGGGGTAAAGCTACATGTTAGTGTCCATGTAAAGTGGCAGGCAAGGCCGCGGGGTAAAGCTACATGTTAGTGTCCATGTAAAGTGGCAGGCAGGGCCGCGGGGTAAAGCTACATGTTAGTGTCCATGTAAAGTGGCAGGCAATGCCGCGGGGTAAAGCTACATGTTAGTGTCCATGTAAAGTGGCAGGCAGGGCCGCGGGGTAAAGCTACATGTTAGTGTCCATGTAAAGTGGCAGGCAGGGCCGCGGGGTAAAGCTACATGTTAGTGTCCATGTAAAGTGACAGGCAGGGCCGCGGGATAAAGCTACATGTTAGTGTCCATGTAAAGTGACAGGCAGGGCCGCGGGGTAAAGCTACATGTTTTCTAATGAAAATGATACCAAGTTAGACGACATTCTCTGAAGGTTTATGTCTTGTAATGAGATTGGCGGAGTTTCCCGTTCGGTAACTGACGAGATGACAAAGTTTCATCTCCGAAGTTACAGCAACGTTGTTTAACTCGATGTGTGTAAGGAGCCGCGTAAAACAACCTCTTAACTTCCTACTCTTAACACTACCAACTCACATGGTTTCACTCGTCATTTTATAATTACAGTTTTTTATGGTTCCGTAGCCCGACAAGGAACCTTTATAAATTAGTTCTGTCCGTCCGTCTGTGTCTGTCCGTTCGTCTGTCCGAATTTTTCAGAACCTTCAACTTCTATAATTATTTAGATAAGTGCATGAAACTTTGCAAAATGGCAGTTGTAATATAGATCTCAATTTTAAAAGTATAAAAAATAATTAATATTGCATTTTAGGGCTAGTTCTGGTACATGTGAAATGGGGATGAAATTTGTTTTCACTGCACCTCCTCGTGTGGGTTATCGTTGCGAAAGTAGTTTAAAATAAAGTTAAGGTTCATACATCACTTTTTTATAAAGTCTTTCCTTTGCGATATATGGCCCTACAAAGAGGCAAAAAGTTGCTCTTGACCAGTTATTTTTCGTTGTGACTGACATTGTAACCAGACTGTCCCAAAAGAAGGGGGTGTTTCTCCACCTGCGCGGCTCTACTGATTATAAGAAGGGGGTGTTTCTCCACCTGCGCGGCTCTACTGATTATAAGAAGGGGGTGTTTCTCCACCTGCGCGGCTCTACTGATTATAAGAAGGGGGTGTTTCTCCACCTGCGCGGCTCTACTGATTATAAGAAGGGGGTGTTTCTCCACCTGCGCGGCTCTACTGATTATAAGAGTGCGAGGTGTTGGTAGAGTTGTCTTTATTCCAACGTGTCATAACATACCTACATTGTGCTGTCGAGATTTTGTTATTTACTTAATTACACATTTTATGGGATAAAAGGCATCCTATAGATGTCTTCACGATGTGGACTAATTATTTGCTAAGTTTTATCACAATCGGTTTAGCTGTCCAGTCGTAAATAAGTTACATAAGAACATAGAGTTAAGTTTGCAAATGAGTTTTTGTAAATTTGATAAGGAAATACTTAATCCCAGTTTGAATGGTTTTTCTTTTGATATCGATAATTAAGTTGTTTTTTGTTCTATGTACTAATGTCATTTCTGTTGTGAACAATAGAGTTATACATCGAATTTTCAGAAGGTTATATCCGGACACGAAAGTTTCATGAGAATTCATTTTGCTAAAAACAAAGTTTCACATTTTCGATACTAATTGTATCAGCCGGCGTCGCCTGTCAGCGTCGATAGACGTTTATATAAAGTGTTGTCACCCGTAATGATGATGGATTACTTTCCTCTGCCTCGGAGAGGGAGGGAGAGGTGAGTGACTTAGGAACTCTACTGTGTGATGTGACATCAAGAGGGTTATTTTTTTAATAAAAAGAGCGGCAAACAAGTATGTGGTCCGGATGATGGTAAGGAGATACTGCCTCCTATGGACACCTGCAACTCTAGCGGTGTTGACGGTGCTTGACAGTCCGGAGAGGTAGTTGGAGATACCTTTTTTGTATAACGACGATAACGATTCATTGTTGGAACACCTTTGGGGGATGGATATGGCACACCTTGCAGGTCCAAGGAAGAAGAAAAGAGCGGAAAATTTTACGCCGTGGGATTTCCAGCTTTGCAAGATGTGGGGGTGAGCTCATGTAGGGGGTGGGAGTGATATCTATTCAGGGGTCGAATAATTCGAATATTTATGAAAACAAAAACATTATAGTTTATGAATATTGCACCGAGTGAGAACATAACACCGAGTGAGAACATAACACAGAGTGAGAACATAACACAGAGTGAGAACATAACACAGAGTGAGAACATAACACAGAGTGAGAACATAACACAGAGTGAGAACATAACACAGAGTGAGAACATAACACAGAGTGAGAACATAACACAGAGTGAGAATATAACACAGAGTGAGAACATAACACAGAGTGAGAACATAACACAGAGTGAGAACATAACACAGAGTGAGAACATAACACAGAGTGAGAACATAACACAGAGTGAGAACATAACACAGAGTGAGAATATAACACAGAGTGAGAACATAACACCGCCTGCAACTCACACGATATCCCGCATTGTTCGGATGAAAATCAATCTCCTGGTCGTCGAAGATGTCTTTATGTAGAAGACTTTTTTGTCAAATTTCATCAAGATTGGTCGAGCCACTTAGTCGTGGAAAGTTAAGTAACATGCAGACAGAGAGAGAAAGAGTTACTTTCGTATTTTTATCAGTCGTGTCACCTTGTGATGTGTCCACAATATCTTCTATTATATAAAAAATAAAAATCAATTCCGTGCGTTAGTATCGTAAAAACTCGAAATTGGCTGCACCGATGTGAATAATTTATTTTCGTTTGTTCGCTTCAATAATGGAAAAATGCCTAGAAAATTGAAATATGCGGGAAAAACTGCTTTTTTCTGAGGGATTTTTATATGATCCATAACTCGTTGGACGTTTGTCGCGCCAGCTAGTGTTCAATAAAAATTAATTATACGCTTAATTAGCTCCATGACATCCCGACACACAAACACACGGATAGCTAACATCTACACTCACAGCCAGAATATAGACTAGATGATTATATAAATAATATAATTCATCAAACAAAATACAGGTATTGAAACCGGGTGATTCTGCTCACGACGCAGATACATTACCACTAAGTCATATCGGTCGTCCAAAAAGGTAAATCGAATATAAATTTTCCACTTTTACCGTCAGAAAAGAACCAACTCCATAAGTTTTTATTATTATTATCCAAACAAGAAATAAATTACACCTACGTAATAAACTGTTTCAACATTATGCAAATGAATATACATTTTGGAGAAAACTGCATTTATCGTACCTACAACAGTGACACATGAGATGAACCGGTCTCAATATCTATCTACTTTATATTTCAAATTATAAAGTTAACATTTGAAATTTAGATCCAAATCTAGATTTGTCGTGATGGATGGATGTTATTAATGATAAGATGTAGATTAGGTACTTATTTATATTTTGTTGTTAAGTATTTATTATTATAGTTAGCTGTTTGTGACCGCGGCGTGGTTCACCCGCGTGCGATCACATGCTTGTGACCGCGGCGTGGTTCACTCGCGTGCGATCACATGCTTGTGACCGCGGCGTGGTTCACTCGCGTGCGATCACATGCTTGTGACCGCGGCGTGGTTCACTCGCGTGCGATCACATGCTTGTGACCGCGGCGTGGTTCACTCGCGTGCGATCACATGCTTGTGACCGCGGCGTGGTTCACTCGCGTGCGATCACATGCTTGTGACCGCGGCGTGGTTCACTCGCGTGCGATCACATGCTTGTGACCGCGGCGTGGTTCACTCGCGTGCGATCACATGCTTGTGACCGCGGCGTGGTTCACCCGCGTGCGATCACATGCTTGTGACCGCGGCGTGGTTCACTCGCGTGCGATCACATGCTTGTGACCGCGGCGTGGTTCACTCGCGTGCGATCACATGCTTGTGACCGCGGCGTGGTTCACATGCTTGTGACCGCGGCGTGGTTCACCCGCGTGCGATCACATGCTTGTGACCGCGGCGTGGTTTACATGCTTGTGACCGCGGCGTGGTTCACCCGCGTGCGATCACATGCTTGTGACCGCGGCGTGGTTCACTCGCGTGCGATCACATGCTTGTGACCGTGGCGTGGTTCACCCGCGTGCGATCACACCGGACTTGACCGTACCATACTTAACAATAGTGTGGCTTTAAAGTTATCAGTGAAAGTTTTCCCGGAAGACGCAGCGTAGGTAGGCCTCCCACTAGATGGACCGACGACATCGCGAGAGTCGCGGGCATCCAGTGGATGCAGATGGCAGGATGTCGTTCAGTGTGGAGGTTAAAGGGGGAGGCCTATGTTCAGCCGTGGACGTCTTCTGGCTGATGATGATAGTTGTCAATATCTGTTCAGTATATAAACAAATATTCGGGACATTTTTTGTACACACAATCATCTGACCCGAAACTAAGCAAAGTTTGTACCTCTCACCTACTATGGCTGCCAGAGACTGATATAGTATAGTATTATAGTACAATACATCCTTACATAATTTTTCATACATTCTTAAGTAGATATGTTCACCCAAATATAAAACAAACACAAATGTTTACCACATGAGTATTTGTCCTAGGTGGGAATCGAACGCGGAAATACTGCAAAATCGCAAGACCGCAAACCGCACCTAGTAAATTTAAATAATAGTTTAAAATTAACTTTTTTGTATCAAATAAAATATTTTCAGCGATCCGTCCTCACCCCACCCCACCTACACCAGTTGCCAAGGCCACTATCAAAGCTTTATCAAAAACGATAAAGCCTGCGAGCGATTGGACGACAGTAACTGATGTACTTTTTGTCCTTGTTGGAAATCAGTAGGCAATAGTAGATATTACAAGCAGTCTAGAAGTTTCTGTCAGGTTATCTACTTTACTTTCACTATCTGCCATTATATGATCTACATAAATAGTATACTAGTTGTACATGTGTGTAGGTACCTATGTACCTAAGTAGGTAGTTATATAGGAAGGAGAAGTTTTGAAATATTCTCCTCAGTTCAGTACCTCTCATTCTCACTACATCATTTTGATAAATAAGGTTTATTAGAAACCAGTAGCTCCTCCAGAATTTTCCCACATTTTCTTGGAAAATTCTTCTTGATAAATCCTAGACTCCAAGAGAACTCTTACTCTTCTTCTATGAATCCTATTATACAAAGATTGCCTGGAAAACATAATTAGACATTTTGGCAAATTCTGCCGTCTACCGTCTTCTACCAAGCGTGTAATGTATTATAGGACTTCACCGGAGGTGACACGCCATAGCCTATGCTTGGTTAGCCCTGGCGCCGGACCAAAAAATACGGCACCGATTTATCACCACGCGGGTGTAACCGTGGGGTGCAGCTAAGTATCAATATAAAAACCGACTTCATAAAAATGTCAGAACTGGACCATATTAAAATAGGACCACACGGGAAGTAAAATACAGAAGTACGAAGCTTTCAAATAAAAAATGAATCATCAAAATTGGTTCACCCAGTCGAAGTTCAGAGGTAACAAACATTTAAAAAAAAACAATCGAATTGAGAACCTTCTTTTTGGAAGACGGTTTAAAAGAAGTGTACGCTTGGTACCTCGACCGAGTCACCCTACGTTACTGCCACCGAGTGTGATGCGGTGTCGTGGTGGCTGCTGGCTGCTGGTGTGCAGTGAAGTAGGGCTCGGCGTGATTGATTCGGTCAGCGGTCAGAGATGGCAGTAAGTACACCGTTTAGTAATTTGATACGGAATTATGTAGACGTGCGATTATGGCGCCACATCATCAATCTTGCGTTTTGTTTGTAGATACGTAACGTGTACGGACGTCCAGCGGCTTCTTGATGTTCTGTTGGGGCTGTTTCAGTTCATGTTACCAGACCAAGGTAACCCCACTGGTAGCTACTTCCAGTTATTATGTTTACCTTGCACCATTGGTCGTGCTACGATATACAGAGCCTACTTACGATAAATTAATATCTGGGTCATTTTTTCACACACGGTCATCTGACTCCAAACTAAGCAAAGCTTGTAATATGGCTACCAGAGACTAATATACGTACATATATATTTTTAAATACATACTTAAATAGATATTAACACCCAGACATAGAACAAACACAAATGTTAATACTACGATATTAAGGCAAACCTACATGACAAGTAAAGAGGATGACGTTAGTTCCATTAGACAGAAGAAAGGCTTTACATCAGACTAGGCAAAGATTTGACCGCGATTTCACCTGATGGAAAGCGATGATGTTGTCGAAAAAGGACCATAACCTAACACTTCAAGTTTGTAATTATACGGAAACACAGTATACAGATGGCATTGTTTTACCGAAAAAGGTCAGAACCAGTAAGTTTGAATCATGATGAGTTTTTCAATCGTCCAGTAGATTTTTGACAATATTTTTTTTTTACAAAAAAATTATTGTGGTTTACAATAATTTTTTTGTCAAAGTGGTAACAATATTATGAATACAATACGTAATATTGATGATGAACTGATCTAGTTCTACGACAGATCATAATTATTATGATTAGTCGCAGTGCAGGTCAGGTCTGACAACCATTTTATGTGCATATTATGACAACAATTTGAATAATAACTAACACACACATTATTATATAGACATTAGCTGAACCCTGATTATGTAACCTGCAACCCGCGATATCGACGTAAATTTGACAGTTCGGTCATAATGATACTGTCAAATTAGCGACTAAATCGCGAGCTGCAAGTTACATAATCAGTGTCCCAGGCACCATGCTACACCCATGCTACACCGCACAGACTATAGCGCCTATTCTGCGTCATAAAGTCACAAACAATCATAAAATCGTGTTTTGTTAAGTCGCTTTCAAAAAGTCACGTACCTATCTGTGTACTGTAGATACCTACTTAAATAGGTATAATTATAAGTATTCGATAAAATCACTTCTCTCTCTCTCTGTTCCTCTGTCTGTTACGTTTTCACAAGTAAATGGCAATACCGATCTTGATAAAATTTGGCGACGAAGAAGATAGGTATAATGTTCATCATATCGACGGACAGAGGATGCTTTGTTCCAAAAACAAAAACGGATTCAAATCGGTTTTAGAGAAATAAAGAAACAGACATTTTACCCCAAATGCAAATTCTTTTCCTTACTGGGTAAAAATTAAAGCTAAGAATAATGCAGGTGAAGCAGTTGGGGACGGCTAGTCACAAATATTTGTCTATGTCAAACAAAAACTAAGCTCACGTATCACAGAAGCTGCGTTATCTCCCAAACATGTGACATCGCCGTCTCTTTCGGATACGTACGACTGAAAGAGATGAATGACTCCTTTGTCACGAAATGGCCCCTGGCTTTTAAGAGCAGGTAAAACTTTAAGCACATTAATTTTGTTTATGGTTTGTTTATTTAACTTGGGAGATAACAAAATAATCTATTCTGTTTCGAACTAGTTGACTGGCAAGCGACAAAACAAAATAGCAAGTATCTGCTTAAAATAACTTGTACCCACTGTTATTATTGAATTGTGTATTTAGAAATAATTATAGTTTCAGTAATGATATTATTATAAAATGTTCCCAGACCACGGACAGAATTGCTCCTAATTATTATTATATAAAAATGTTACTGAGTTCTGCATTTGACATATCAACTCGCCAGCTGCAAGGAAGGTGAAGTCAAAAATGGAGCACGTAGACCTATAAGAAACTTCGAAGATATCTAGCTTGTAGTAGATGAGAACTCGGTTGATCTAGTTCAGGCTACCCCTGACCTCAAGTCGTTAAGCTAAGAGTGAAGTGGCAACACCTTCCTGACACCGGGTTTGTCCGGTGTCGGCTCGGCCCGGTTCACCGGACAGCGAGGATGGCTTGACAATGATTGCTACAGTTTATAGAACATTAAACCAGGGAGCAATTAGACCGTAGTGTAACTGGAAAGTGAGAACTAGTGAAGATTTTCCAATCTCTACACTAAAATGCAATGTGCTTTATATATATTACTAGCTGTTGTCTGCGACTTTGTGCGCGTAGACTTTCTTATAAACTATCAATCCCCATTCGCCCCCTTTAAATCAGCCCTTTCGCAATATAATTTCTTAACAAATCCCTACACCACATGACGATTCTACCTGTAGACGTCAAGTTTTCAAGATTTTATAATGATTCATTCAGTAAGTAACTCAGTCAGTGGGGTCAATTCTGTTGTGCCATTCTCTAAACTAATTTGACAGGACTAAAATTATCAGCCTTTCTTTTCATTTCAAAACGTCAGAAAAGGATAAAATATGAATAGAAAAGGATGGAAACAATTTTAGAGCTGTCAAATTTAGTTTAGTTTAGAGAATGTTCGATCACCAGAATCGATATCCGTGAATGTCACTAGGTATTTAGCTTATTATATTCACAACACAGATTGAGGAACGCGCAATTATAGCAGGCACCTGGCACCTGGCACCTGACACCTGGCACCTGGCACCTGGCACCTGACACCTGGCACATCTTTAATCGTACATTAGATTTTATATGTAACAAATAAACCATTGAATTCTTGCTTACAAATGAAAACTTGGCAAATTAAAAAATATAAAACTGCGAATAAAGCATTGCATTTTTTGGAAAAACTCAGAGTCACACAACGGGCAATGGAGAGAGCTATGCTCGGAGTTTCTTTGAGCGATAGAATCCAGATCGAGGAATTTACCAAAGAACCAGTCACCGACATAGCTATTAAAATCTGCAAGTTGAAGTGGAAATGGGCAGGTCACATCGTACGAAAAACCGATAAGCGATGGGGAAGAAAGATTCTTGAGTGAAGATCACGAACCAGAAGTCGCAGCGTAGGTAGGCCTCCCACTAGATGGACCACGACATTGTGAGAGTCGCGGGCATCCAGTGGATGCAGAAGGCAGGCTGTCGGACGTCTTCTTGCTGATGATGATGATGATTCTTGCTTACAATAGCTTAGTGCAAGTTGAGTGTTCCATCGTGTATTTGGGTGTTCACAAGAAGTTCCTTCCCGTGTGACAGCGGCCACCTGTATTAGAATACAGCACCCGGCACCGGGAGCAGGAGTCGCGCACCATTACCCGCGCGCTGATCTTCTGCTTTATGTGCTGTGCATAATGTGACCGCTGAAGGAGCCCGGGGCTTCGGTCGGTGAGCCAAATGTTCACTGGACTTGTCTACTGTGGACTGTGGGCAAAGTAAGAATATACGTGCGTAAACACCAGTAAACACTATACTAATTAAAATTTCAAAATTAAAAATGCGTTTGTAGTATCAAGGATAATACAAACGATCGTCCTTGGTAGTATGTACCTACCTACTAGTAAGAATAGTGTGTGCAATACAATTGTTCCACTAGTTTTTAAGTTGTTTTAGTCTTATATACGTCATTTCTTGAGTAAACAAAAAAAGTTATCTATCCCATGTTTACCTCGCCCCCTTCAGTTTTAGGCAGAGTTTTTTGTGTGTTAGTAGTAAGTCTTCCGAGGACATAGGCATCCTCCATATAAATCCGTTTAGATGTAACAGATCTGAGCGGACAAACATACTCATAAACTTTAGCATTTAGAATTATTAGCTTTCATCTTACAATGTTTGTAATTTTGTTTAGATCAAATCTTGTAAGCTGAGTCACCTTCAATCAGTTCCTCTTAACTCCGAACCGATTTTGCAATTATCATCATCATCATTATTATAGATATCTATGAAATATGAAATACCCAATATTTTAATATTTTCTAAATGGCCACCGCCACAAGGCTGAACATAGGCCTCCGCCTTTAACCTCCACACAGAACGACATCCTGCCATCTGCATCCACTGGATGCCCGCGACTCTCACGATGTCGTCGGTCCATCCAGTTGCCTACCTACGCTGCGTCTTCCGGTGCTTGGTCCGGTTCCGGTACGAACTGTGTATATTCTGTTCGGTATCAAATAAAAGAGCTTTAAAAGTAGATAACGATAAAGTAACGTGACATCAAACTAAATCCAATATGGTCCTCATAAGGTACATATTCTTTGCTAAATATAAAAGGTTGTTTTTAAAATGTTTTTACAATTAACTTCTAGGTTTACTTATTAGAATGATTTATTTTGACTTAGTTGTGGTCTGCTGATCTTTATGACGTTATTCCATCGTTATAAGTTAAACATTAAAATATAACCACTAGGCGACAGGACGGGGGATACATACCTACACATAGATATTTAGATATAACTCTTGGACATTTCAGAAACGTTCTCAAACTAATACTTCACATCAAACTGACAAGTTATTTATTCTCCATCCAACAGCTGTTTGCAATATCAGAACACTTAGCTCGCCTCCTGGGGAAGTGACAGACGCGCAAAAACTGCAACGGAAATATATACGTAACTAATGTTCATGTGAGCCGAGTAAGCAGCCCTAGTGTCAGCGACAAGCGCTACTTATTGTTGTTCACGGATAAACAACAGAGAACTAGAGTTTTTACTAATATCCCTCAGATAGAGCACAGTTGTAAATGTTATTCCCGACCACCCATCCAAGTAGTTGCCGGATTGGTCGTTGCTTACTTTACTGTTTTAAAACGTAGACAGGTGAGAGAACAGTTCCTATCTATCCCCGACGTACGCAAAGGGCAGGTTGCACAAAAATGCCACCTGCCCCCTAGTAGTGAGTGACATTTCATAGAGGCTGGCGGGAATACGTCACTAAAGTTAATAATTAGTTCGCTACGAGAGCTACATTGTTTTGCCACAGAATAGATAGAAGATAGAAGTAGTTTCAAGATTCGTTAGAAAGCCTTCCCACAGATCCATGAATAATAGTCAGTAAGTTAGAAAGGCCTCATATCCTAATGTACCATAGTAACATTCTTGAAACTTGGCAACTTCATGAGTTTTGAGCGCCTCTCCCTCTACCCTGTAGCGCCGTCCCGCTCGCACTCAATCTCCATTACAGCGATCAAGCGACATTGAGCGTGATATTGCGTGCAAGGATCTCCCAAAATTGCTACAATATCATAACACTTAGTTCCACAATATTCAACCTTACACCATCAAATTAAGGGTTATATGTAGGTATAATAAAGTTGTGCAGAGATAAGGAAGTGCTTTCCTTGAGAGGGTAAATGTAAGAGTGAGTTCTGAGTTGTCAGCTGTGTGCGCCATCAGTGGAATATGCACACAAGTACGCCCGCCGGCTTCACTCACCATCTCTTTAATATTCCGCATATTCGTGGCAAATAAAGTCCAAAATACTATAGGATACTTGACAAAATTTCATCCGAATCAGTTTAGCCACTACGGAGATAAATACATACAAATATTGACACTAACAATGAATTTGAAGTAACACACCTCGCGGTTTCACTCGCTCTTCGACAGGATGGGATCATTTTTTATCAGGATAAATGCCTGTGTGTCCAGGTTATAAGTTACCTCCATACCAATTTTCATCAACATCCGTTCAGCCATTTTGACCCTGCATATCTACAAACTAACACATTTCCCCACAGCCTTTCCTGCTGCATATAATATGTATGGATAAGAATAGACTTGCCTAATTTCTCTATGGTAATGAGTCTTCAGAAGGGATGGCGCAGGCCCTTAACTAACGTGCTCACTCTTACATAATCTGTGGTTGAAGGGATATCTCTGATGACTTCTTGGATGAGGGCTGGAGTCAGGTCAGGGTAGAGTAGACTCACATCAACATAATGTACAATGAATATTACAAAATTACAATATCGCTTTGAATATGTTTGAACCGGTGCCGGTCGTGAGGATGGAAGGTATTGTACATTTGTATCGGAAAGTGGAGTCCAATGAGAAATGCTGGACGCGACGAGCAATTACTTATAACTTGATTTCGCTACTTAATAGAAAGCTTGACTAACTCGAGCACTAAGAATCCCGCCCCCAGTTCCCGGTAGCCTCGCTATGCCTGGCCAAGGTGGCGACCATGGTAACGGTGGTGGGAGGGATGCAGAGAACTGCCGACCAAGCTCAGTGGCGTGCATTATGAGAGACCTATGTCCAGCAGTGGACAGTAAAAGGCTGATGATGACGAATATGTAAACTGTATAGGCTTTTAAAAAAATCACCGATATGATCATAATTAGAATCACACACAAGCATTTATTAAATGTTTAAATATTCAAAGCATTTCGTGTTAAAATCGCTGGATTTTCATTCATTCATTCATCAGAGTGAGAAATGTTCAATTAGAGCAAGTGGTGTGATACTCTCCCCCCCCCCCCCCCCCACCCCTCCACCCCCACCCCCTCCGCCGACAAACATCACCGCTAATGTAAACACTGCTAGTGTAGAGAAGTGGAGCGGAGTACAGGGAAGTAGACCGGAGTAGAGCCGGAGTGCTCGGTACAGGGACGGCGGAGCGACGCGTCAAATAATACTCAAAATATGTAATACGTAGGGAATAGGGATGTGATTAGGGCGTGTTTTACTTATCTAGTCTTGCAGAACTTTTACAAACCCGATAACTTTACATAGATTTACCTGTAACCTTGCGTTCACAGAACACGATCTCTACCGGAAGGAGAGCTTACAAACTCTACAGAAGAGTATTTTTTTTTATTTCTAAGTGTTATATTTACGTATAACATTTAAATTTGAAAAAAAAGAGAGAAATCTACGAAGTCTTAGATTTCTTCATGCTCTATCATTTATTATATATATTTATTTGGTGATATCTATCGGAAGTCATCAGTCGGTAGATTCTGTTGTACCTACCATTTACAATATTATAATCCAGTACAACATCCATATTTTATCGATAAACATTTGTGTTCATTAAGTAGGTAGGTACTTAAATATGACTAGTTAAGTTTTATTTTGTCATCGACAAAACCAACTTAGTAATTTTATATTTTTCTGTAAAGGGCAGTATTAAACATGACAACTGACAAGTGTTGTCTGACATCCTGACAGATAACTGACATGGTCGTGGTGTCAGCATGGACGTTATAAAACCTGTCGGTTTTTAGCTTCGTATCGTATTCCACAGTCATCATTATGAATGTATGTCGTATTCGTACTTCTAAATGCTGCTACGCGAAATAAACAATAAATAAATTTTTCTTTCATCAATCTTCAAGACTGAATTATTATATTTCAAAACCATAATCAAGACTAAGACCGAGTAAGTTTCCCCCGTATTATTTCATCTGCATGTAACTCTCCCTACTAGTTCCCCCGGGAGACGAGGATATCTGAACGTCAATTACTGCCTTAAAAGCCGTCTTGATATTTATCGATCCTGTGTCTGTGCGTGTGACTGTGACGAACGCAGATAACAAACACCACGGAACGCGACATATCTACTCTGTTTACAGAACATACATTACATACACTTTCATTTGAATCAGACTTACAACCTCCTTTATCAAGTACGGATAGGTAGTAATAAGACCTCATTTTCATACAAACGAGAGACATTGTTTTTGGGAAAGTATTTAATCATCTGAGTTTGATAAAATAATTGGCACTCTTATTTCAATTGTGAAATGAAAATACCCTTTTTCTACTATAAATAAAGTTTACACATGATGGGACAATTTTATTGTGTATGGTCCAATCTATTTTGCCTTTCATTGATATAAGGAAATATCACTAGCATAGAATTTGCTTATAGTAATTTTTAAACTTTCGCGATTTGAACACATGTTTTGATATTTATCGGGACTTATCGCGCACTATTAAATATAGGTAAAAATATATACCTTTCGTCCGACGTTTCGACCATGTTACAATGGCCGTGGTCACGAGCTGACTGAAAACTGCGAGTGAGTCCGGCGAGAAAAGCGAGTGTTGTGTTCTTCTAACCTCATTTGATTATAACAAAACCCTACTGATACAAAAGCTTCACAAATCAAGTGTTCAAGTGAAGCTTTCGATTCTCATCCTCAGTTTTTGTTAACGATTGAAAAAAAAAAACAATCCGAAAGCTATAAAACTTTAATGACACATTAAAATAAGCATTCGTTCACGTACGACAATTTCGTCGACACAGCTACAAACTAAAATCCGCCATATTTCACCATTTGGCATTGACACTTTGACAGCTGTTATTTTTTCTCCGCCATTTTTGAATAGTGAGCAGGGAACATAAAACGGCTTACGTTTACGACTCGCCACAGGGTCGGGGTGAAAAAATAAGGGTAGCAAGCGAGAGTAGCGCTTTATCGCGCTTCATATTAAGATGGCGTAAGTGTGTCGTAAAATATACATGCGCTTATATGCCGTTTTATATGTTAACGCAGCGCGTAAAGAAGTTCAGTTTTATGCGTTCCTTTCTTTATTGTTTTATCAGCATACATTTTGTATTCTGCGTATGTCAGTGGAAAGTTCGACGTACTGATTCTGGGAGCTTATTGTTTGTTCTTCGACGGGAATGTATCACTTGGGTAGTAAACTTCAGCACGGTTTATGTTTATTGAGTAACTTGTGATTGGATGTTTTGGATTTACATAATTATATCATATATTATATCAAGAGTTACAATACCTACTTACGCATAATGTATCCATCACTAAATAAGTACATACATGATTATATTTGGTGTTCTTTTATTATTGTACGTACTATGCGCAGTGATAGGATCTTTTTGGTTTTAATTACTTACTTAATTACATCAATAGGACCATCAATTATATAATCTACACTAATATTATAAAGAGGAAAGATTTGTACCTATTTTTGTATGTTTGTATGTTTGTAATGAATAGGCTCCGAAACTACTGAACCGATTTGAAAAATTCTTTCACTGTTGGGAAGCTACACTATCCCCGGGTGACATAGGCTATATTATATTTTGTAGCGAGGCCGAAGGCCGAGCTTACACTCGTGCGAAGCCGGGGCGGACGGCTAGTCATATTATATAGTTATCAGTGAATATACAAGAACGATGATTTGTCGAGGATTGGACGATTTTTATGAAATAGTAATTAGTAGCTGATTATTTTAAACTATCACGGTTGTTCACTAAAGTTATATGATTATTTACGGGATGTTTACCGTGGTAAGTTTGTGGAAGGAGCTCCCGATATTTCGACGCAGTTACATGCACCATGTTCACGGGAAGACTGTGACTGCGCCGAAATATCGAGAGCTCTTTCCACAACGTTACCACGGTAAATATCCCTTAAATAATCATATAACTTAAGTGAACAACCGTGATAGTTTAAAACAGTGTTTGAAGTCCTTCATTACTCAGATGCTAGTGCCATATTTGTCAGTGTACTACATGGTATACCCTGTTCCTGTACCAAGACGTACCCGAGAACTCACAAGTACCTACTTAGAGTTGATGTGTACACTTACACTGCAATACGATACTCAAGTTATTCGTTCACGATCAAATTGCTTTGCGAGATTCCGTACATACCTAAGTTAATTTATTAAAAACCTCACCCTCCTCTAAATTACAATTTCTTTGCAAACAGCTGATTCCTTTATGTTGCCGGTTACACCCTTAAGTGTAAACCTTTAAGGAGAAATTGAGCTTTATTTTGTAGGTATAAAGTTATTTTTCCATCAGCTGGTTTATTCTCAGGGTGGGGCAGTCAGCTGACAGAATTCAGATGTTATTTTTAAAGTAATTTGGTTACAGATGCAAGTTGATGGTAAAAAATGTTGGGATTCTGGTCAAATGGCATCCGGCGCCTTATGTTATGGCACAACTTTCAGCATTCTTTACGTTGCTATATTTGAACTATTGTAAGTAGGTACCTAGTTTATGTTATTATTATGCCAAAAAAGATGTAAGCTGTTTCTTGTGTAAAGAAACCTTTTTTATCTGTGACAGGTCTTGGAGGCCTACAATCTGTGAGATGTTGTAAAAGAAGTGGCATCCAAGAAGTTGATTTGCAAAGAGTTATGTAGTTATGTTTTGTTTATGAAGTGTTGCCGACTTGTGTTAAACACAAGTTTTTAAATATTATAATCGTCACTTCTGAAAGTCACTAACATGCAGGTTGAAAGTGCAGTATAAACTGGGCTTTATTTTATTTTCAATGTGTATCGGAACATATCGTGCATTATTTTATTTAGGTAAAACATGAGCTCGTGACCGCGGCCATTGTAACATGGTCGAACGTCGAACATACGAGTAAGGTACCTATATAAAATAATGCGCGATAAATCCCGATAAACTTTCAAAACTTGTATTCAAATCAAATTGCGAGAGTTCAAAAGTTAATTTTGGGCTTTATTTAGATAAAAATAAAGATGACTAATATAAGGCCAGGCCAGGAAAAATAAAGATGACTAATATAAGACCAGGCCAGGAAAAATAAAGATGACTAATATAAGGCCAGGCCAGGGAAAAAAGGCTTTTGGGACGTCACATTTTATTTTTAACAATCTCAGCTTCTGGTCACTTGTTCTACCTATATTTTCAAATAACCTTCCAACATTCCAACGCATGTACAGGTTATAGATAGCTAGCCCTAGCGTAGGTGCGTATTATAAATACCCTGCGTTCTGTCAGCGGGTTAATTATGCCCCCAGTGCCTAAAGTAGTTCAGATGGGGGTAAGATATTTCAATAAGTAGGTAGTATGCTGTATATTCGACGACCAAATAATTACCAATATTAATAACCGATTTTTGATATGATTTACAAATCAACAAAATTCTTCGTATTATTGAAGCTGCTTCAAAACTAATAGAATGTTTGGGAAACCTTTCCAAGAGCTTCCACTATGCACGGGTCGGAGGCGGGGGTCGAACCCGCACCCGGCTTAGATTCTCGCGGCACCGCTCCGCCGGAGGTGCCCCATGCACCCCCACTGAACATGCACTTTTTATCATTGTGTATTCTTAAATACATGGTACATATTAAATACATAGTATCAGGCTATTTAAGCTCTCTGAACACCGACCATAGAGCTGCGCCACGAGCGCTATTTAAATATCCCTTGAATTCACGTTTTTTATTTCTAAATTACCTCCAAAAAAACAACTCGCCCCAAAGAACAAAAGAAAACAAATTGAACCTAATCTCCTGTACCCAGAGTCGTAAAATAAAAAGAATTAATGACCGTAAGTCATAGATAACAAGAGCCCTTACCGACTCTACCTACTAGCTCTATATTGCGACTTCACGCGGCTTCGCCTATAATATTCCAGAGCTTATTTTTTTTCTAAATAATAAAATGCCGTAGATTCTTCCTTGACCAGATAACCTAACTTTATTTAAAAAAAATCGTTCAGCTATTTAGAGGTTACGTCATTTTGTTGCCTGAAATAAATGAATTTGAATTTGATGTGATCGCATAACAAACATACATACATACCGACATTCTTTATGTGATATGTCTCTGAAGGAAAAAGGGCAGTAGTAGTATTTTGGGTATTTTTAAGGAAACAAGGACATAAAAGGAACTGTTCTCTGCACTGTCGCTGGTGTTATTGGCAGCTCGCTGATTGTGGACATTGTTGTACTAAGTGATTCTGAAAGGTTTATTATGTGGGCTCTTTAAGAAATTTGTGGTAAACAAGAAAATGTAGCGTCTCCATCTTTCAATTCTTCTACCCAAGAAGATACTTGTTGTAATAGTATACCAAAAGACTTTGTCATGATTAACTCAATTACAAAAACGATGGTAATGAAAATTAGTAAATTATGTGGTTTCGTACTTTTACATTTTATGTCACGTAATGATTGACGTTTGACGTGTTGTTTAAAATATCTTGCATATTTTTCTTTAAAAAAACAGTATATTGACCATTTGAATCGTAATAAAAACGTTTGTTTTTTTTTAATACATATTTTTACATTCTATTTTATTATAACAATTAAACTATTGGGAATTTGAAGTATTCCCAATAGTGTAACCTAACACCATCATTGTGTGTGTGTGTGTGTGTGTACAATCACGGTTCTCCCTCACATACACAATGCACCGCATCCATCCATTCATCCCAGTACCATAGCAACCCCATGCCCATACCACTTCGCTCATCAAAGCTGCGTTTTTTGTCCCCGAACCTGTCGGCCCGGCCCGGCCCAGCCGGGCTGCACCAGAAACTATCCCGTGGTTATTGAAACATAATATTGTGTAAGCTTTTTATGTTTGCTCGTGTTAGAAATAAGATGCTTTGAACAAAAAATAAATAGCTTATGAATTTCGTTTAGTGTTTTTTGGACACATTTGATTCGAAATAACAATACACTGGTGTTTTATATTACTTTATGGACAGGGAATATAAAAATCACATAAACTTAACCCGACTGCAGCTAAAGGAAATCTATATATCTAGGTATGTCCTTATCTAACAACAATTCAAAAATTACATTCTAAAAATGTCGGAAGTGAATTTAAGTTTCACACTATACCTACTATAAACATGAAGAATTCAGCTGCTTATTATAAACCTGATACGAGTATATATTAGCCCAGTAATATTAATTTCATGAATATGAAAAATCTGTTTGTATTGTTTCTACCAAATTTTAACTAGTGTTATGTTTTACAGCTAGTTTACACGCTAATAGACGAGATAATGTCTCCGACCCACCTCAGAGGAATAAAAGCTTAATATTAAAAAACGACGTGATAGATACTTACATGGTTTTACAAATGAGCCGTAATTCTAGATAAATAAATAAATGCAAATAGCCGACATAATAAATATCAGGAAGGTACCCCAACCCTGTTCTACCGACCCTGCTCTACCGACCCTGCTTTACCGACCATGCTCTACGAGATCTAAACACTTTGAGACGTCTTTCGTAACGACCTCTCTCTATTTTAATACCCCATAATGAACCCAATGAACTTTCCATTGTGTTACAGAAATGCCTTTTTAACGATTACACTCAATAAAAGAAGTTAAAAACGATCAATTCTGAATAAAATCCACACCAGCTGAATGCTCGTTATGGCGTCAGGCGTAGGGGGTAAAGTTTTTATGTACGAAATTATCATATCTAGTTTGAATTGGGTTTTGAGAGTTTGATAAAAAAGAGGGGAAACGGGTGCTTTACATAATTCATGGGAATATACAAGTATGATAATAGATAAAAAGTAGCTTTAAAAAAAGTGTACTAATTTCCAACACATATAGATGACAGCAGAAGACGACACAGATCTCAACGACGCACAAGTTGCTTAAATTGTGCGTATAACTGTAGGTATATGTAAGTATAGTAGGTATACACACACACATAAAGTAATTGCTTACCTATCAAAAAATCTTGAAGAAAACTCTGTGAACATTGTAGGTACCTATCTACAAGAATTGTCACTGTTTTTTTTACGTAATTATTTTAACCCGCGACGGTAAAAGAGGAGTGTTATAGGTTTAACATGTGTATATGTGTGTTTGTCTGTGGAATCGTAGGTCCCGAACGGCTGAACCGATTTTGATATATTTTTGTTTGAAAGATGACTTCAGTGTCCTTAGCAAGCTTTCCTTTAAGTATTCAAGAAAATATGTTCAGTTGTTTGACAATTATCAGCTCTATTATATAAAATAAGTACTATTTGTACTTATTAATCCTTATTGTATTAATTGTAATGTTAGTAGGTAGCTATATATATGTAGTCAGTAAGTACAGTACAGACAGACCACATTAATACCATAAAAAGGTAGCTACTTAAATAAAGCGATAGTGGGTCCAAAAACATAAATAAGTGGGTTCATAACATATCGTTCGCGCAAAACTTTATGAGCCCTCTGAAGTTAGGCCCGAGGCCTCCCCGACGCCCTGTAAAGTCCCTCGGATACCTATAATATGCGTACTGCGCAGCCACTGGGCCTAACTTCAGAGGGCTCATAAAGTTTTGCGCGAACGATACCTAGGTACCTCTACCTAATTGAATTAAACCATAAACATCACAGAGTGTTACTTAGTATCTAATTATGAATAGGTACCTACTTGGCAAGTAACGTTACCGACATAATGGACAAAGAGAAAATGTAAAACAAAGAATAGAAAACTAGATCGGATTATGTCACATAGTTAAGCCAATTATTAAAATAGTACATACCTATGATGTATCGCTGTAGGCGATAAGTACAGAAACTTTTTCGCTGGAGCTTGGATCAATAACTTTGTCTTGTCGTCCTGAAAACAACCTTACTACCTCGAGTTTAAAGTAGAGAGTGGATTGTATCAAGGTGGATGCTTTCATTCGCCTGTTGCCAAGCAAGCCGGGCCGAGTGTGGTGGGATCGCCAACCTTTTTCTAGGGCATCCTTCAGTACTTTCACATTTCCTAGAACAACCCTAGTAGATAATTTAGTTTCACGAGGATGGCTTTTAAGTTTTAAGGTTCCGAGGGTAATTCTAGGAAAATATTCGAATTGCTTTTCATGTTTTCAGGTTGGATGAGATGTTATTTTATGATCTTGTTAGCTTACAATCTTTTGATGTTGGTTTGCTTGGGACTGGATATTTATATTGAGGTCGATATGTTGACGTACACACGTTCATATGCTCAATTTATACAGGCTATGTATGAATATAATAATATGTTGACGTACTTACTCTGCTGAATGAAATTATGTGCTATCTATCTATCATACATATATGTAACAATGTAATGTCATGAGTTCCTTTGATCTATGGTTGGTATAAATAATAATTCAAATCAATCATATTAATATAGACTTTTAATGGCAACAAATATATTTTTATACGTAATTATTATTAAGTTTGTTGAGTTTTTGTCCCCTATAAGTAGGTAAGTACTGCTATTAATACGTTCTAACTCGTAGAAACTAATCAATAGCGAACGCTGTTCATGTCGCTAAACAGTTATTCTCACTATAAAAAACACAGCAAAAAGGTTGACAACGCACTCCCTGCCATAAATGCAAGCGCAACGGGGATATTACCTACCAACCCATCAAATGATATAAGTGACGATCACTTCCACTTTTCGTAATGAACCTTAATCGGGAAGAAATAAGGACGACGGATGCGTTCATTTCTTTGTGAAGGTCGATGTCGCTTGAGCCTTTATGGCGCCGTATGAAGACTTAACCACGCCTGTAGGTGTGTGCGTACCCCTCCGGTGTCTGTGAGAAGCCTGCTGCGTCTGTGTGCGCCGGTACATTGGTTCGGTCACGTAGGCTTGTTTAACCGAGGGTTGCTGTAGAGTTTTTAGGACGTTTCTCCGATGTTTACAGCTTTCTTTGTTCGTTGAGATAGGTTTCAGTCGTTTTTAGGTACTGTTTTAGAAAATTTCGTATTTTGTTCTTGTTAAATATCATTGTAAAGTATGCCTATATCCGCTGCAATGTAAATTTATCACAATATCTCAAGAAAATAATAAAAAAAAAAACTCAATGTAATACCAACATCGCATATTTTGGCGCTCGTGGGCGCTTGTAAATCAATAAAAACATCAATAAAGTTATTTAGTGATTGTAGTTGAACCGTCCGCTTCGCTCGAGTGCCACTGCACATAGCAACAGTTCCCGTCAGCTGGGCCGAAGGCAGCCGAGCGCCGACGGAACCGCCCGAACACCGCCGACCGATTGATTCGCCGATGCGTCGAGAAAGTTCACTGTTTATATTCTACTTTGTTAGGATTTGGGACCGTTTTAGAACGAACTAGGAGAGGTCGACCGACACTATCACTCCATCTGTGGTTGTTTTAGAACAAAGAAAGCCTACAACTCTGTCTAAATATACGGATTATCTCCAATATGATCAATGCGTGGGATTCAAGATGCTATTTTGTGTTAGCTATGCTTCGCTACGGTATCGTGACCATCTTATTACCTACCTATCTACAACTATAGCCAAATTATTGATCGATACATGTTCAATTCAGTTAGATAGGTACCTACCTTCTCTACCTAGGTATCTAGAACTCTCTCGGGCAGGATATAATAAGGTACATACCTACCTACCTTATTGTAACGTAACATAAATGATAAATAATCGTCATGCAAACTACTACCTAAGTAGATATTTAAGTACCTAGTAGGTAGTTGACCTGAAAATTTTCACGTAAGTACGTATAGGTATACGTAAGTTAAGTAGTATCTACTTACCTAAGCCTCGTCTCATGTAAGTAAATATATATTCCTACCTACCTAATGGTTATTATTTGCATTGCATCTTGTGCTACAGTTTCTTTTTGTTTCTCATATTTTAGGTACCTAGGTAGGTAGGTACCTACTACTTATAGCAAAAAGGACGACGAACATGGGAAACATTACTTACTTATTTCGGAAAATTCGAATTAGTAACAATTCACTACCTACCTACCTACAACAGATAAAAAATAGCCCCTGCACTGCGGTTGTCCTATCTCTACCTACATCTTAGAATAGGTAGGTAGTAGGTACTTATTCTAAGCTCTACATAGTATAAAATTAAGTCGCTTTCCGTGTCTGTATTATATCTGCTAACTCCTCCTAAACCATGCAACGGATTTTGATGCGGTTTTCACCATCAGTCACTTTTTTCACGGTTCATCAGTTAATACCTTTTATATAAATTTATAATAAAACCCGTGCGAAGCCGGGGCGGGTCGCTAGTAAAATATAAATATATGTCATCATTTCCAATTTCACGCTTCAATTTGGGTCTATCACATTTATCGCGGACCGACTTATTTGTTGAAATGGCTTTATGATGGAACTACATATTTCTATAAATGTTGATCAGTTCAGCTTCAAAAACGCGATGTTGGCTCCCCCAGTCAACTGCACAGGAAAGTTGGCCGCACTCACTGTACCACCGACTGCTACACCCACGTCAATCAGCTGTTTCCAGCAGGTCTCACCCCCTGCACGACAGGTATCCCATCCTGTCGGTGGAAATTATAACCTTACTACATAAAAATAAGGTCTAACATAAGTAAAAATACATTGTAGAGATGGGAAGTAGGTATTTTTTTCCTGTTGAAATTGATTCTTGTGAGGTAGGAATAAGGATATGTTAGCAAAAGCAATTTTTTTAGGTCCTTTTGGACTAGGGAAGCGGGGAGTGTGACCGTCATTCTTGTTTTAGCTTTTTTTGTAGCTCTAGTAGGTACCTGTGTGTGTAGGTGTGTGTGTGTACCTGTACAGGTACAGGTAGAGGTAGATGTAGGTAGGATGACCAGAGAATAGCCTGAATAGGTGTTTTTCCTTACTTGGCAGTATTCCATACTAACTGATGTTTATTTTTGCCGGTAATTTTTTTATTATAAAATAGGCTTGAGCTTGACCTCCAACTCGGCTGATGTTGACCGATGATGCGGCCTACGATAGATCACGCTTACCTAGAGGAAACCGATTCACTCTTGTCTTTCTCTTCCGCTAGAATAGGTACTATTTACTTTTGTTAAGTAATTATGTATGTACCGTACTTTATGCCTAAAGTAAATTTTTATGTCAGAGAAATTTGACTAAAATAGAGAGGGAGAATGTTGTTCGCTCATTCATTCATCTAAGTTATTCAGAATGATCAACCAACACATTGTTTTATTACAATAATATTATAGTAATGTTGTCAAAGCGAGACAGGGCCCTTATTCACTAAGTTAAAACACGCAAACGTAACGTTAACCTTTAAAAGTTTGACCTCTGTTCCCTAGACTAGACTCTAGACTCTATTCGTTAGTTAGTTTCTCTAGGACCTAGAGAATAAAGACCAACTTTTTGATAACGCGCCGCTTTTGTTTGCGTGTTTGTAACTTTTCAGTTAGTATAGTTAGTGTATCAGGGCTCTGAAGGCCAACGTGATGCGAGAAAACTGACTATTTGAGGATTGGAAAAACATACGCTAATTTGAGCATTACACGGTGAATATTTATTATTTATTTATTTAATACTTTATTGAACACTTACAAACTAAGTACAATGCACAAATGGAGGACTTAATGCTAAATACATTTCATGCTCCACTGACTGTGCGGTGTGGTGCAGTGAGCATCCTAGTCGGGTGTGGTGCGGGATCGACCCCCGCCGCCGATGCGTGCTGTGATGCTGCTACAGAATAACTAACAGTAGGTACCTACTCACACTCCTCATGCAGAATAGTGTAAACTGCTTGATACTTTGTCTAATAAGCAGTTTTGAATTTGTTAGTATTATAATCACATATATTAGCTAGATAGATAGATTCTGATAGATCAACACCATCTTATTACTCTATGTACACTGTTTATAGATGTAGACTCTAAGGATGTTTCAAAATAAAATAAAACTAAGTAATTATTTGACCACATGGCTATTATCCGACGAAAAAAAGAAAGGCGGAGGTTCTATTTTGAATATACAGTGCCGCTAAATAAGCAATCAAACCAGTTCTGTTTAATCTTGCTTCTTTCTTCACTATATTCACTAAAAACTCCATTATCATCCCGAAACATGCAACCACCATACATACACACATACATATCCACATGTACATACGTACGCCCACACAACAGAGTTCAGATGAAGTAGGTCTAGGTAGATGCCACCACGAACACTCTAACAAACTAAACTATTAGGAAACAGATTGACTACCATGATAACATTCTAAATTAGAGAAATAATCATAATGTCCAGTTCTTTCTTAATACACATATTTGCCAAATTTTATCAGGATCGATTCAGCCGTTTAATCCTGAAACGATAACGATCCGGACAGACTACAGAAACAGACGGACAAGCAAATACCTATACTATCATTTGTTCTCTTCTTTATTGCTTTATTGCGAGTTCAAATGGTTTTTCACCGACTTCAAAAAAGGAGGACTATTGTATGTTCACCCGGTTTTTTTAATATATCTTAACCAATTTCTCCGCCAAATGTTGACCGATTAAAAAAATATCTTTTGTTTTGTAGGGTATACTTCCAATTTGGTCCCATTGTCACCAAGTCAGGATTTGATGATGGGATCCCAGATAAAGCGAGTGCAACCCTCAAATGTTATAGGCACTTATTACGTTTTTCATTATATTTCTGAAGACGGTTTTTAACATGATCCACTTGTATCTGACTCAACTAGGTCAACTTAACGTGGTCAAAACTACACAAATAGTCAACAAATAAAAAGCGACCGCAGCCTGTTATCTCTAGCGGCTCCTACATATAAAACTTTACGATGTATATTCAGCTTACACACTGTCAACTATTCTGTGTGCGTCGTGACCAGTTCCCTCCCCCCCCCCCTTCCCGCCACCCTCACCCCCCTCGCTGCTAGATACATGTAAATACATTAAATCTCTAATTGAAGACTAAGTAAAAAGGGTTGGATGCGGATAGTACAGGAGACAGGGGACTACTTTACACATGTTTGTATTGTTTTTTTTTGTAGGTACAATACGACTGACTTTTTTTTATTATGTGAAGGTATGTAGTACTAACTAACATACCTTAAAAAATACACATAAGGCTACCTACGTGCTTTTTAAGAGATTTTGAAGAGTCTATTCTTATTGCCTCCGGGATGTCACATTTTAACTAAGTTTTTCAGTCGTAATAGTTGATTTTTTAAATCTTTACCAGAGATGGGTGGTCAGGTCAGGTACTGACTTAATACTTAGTTATTTTTTATTTAATAATCTCAGTGAATAACATACCTACATGCTATAGCCAAACAACTCTGCCAAAGTGCGTAGCAGCTTGTAGGCAGATGTATATTTCATTATCTACGCGAGTAGGAACTCTAGAAACACAAAGTTTTAGATATAATATATTATTATTATGTTGTATTACATGTAGCAAAAAAGAATTATCATGGCAACATCAGAAATGGACAGCGCCAATGGACCCGCAACAAAAGAAAGAATCTGTACGATTCAACATCAAAATCGAATTTAAAATAACATTTGAGTAGAAAAAATCAATTTATCAACAACTATAATTTCTCTACTAAGTCATTCTATCCAACAGCAACTTGTTCAACACAATCTTATATCCAATTCTGGTTCTAAACTGTCCCTCGAACTCCGCTGGTAGATCGTTGCAGTCTTGGCACTATCCACCTTCTAGTATGCGTCCCATAATAATTCCTATTTCCATAGTGTACTTTGAGTTTTGGCCTAGTCGCTCGCGATTCATTACAATAGTTTTTAATTTGTTTATATGTGTAATTTTTTTATGGTTCTCATAATATTAAATAGTTAAACTTTAGTCTTAACTGGCAATATTTTACATACAGTTTCTAAAAAGTTTATCGTATTCTTTATTTTAATTTGTTTACGTACTAATTGTGCCCTGGCACCGGGGCTTTAGAATATATACAGTTAGGCTGGGCAGCGTTCGAGAAATTACGTAGAGTCTTCTCGTCACCTATCCCGCAGTCTTAAGACGAAAGTCTATAACCAGTGCGTTCTACCTGTCATTACTTACGGTGCCGAAACGTGGACACTTACAGTTGGAGCGGTCCACAAGTTCAAGGTCGCTCAGCGAGCTATGGAGAGAGCTATGCTTGGGGTTTCTCTGAGGGATCGTATCCGGAACGAAGTTATTCGCCAGAGAACCAAAGTCACCGACATAGCTCAGCGTATAAGCAAGCTGAAGTGGCAGTGGGCCGGTCATATCTGTCGCAGAACCGATAACCGTTGGGGTAGACGTGTTCTGGATTGGAGACCACGAATCGGCAAACGTAGAGTAGGACGCCCTGAGACTCGTTGGAGTGACGATATACGTAAGACGGCTGGCAGTGGCTGGAAGAGAAAAGCCGAAGATCGGGCTGAGTGGCGTACCTTGGGTGAGGCCTATGTCCAGCAGTGGACTAGTATAGGCTGATTATGATGATGATAACGTACTAATTATTAATATCTTCAATATATTTTAAGTTGTTGGTTTTGAACTAAGTGTAGGTAGGTGTTGGAAACACTTAGCAATAATTCACAGATAGGTGTACTGATTGACCTAAACATTTTATTTTTAGATTCATGTGGATTTAGCATATGGTCATCTTGTTAGCCAATGAACGAACTAAAAAAACCTTTTAAACGAAATAAATACCACCATAAACTTAATAAATTTATAATTAAGTTGTTTTTCCCATAAATAAGTATGAATTTTAAATTGTTTTGGTGCCGAACGAGTTTTCAAAACTAGAATTCGGTTTCGTTTATTTAATAACAAAGAAACCAAACACCACAACCTCATTACAAAAACATCTCATGCTGCGATGAACTAGAATATACCTAGTACCTACTAGATGTACCAAATGTATTACATACTACCTATTTTATAAAAATTCTAGTAAAACGTCATGTATAAAAAAAAAACAACGAAAATGATTTTATTTTGTGAAGTTGCAACACGCAAGTAGTTATGAGGCTGTTATTATAATTAAAAAAATATGTCATTTAACGTATTTGTTTAGATTCTTAAACTTACATTTAGGAAGACATAGTTATTATCAACGAGACGAGCATCATAAACTTGCTAACTAAGAAAGTATTAGTGTAGTTAGTGTACAATCACATTACCACAAGGTTTGGGAAAGTCATTTACGACAGTTCGTGATTTTAAGTTCAAAAATAAAAACGGATCCCCTAGCTTTCGTTCTATAAGCACGACGCGATTGAATCACACATACATGAAGTGCATTTATTTGCATTCAAAAACCACCCTTATGTCCTTGGACTACGACATAGTTACATAACTCATGGCTTGCATCGATGCAAGGGTGTTCATTGTGTTCAAGGCTTTCATTACTTACGTCATCATTTAGCCCCTTGTTAGAGAGAGACACCTCTATCATCCGTCTCTATCAAAACATGGAAATGTACTGTGTAGGTATTTCTTTGTCTGTGACTGGATATTTTTGGACTTGTTTTCGGGTTAAAAAAGCAAACCAACTGGTTTAACTAGACGTGGGCACAAGTTGGGAGATGCATACACATAACTAAACACAATAACTGAAATAAAACTTACCTAAATGGTGGCACGTTTTATTATTCAAATTGAAAGATGCCACAGCGTAAATTTAGACCAGTAGGTACCTACCTACCTATAGGTATCTAGTTATGGTAATCTAAGCGCCACAAAAACACAAAACTAAAAAACTCTGGTTTTGTAACACGAATGGCAATCAAATCAAACTGGACAACTTACAATTATTATTCACAGATAGACTCATAACGGCTTTTGTAAATTTTGGTAAAAACCTACCAAAAGTGTTATAATACTTGTTTCGAGAACTATTAATTAGAGATCATAAAAACTTAGATTTCCATAATCTATATATAAATTTTGATAAATAGTTTTGTTTTTAATAGAATAGTGATTTTGCTTAGGCTGAGTATAGATCTACTTTCGGAAATGGATAGTTTTGCTTAGGCTGAGTATACGATAGATCTACATTCGGAAATGGATAGTTTTGCTTAGGCTGAGTATAGGTCTACATTCGGAAATGGATAGTTTTGCTTAAGCTGGGTATAGATCTACATTCGGAAATGGATAGTTTTGCTTAGGCTGAGTATAGATCTACATTCGGAAATGGATAGTTTTGCTTAGGCTGAGTATAGATCTACATTCGGAAATGGATAGTTTTGCTTAGGCTGAGTATAGGTCTACATTCAGAAATGGATAGTTTTGCTTAGGCTGGGTATAGATCTACATTCGGAAATGGATAGTTTTGCTTAGGCTTAGTATAGATCTACATTCGGAAATGGATAGTTTTGCTTAGGCTGAGTATAGGTCTACATTCGGAAATGGATAGTTTTGCTTAGGCTGGGTATAGATCTACATTCGGAAATGGATAGTTTTGCTTAGGCTTAGTATAGATCTACATTCGGAAATGGATAGTTTTGCTTAGGCTGGGTATAGATCTACATTCGGAAATGGATAGTTTTGCTTAGGCTTAGTATAGATCTACATTCGGAAATGGATAGTTTTGCTTAGGCTGAGTATAGATCTACATTCGGAAATGGATAGTTTTGCTTAGGCTGAGTATAGATCTACATTCGGAAATGGATAGTTTTGCTTAGGCTGAGTATAGGTCTACATTCGGAAATGGATAGTTTTGCTTAGGCTGGGTATAGATCTACATTCGGAAATGGATAGTTTTGCTTAGGCTGAGTATAGATCTACATTCGGAAATGGATAGTTTTGCTTAGGCTGAGTATAGATCTACATTCGGAAATGGATAGTTTTGCTTAGGCTGAGTATAGATCTACATTCGGAAATGGATAGTTTTGCTTAGGCTGAGTATAGATCTACATTCGGAAATGGATAGTTTTGCTTAGGCTGAGTATAGATCTACATTCGGAAATGGATAGTTTTGCTTAGGCTGAGTATAGATCTACATTCGGAAATGGATAGTTTTGCTTAGGCTGAGTATAGATCTACATTCGGAAATGGATAGTTTTGCTTAGGCTGAGTATAGATCTACATTCGGAAATGGATAGTTTTGCTTAGGCTGAGTATAGATCTACATTCGGAAATGGATAGTTTTGCTTAGGCTGAGTATAGATCTACATTCGGAAATGGATAGTTTTGCTTAGGCTGAGTATAGATCTACATTCGGAAATGGATAGTTTTGCTTAGGCTGAGTATAGATCTACATTCGGAAATGGATAGTTTTGCTTAGGCTGAGTATAGATCTACATTCGGAAATGGATAGTTTTGCTTAGGCTGAGTATAGATCTACATTCGGAAATGGATAGTTTTGCTTAGGCTGAGTATAGATCTACATTCGGAAATGGATAGTTTTGCTTAGGCTGAGTATAGATCTACATTCGGAAATGGATAGTTTTGCTTAGGCTGAGTATAGATCTACATTCGGAAATGGATAGTTTTGCTTAGGCTGAGTATAGGTCTACATTCGGAAATGGATAGTTTTGTCTGCTAACATAGTATAGCAGAGATTTATGACTGTTAGGTACATTACATAGAGCAATGGTGGCAGAGCGGTAGCATATGCGCTTCACAATGTGACGGCACCCGGCTCGATCCCGCCTCGGTTCGATTTAGTACTTACATAAATTATGCAGTTTCGATGGCATCACCATATGTGTAATAAATACTTACACGTATGCCATCTCTCAGCAGCGGTGAAGAATATCATCGTGAGTCGTGAGGATACCGGTATGTCCAAGAACCTTCAGAGCTAAAAAACATCATGTGACATTCATCAACATGTACTGGGCCAGCATGGTGGATTCGAGCCCATCCTTACTTTCTTAAAGATGGCTTGTATCCCAGCAGTGGGAACTTCAAAAACTGATAATGAAGTACATTATTAGACCTTGTGTCGTGTGAGTGAACGCAAAGTTCGTGTTTCTTTCGGAATTAGAAAGTAATACCTACTTTGCAAAGAAGAGGTTAGTGTATAGAAAAGTCAACTTTCCATCACCTGTCAATGTTTCAGTTCTGATTGCCATGTACCGAAGAGATCTGTCCATGAGTGTAGAGATCTTCAACATTGACCCTATTCATTATATCATAGAATGAACAAAATAATATGAACAGATTCTTTAAAAGGTTGAGATTTGTGACGCGCATCTGCATGAAGTTGATTTACACTCAACAGCACAGTAATAAGGTCCAATATTGAGACGAGTGCATGTACATGGAACCCTCAAAGCTGAAAACGGTTCTTACGTTCTTTATTGTCTTATTAAGAAAATGTTTATTGTCTTATTGTGTAAATATTTAATTTAATATTTTTTATGTTGATCTCAGTAGGTACCTATCTTTATTATGTAGTTACCTGTCATAGTTTTAGTTGTTAATTAGAATAATTTTAAGTCGTAAGTGAATAAAATATTATGCCATAGTATAGATCTCATTCTCATCTGTAATGTTATATGAAATGTGTAATAAACTGAATTTGTAATTGAATAGTATAGTAGGTACAATTGAGGGTCGGCCACGGTCCAACACCTTCCGTCGGCCTATCTACACAGCGCCTTTGATTTTCCACTAAATGGAGCTCACAAACTCAGGGTTTCCACTTCGAAGGACAATCTTGAAAGGGAATTATTACATTCTTGTAGAGTTTTAAAAATATTTAGGGAGACATTTTCCTTAGGATTGTTTGTGTCAATGCAATTAAATAAGTGCATAAAGTAATTATCTATGTATGTAAAAAGATAAGTGCGGAAGTGCGGTGAGTCGAAAGATCAATGGTTCCTTGCGTGTCAAAATTTTAATTTCTTAGTTTTTGAAGGTAATAGAAACTAAGCCTGTTTGCTAAAGAAAAATAATTTCTGTGTCACGGACTACAGACTCATTTAACACTATTTTTTAATGGCTTCCTATTATGACTAGCTACTATTATTCTTTTCTATTATTATTTGGTGATTTGTATGAGTCTATGTTACTTGAAATAAATGATTATTATTATTATAATATTATCCTGAATGTGTTTAATTACATAATTACTTTTGTACGTTGTTTATTTCCCAACTACACACACTTACTAGGAGCAGTGGCCTTAGTACGAGCACTTGCGAAAAGTTATCGTTACGTAAACGATAGCAAAATGTTTCCTTTCACGTCCGATAGAGGCGCTGTTAAATATTTCATACATATTGCTATCGTTTACGTCTCAGTAGGTACTCTTTCCGCGTAACCCAGTATATGACGTCACGAGAGCAATTTACCACTAGCACTGTGACTAGCACAGATTTTTGCAGTTTACTATGGCGCGTCTGACGTGTTACTGTCATGTGCCAACACGACGGAGTACGATATAAATTAGGTATACGCCGTGCTGAGCACTGTGTGTGACCCAACGCACAAACTAGATAAAGTCGCGGGATATACCCTGTGGGCCAAATACGAATATTCGCTACGTAAAATACGTATCGAATTTCATACAAATTACGAAATTGATGTTTGTATGGAATTCGATACTTTCGTATTTTACGTAGGTAAGTAGTTAAAATTCGTACTTCTTCTACTGTTGTAGGTCTGTGGTAGTACAAGATAAACTTTCGTTAGTTTGTAAATATTGCCATCTTGTTTTAATTCAGAGCCTTAATTCACTAGAACACTGTGTTTATGTATTCTGTGACTGTGTGCCGAGCGAGCCTTGTCGCTCGATAGCACGCACACAGCCGCGCGCACTCACACAGGCTGGCCATGACAGGCGTGTTAGCCAATCCGGCCATGCCATGCCAGTCGCAGTCGGCAGCGCGCTAGCTGACTACACGGCGTCCGTAGCGTCTCTGCCTCGTCGCGTCGGCACAGTTCGCCGCGTTCTTACTGTTATATTTCATCTTATTACCTTCGACCAAAATAAAATGAAAAATTTCTTTTATTTTGGTCGAAGCTTATTACACGGCAGTTTGTAATCAACAATTTCTTTTTAGTGCATATAGCCAGTGACGTCATTAAGATAACAGTTCTTATTTTAAAGCTTGTTTCTGTATAGAGACGTATTTTTCAAAATGGCGCCACCACGCATTTATTGTTGCAGCAATGGGTGTTTGAATTCATCAGTGAAAAGGCCGGAGTTGTCGTTTTTCAAGCTCCCTAGTGAAGAAGCAAGGTGATGAATTTTCTACTTTATCTGTTTTATTTTAGGGACGCTTTTCGCTTGAAGTTGTAAGTTGAACCGGCTATAAATATTGTATCTAGACTTTCCCGACAATGGAGACATCAAATACATGTTAGATGTAGGCTGCTGATATCGCGTATAGACCTACACTCTTGCCGTAGTCCCCAACACTTTCCCCCTATCACCTCCCTATTCCTCCTATCCTATCCTACCCCACCTGACGTGACTTATTAGATATGACTTGTTATAATTATTTGTTTATAACTAGGTGCGATACGGAGTGTCGTCATTTATGTTGTAAAGTTATTTTTAGGCACGTAAGAACCGACCTACACCACTATCGAATCCGTTTTAACTGTCAGTTATCTCTTACACAATCACAAATTACGCAGCTTCTAGGTCCTACGCGAGGAAGATACTCTGTACAATGGGAAGAAGTCAGATAATTACATGCGTAAAAACGTTTTTTACAAGTACAGATAATAGTCATTTAAATTCATTTCATTTCGTTGATAAATAAGCAACGGGTCACCTGATGGTAAGTAATCCCCGCGGCGCGGCCCATGGATCCCTCCCTACGTCTCCCTACAATACTTTCTGCAGTAGCGGTACGTTGCCTATCTTTGGGAACGGATACGTAGGCGCAGACTACGAATTCAATACCTATGTATCGGATTCCATACAAATTTTAATTTTGAAATTAAAAATTTGTATGGAATTCGATAGGTTAGATACGCATTTTGCGCACGTGAGTTTTCGTACTGCACCCTCCGTATGTTTGAAGTTGTAAGGAGGAGGCATATGTTCAGCAGTGGACGTCTTCTACCTGATGATGACGATGACCCTCCGTATTACCGAATATTGTTAGCACTATTCTCGGACACTCGTTAATGGTTATTAGTACAAGCCCTTATTGGATATTTCTATCTAGGGAGACAGTGACCGAGAATGTATCCTTGAATAGAGCTTAAACCTCGCAGTGGATCATAAACAAGGAGTTCTCATTTGATGCCAGATGCAACGAGTGGCTCCGGCTGATCTCCCGGGAGGACCTCGCCAGCAAAAAAGCGAAGAGCTACGTGGTCTGCGAGGAGCATTTCCGTGCGCACGAGATACTTCGCGCAGAACATCGCAAGAACCTCAAGAAAAATGCTATCCCTTCTCTGAACCTACCAGGAGATGCGCACAACAAGCAGGTGAGTATTCACTAGCAGTTCCTCAATGTTTCACCCGTTCTCTTCGGTCGTGTGGGAACACGACCGTTCACTTTTCTGGGATAAAAAGCCTTGTTAATCAAATGATAAAGTTCTGCCATACCAAATTTTATTCAACATTTAAAGACAACTGCTTCGCAATAATTGGCAATGGTATGGTACTTCTCCATACGGGCTCTGCAAAAGAAAGCTGCACTGCAATTTGTGTACATAATAATTTAATTTGTAATTTTTAGGTAGTCGCGTTCGAAGTATTACTCAAAGTGGAATGTGGGACACAAACTACGGAATCAGATACCAAATCTTTACAAAAAGCAGGCCCAGACAAATCACGGAAAAGAAAACTAAAATTGAAGCAAGTTAAGAGAGCCAAAAGGATCAAGCTACAAGAAGTTGATAATAAATCACGAAAACAACAGAAAGGTGTCTTTTACAAACTTTGTGATAAATTTTTGACGACGGAATTCGCAGAAATTGTAAAAACTCAAACAGTGATAGATCCCTATGCTAAACAGCAATATCTTTCAATAACCACAGAAATAAATGAGAAGATAATCGCTATACTGAAGACCAAGGTTGAAAACATGACAGATAATGAAAGAATCTGTTCAGTTATTGTTGATGCAATGGATTTGAAAGCAAATTTAGTTTACAACACTAAACAAGACAGGTTTGTAGGATTTCATGAAGTAGCTGGTGTTCAGACTGGAGATCCAGCTACGATGGCTTTGGTGTTGATGCTGCGTGGAATTGTTGTCAACTGGCAGCAACCAATTGGATTCGCACTTCTCTCTGAATATAGAGACTACGAAGGAACTACTAGATGGATAGACACACTGGTAGACAAACTCTGCGAAATAAGACTAGACATTAGAGCAATAGTCTCCAATATGGAATCTGATTTGTACAATCTGTCAACTTTGAGGTCGATATCTCCTGAGAAACCATTCTTTACCCTGTTAAAGTTAAAGAAGTTGTTCTATGTTTTTGACGCATCGAATCTTCTAACAATGGTAAGGGATAGTTTTTTAGAAAATGACTTTAACTTTCAAGGGTGCGTGGCTAATATGGAGCCCATTAAGCAGTTTTATGCTCAGGATAAGGAAAAGAGCTGCAGTCTTGTTCCTAAGCTGACTGATAGTCATATGCAACCAAACATTGAAGAGAAAAAGGAAGTGCGCTTTGCAGCACAACTTCTGAGCAACTCTGTAGCCGCTGCGATTCTCACCCACATCGATTTTTACGTAATCGATGAGTCCGGTAGAGACACTGTAAAAGTCATCAAATTAATGAACGACCTATTTGATTTACTAAACAGCACAAATATAGAAGACTACAACGTCTTTAAGAAAGCATTCAACGGAGACCCGGCGCAAGTAAAATTATTTAACGAAGCTATAAATTTATTCCGCACTCTCAAACTAGTTGATCCAAGAACAGGACGTGACGTCACAACAGCAGCTAAATTCATCGAAGGGTTTCAAATAACCATCGGATCGATCATGCTACTTCTAGAAGACCTCGGAAAGAAAGAAATAAAAAATCTTCGAACTAAGTGGCTGAGTACAGACGCGACTGCTAAACTCTTCAGCCAGATAAAGGCTATGAGTGGAGCTTTTAGTGATCCAACGAGCAGACAGTTTGTGTCGGCTTTTACAAAACTGTTTATAAAAGATTTAATGAAACCGCCAGGTAGAAAAGATTGTTCCATGGAAATAGCAAAGCTCCTAATCGCTAACAGTAATCCAAACGATTTGGACGATGATGGGGACGAACCGAACGACACAACCACCTTTACAATTGACGAATCAGAGAACAACGTCAAAGTGAAAAGTTCAGAATACAACCAAATTGAAATTCCGGACAAAAACACCGTCGTTTACTTAAGCAGCTACCTTCTTAAACGATGTTCTGAAAAGCACAAAGGCTGTCAGATTTTAAACTCATATATAGCGCCAGCACCAGAGCAAAGGATCCACAACTTTGGGGCAGACGTCCGCTACCAACAATACAGAGAATATAGTAAGGAAACCTGCACTAGCTTGCTAGTCGTTCCTTACGACGACTTTATAAGATACGTAGAGATGATGGAAGAAGAGTTCAGAAGTTGTTTCAAAAAGAAACGCGTAGAAAAAGAGGTGGCTGCTTACATCTACAAAGAGATCAGTGAGCTGAATTTTTCGCCTCCTTGTCCCTGCTTTCCAATAGTATACCTTAAGAAACTCTTCATTAGAATGAGAATATTTCATACAGTTCAGTTTAATAATAAGAAGTGGCGGACCAGTTTATCCAGAAGGAAGTATTTTACTGTGCCTAATTTGTAATCTCTAATACTGCAAATTTACGGAAATCCATTGCAATTCTGGCAGTAGTTAATGAGAAACAATTAAACTTTTTTGATTATTTTATTTTTGTTTTTTATCACATCCAAACAGATGTAATTAAATTACGAAGTAACGTTTTCACAAGAGTCATAAGCATCTATTAACAAAAACAAGTTCATAACAAAATAGAAACTAAAATAAAGCAACTCGTTCAAAACAAAAGTACTTAATTAACAATCAGCCGTCCAAACACATCGTTAGCTTCAAAATGAAGAGTAACAGTCTACCAGCCGGCGCATTTGCATAAGTGCTGCTTTATAATCACGGCCAGGCGGGCCCCGGGGCCCGCTAATCTGCGAGGTAAGCGGAGTCCCCGAGGTACGACAGTAAGGGGACGTAAGCTGTTTTTTGAAATGACATTCCGTGATCTCTTAATGTGACTGCGACGTGATAACAAACGTGGCATTTCACAAATTAAAATGCTGAGGCTTCAAACTGTATTTTGACTGTTGGTACTCGCGCGGTTTTCATATTTTACTGTTTTGTTTAGCAAAATATCCTATACCAACCCCATGATGCAGCTCCTTGTCAAATTACATCAACGTGAGTTAAGCTTTTATGCCTTGAAAAGATATAAAATTATAGGACAAGTTGCTGCGCGCCGTGGTCTCTCCCGCGAGTAGAATCCCTCAGGAATGGACAATTTTATCGAGGTAATAACTATATGTCACTCTCCGGCCCTTGAACGATATTTATGCAAAAAATCACGTCGATCCGTTTTTCGTTGCTGCGTGAAAGAAGGACAAACAAACCAAGCACAATTTCACATTTATAATACTACTAGTATGATCACTATATGTTGGATCAAGGAACATCCTCATTGGGCCTGTCCTTACGATGTCTAAGTCAAGGGTAACAAATTCATTTTGTTGAATTTATTCGGCATTTCTATCCTTTTCCTTAGAATATCCACAGAGTCAGTCAATTGTTTTTTTAGAAATGGCGGCAACTGAAGTAATAAAACATTACCTACAGATACGAAAATACAATTAATACAAAAAGCACGTTTGCAGCGTTGGCTCCTCCGGTCACCCTGAGACGTGCAGTTACCCAACGAAGGCAGTTACCGAGGTACCTACAGCACTGCAAGGTCACCAGTATCGTCTAGTCTCCATGTCTCGCTCACATCGACACGACTGACTCATTCTAGGCAGTCTAGATTACCTAGATATAGTCTGATGTATAAAGTTACAATTATAACATTTGTTGCTGTACACTCGAGGCAGACAAAGCGTTTCAAGACATAAGAATAAAATGGCAATGGCAAACGTTTTGGAACTGTCAATATACTTACATTTAGTTTTCTGTACTAAACTACATTGTATACCGATAGGTTTTGGTACATCAAAACTGACACTAATACCTAAATAATGTAATGTTACTTCTCCCCCGGGGAGTACGTAGTACTGGTAATGCAGCAACTGACCGTTGCTAAGTGTACAGAAAGCTTTGAGAACAATTTTATACTACAAGGAACTGTACTCTTGTAGGTACGACTAGGAACAAGCTCTGAGTTAACACGACAAACAGACAAGCAAACATTACATATTAGTAAGGCAAGTAAGTATTTAACAATACGAAATTTGTGTGTCACAGTCATAGGTTTGTATGTATATATATTTATTATGATTGTTCATAGCCACAATGGAAAATTTACAAATTAGACCGATATGCATATCGCAGACAAATCTATAACGATACTAAATGATAGAGCCGTGTTATCAATGAAGTGATAACGACTATCTGGTGTCGATGCCTTATGTAACACGAGCTATAGATAGAAGTAATAATGTAGGTCATGTAGAACCGCACACATATTGTAAGTAGGTAGCTAGGTACATATATGTATGTAGTGCATTTACATTTAAATAAGTAGACGATTATTATTGAGACGATTAAATACCGAATAAAGAGAAATAAATTAACTAGAGATAAAATATAATAAATTGTATTCGATATAAAACTCGTCCTACAGAGGGCGAAGTACCTACCCACCTAGTACCGTACCTACCTACCAACAACCTACAAACATTTATGTAATTACGTATCAAATTACATCCAGTCCAAAGTTTGTGATAGATCTTTTCTCTCTGTTTCGTTCCATCAATATCAATTGGTTTTTTCTTCCATACAAAATAAAAATATTTTAATTAGGGCTCTAAATAGAAACTTTACGAGCTCCCCAGGCGAAGCGTAGCGTAGCGAGCTGACTCTTGCAACTACAAAAAATAGAAACATTTTTTTTTTGTTTAGTAAAAAAGTCTTGGAACAAAATGTAGGCAAGCTGCTTGCTTGAGGGTGTTAGTAAATTATTAATAACCCTAAATATTTTGATTTTAACCCACTTCAAAAAAGGAGGAGGTGCTTAATTCGACTGTATGTTTGTTACGCGATTACTCCGCCAATTATTTTCTTTTTTTATGGTAGTAAGTACTTCAGACTTCAGAGGAGGTCCTTTATATAAATTAAAACGAAGTTTATTTAGCGATTAAAAAAAAACAACTAAACAAAACACAGATAATATAATTATACACAGATGACGTTTTGGTTCGCGGTCCCTTCAGCAGAAGTTTTAATCTATTCATATTTGTTTTACCTGTAATTTTTCTACTTTTTAGTTTAAGTTTGTACAGGTATAGTCATGAGCGCAGTTTTTTTATTCGAAAAATTATGTTTTAAGTATTAGATTTGTATACAATTTAATATCTACGTCACTGTGTAAACACAATAACTTTGAGGTTTCCTGACAATTGATCATGATATCAGATTTTTGTACCCGAAAAATATTAGTACTTGTTACATCTAATGGCGGGGTTATTCAGAATAAAATATTATTACTTGTTACATCTAATGGCGGGGTTATTCAGAATAAAATATTATTACTTGTTACATCTAATGGCGGGGTTATTCAGAATATTAGTACTTGTTACATCTAATGGCGGGGCTATTCAGAATATTAGTACTTGTTACATCTAATGACGGGGTTATTCAGAATATTAGTACTTGTTACATCTAATGACGGGGCTATTCAGAATATTAGTACTTGTTACATCTAATGGCGGGGTTATTCAGAATATTTATTTATTTATTTATTTATTTATTTATTTACGGAAAACAAACAGCTTAAGCAATGAAAAACATAGCAATAAAAATAGGAACAAACAAGCCTTAAAAGTTTTCACAAGTAAAAGAGAGTTACAGTCCAGTTCCGTGAATGTTGAAATAACAAATAAAATAACTATCAAACAGTACATATAAATAACTTAAAATATATATCTATGTATTTAGTCAAAAGTTGTAAAATGAAAGCCATATCAGTCAAACAATGAAAAAAAGAAGTACAATTTATAAATGTATATATAAATAAAATAAAAATCATGAAAGTCAATCAGAAGAAAAAAAAGCTGAAAATGAATAATTTTTGAAGAAGTTTTGTCCCGCTGTAAACAGGTCCACGTCCTTGGAATAATTACAATTAAAGTTGTTACATACTCTAATAAAGTAAGAATTTTGTCTATAATTGGTCACACATGAATCCACATGAAGTACGAGATAATTCCGTCTGGTCACAGCACGAGTAGGTATTCGGAATTTTATCTTTGACAGAAGATCGCTACAATCAATTTTGTTGGAAATGAGGTTGTGGAGGAAGGTCAGATCAGCTACCTCTCGTCGCTGCGACAAAGGAAGGAGATGATGGTGCTTACAATTTTCGCTATAATCCGCAAAATTCAACCTATGCCTGAAATTTACGCAACGGAGAAACTTCCTCTGAACCTTTTCTATACAATCCTTGTAATGTTCGTAGCGAGGGTTCCACACTTGAGATGCATACTCCAATTGACTCCTCACCAAAGAGCAATACAAGATCTTAAGGGACTTTACCGTTTTGAAGTCTTTAGTAATTCGGAATATAAAACCCAGGGTCTTCATTGCTTTAGATGTTATGCTCTCAACATGCTTATCTAATAGAAGTTTCGAGTCCAGGATAACACCAAGATCCCTAACGTGATCAGTACGCTGCAGCGATTGCTGGTTCAGCTTATAATTGAAATGGAAAGCGTTAAGGGACCTGCGGAAAGTGATACAATTACATTTAGATACATTGAGGTCAAGTTTGTTTTTGTTACAATAAACCTGCAGTCGATCAAGGTCCTGCTGGAGGAGTAGGCAGTCACTCTTTGAGTCAATTTTTTTATACACTTTCATATCGTCCGCAAATAATAAAAACTTTGAGTTCATAAAACAAGCTCCGATATCGTTAATAAATAGGATAAATAATAGTGGTCCCAAAATGGATCCTTGAGGGACACCAGATGGTATAGTGGAATATGGCGAATGCGAGGAGAACCCATTTAGAACCACCGTTTGGCAACGACTTTTTACATAGGAACTGAACCAACGGAGAAGGTCACCGCGAATGCCTGCCGCCTGTAGTTTGTCAAGCAAAATCACGTGGTCAATTCGATCAAACGCTTTGCTATAATCAGTGTATATTGCATCAACTTGACCTCCAGATTCCATTCCCTTAGAAAGGTCATCAGTGAACGCTAACAGATTGCTAGCAGTTGACCTGCCCCGCAAGAACCCATGTTGTTGTGGCAGAAAAGTATGTTTGAGGGCAGCATATATCTGATTAAAAGCACCTTCTCAATAACTTTAGCTAAGACACAGAGTTTAGAAATTGGTCTGTAATTAGCAATCTCACGTTTGGGGCCTTTTTTGTGAATGGGAGTAACGATAGCTGATTTCCAGATTTTTGGCATGACTCCTTCAGTAATGGAGCGTTTAAATAGAAAACAGATCGGAGAGGACAAGCTACTGGCGCATTTAGATATCAACATTGGATGCAACTCGTCTGGCCCTGGAGACTTGTTACAATCGAGAGATTTTAATATTTTATAAACTTCATCTACTGTGAATTCGACTGAACAAATATCGGCAACCGAGGACGAGAGAGTGGAAGAGACAGATGGAGTAGGGTTGGACGCAGCAGTGCACGGTAAGTAGGTAGAATTAAAGAACTCTGCAAAGGCGTTACAGATATCCTCACCCGATGTCAAGTTATTATCACTGTTGTATGTCATAGATGAAGGGTAGGAGTTATTTTGCTTGTTAGCTTGAACATAAGACCAAAAAGCCTTGGGGTTTTTTTTAATGGAGTTCTCGGTGTTGGTTATGTACGTATTATAACATTCCGTCTCCACTCTTTTAGCTCGCTGACGTAAGACACCAAAAGAATTACTGACAGATTTATTCGCATAAACTTTGTATTTGCTATGTAACTTATTTTTTTCCTTTAGTATTTTAATCAGTGCGGGAGAATACCAAACAGGGTATTGGCTTGAACGCACGTGTTTCGAAGGAACATATTTATCTCGTAAGCCAAGAAGTATCCTGTTAAACAACTCGACCGCCTCGTCCACAGACCCGCAGGATAATAGAGAAAGCCAGTCACAGTCATCGAGCTCGTCACATATGGCTGAATAATCACCTTTACAGTATTGGTAATTTAGTCTAGGACTTGGTTTTAGTGAAGGTAGATCGATAAAATTTGGTTGACAAATAAGAGCTGGATGGTAAGAGTCCTCATCTAATAGAGGCTCAGAACAGTGGAAGACAGCTAAATCTCCATTGGAGAAAACCAAATCAAGTAACCCTCCCCGATGGTTCCTGATATTATTATACTGGTTTAGATCACATAAGTTCATTAGGTCCTGTACTACGCCATGGTTGACATTAGAATTACAAAATGACGGCGTAAGGTATGCGCTATCCCCTGGCAGCAACCACGTAATATCACTCAGGTTAAAATCACCGACTATAAGCATTTTGTCATATGGATTATTAGTGCAAATTGATTGAGCTTTATCCGAGAAATTAGTTAACTGCGAAGAAAAAGATAGCCCGTTATTTTGTTGACATAGATAAATACAACCAATATGCATAGCAATAGGACGGTTTCCTCTACCAGGATCACACTTAATAGAAAGCCAAATATCCTCGGCCGTGGAGTACCACTCTGGGCGTGCTGCGGCCTTCAGATCGCGGCGTGTCGCGATAAGGACCCCGCCACCACGCGACTGACCAACACTCGAGTAATCTCGATCTCGACGAAATATCGTGTACTTGCCGCTAAAAAGTTCTTCATTTTTGATTCCATCCAATAACCACGTTTCCGTTAACACTATTATGTCATAACTACACAATTGAACATTTCTCTTAAACTGCGTTGTCTTCGTTCGCAATCCTCTAACATTTTGGTAATATATGTTAAAAATCATGTTATACGGCCCGGCCAAAATAAAGTTCGGCCGGATCGCGACATATGAATCGATAAAAGTTTGTGAAGTGTAAGTGATGTTAGACGTTTGCGAAACAAAGACAGTGCAGTAAAACCAACATGCATGTTATGATGATTATGACATAATATAAGTAGAAATTCTGGTGTGGGTACAAAATATTTATTTTGAACTGTTATATGGAAGATTGGTCGAGTAGTAATAATTAGTAATAATATATTGTAGCAAGTCACGGCTGCCAGCGAGATCGAAGACTTAAGTGCTTTACGTGCAAGATGATATCTGTGGGTGTTAACACAAAAAATATCGAAAAGTAGGTAGTTGGTGTGAAATATTTTTGTCCATGGAGCAATAGTAAATGGTCTGGACAGCTGAAAACATGAATGACCAATTAAATAGACAAACACACTAGTTGATAACATGTTATAGTAATAAAAAAAGTAGGTTTTTTTTCTGAGTGACAAAATTTCGAATAGTAGGGTATGCAATTGATGGAAGATTGGTCGAGCAGTAATAATTAGAAATAGTATAATGCGGTGAGTCATGGCTAACAGCGAGATCAGAGACATAAGTACCAGACGTGGAATATAACAACTGTGAGTGTTAACACAAAAAATGTCGAAAAGTAGGTAGTTGATGTGAAATATTTTTGTACAAGGAACGATATTAAATAGTCTGGACAGCTGAATTGAATAGACAAATACACTAATTAATGAAATGAACGAGTAATAAAATATGTGCGTTTTTTTTCTAATTGTAGGGTATGCATTTGACTCAAGGTAATAAATAACTGTAAAAAAAATACGTAAATAGCAGAAAAACTGTTTTGAAAGATTAACTAAAATATCCCTCATTATTATAGACTGATATGGCATGCAAATAGTAAACACAATGAACTGGTTTGAATTAAAAGAAAATAAAAAATCACGATATAGAAAAACAACAAACAGGTGAGCTAAAATTTTGAGAAGTCATTTGATTTTCGAGAGATCATTATCAGTGTAGACCGCGATGATCGGCGAAGTGTCGTTTTTTCTCGTCAGGATTTTGCAGTTTTGAACCCAGACATATCTATGGTTGTTATCCGAGGCAGCCTTCTTAGTCCTGGTGAGAAGCTGTTTGTTTTCTCTTGTTAGATGATCATTAATATATATTCTATTTGAAGTTCGCAAAAAGCCCAGATCTTCAGCGGTCAAGCCCGGTTTGCGAGCCCTGGCTAGGGCTACAAAATTCTCTTTCAGATATCTACCGTGTATAGCAACGATGATCGGCTTCGGTTGAGACGAGGACCGAGCCCTAGTGACAAAATTTATGTCAGTTTTCGCAATAGGCTGGCCGATCAAGTCCCCGATTTTACGCACGAGTTCAAACAAGTTTTCATTTTTCTCTAGCGGAATTCCCTTAATTTCAATATTATTCAGTCTCAACATCTGATCTTTGGCGGCGAGCTCACTTGATAATTTTGCGATTTCATCTTTTAAAAGAGGGTAGTCTGAAGAGACCGCTTGTTGATTTTCGAGGACTAGGACTCTCTTTACAACTTCCACTAACTTCACTGAATTGCCTTCTACTTCCTTCTTTACGGTAGACATGGACACTTCAAAGCTGTGCAAGTTTTCTTTCAAATTCTTGATTTCCTGCACTATAGAGGGTAGCTGCTCCAAACGAACGTTGATCCCATTGATGCCGTTACGCAGCTCTTGTAACACGATGTCAAGGGTGGCAGTCGAAGGTGCAGAGGGCTGCACCACCGGAGACGCCACAGACACATGCACTTGCCCAGTTTTGCAGCTGGTGCACAACAAGGCGGCTTGTCTCGCCGCTCCGAGTTTCCGATAGTTAGATTCCGAAATGTTTGCGCATGAGTAACAATAGGTTAATGCACATTTACTGCACTTTACTCCGTCAGAAAAATCATTACAACAAACTGGACATGTAAACATTATGGAATATTAATTATTTGTATCCGTGCCGCGTTATAAAGGTAAATGATAATGAGGCGGTAAGCGAGTGACGAGCTTACGACGTGAACGCACGGCGCGGACTGTGTTAGTACTTGTTACATCTAATGACGGGGCTATTCAGAATATTAGTACTTGTTACATCTAATGACGGGGCTATTCAGAATATTAGTACTTGTTACATCTAATGACGGGGCTATTCAGAATATTAGTACTTGTTACATCTAATGGCGGGGTTATTCAGAATATTAGTACTTGTTACATCTAATGACGGGGCTATTCAGAATATTAGTACTTGCTACATCTAATGACGGGGCTATTCAGAATATTAGTACTTGTTACATCTAATGGCGGGTCTATTCAGAATTTGTTACTCAATTATATTTGTTTTTTTTTTTTGGTCTATTGCAATTCTACTACATAATCATCTGCACCTTCTAAATGGTCTACTCTAGCTTCCAAGGCTTAAAATATGGCTACTGAGTATCAGTATCAGTGAAAATGGCTTCCGAAGCTCAATTCACAACTAAATCTGATTTTCCTTTCAACTTAAACACCAAATTCTACATAAAAATATCACGTTTCAACGTATTGGGAACCTTTTTCTGGGTTCGACCTCGGATATAAGAGAAGCGTAGATATGACTAGAAAATAGAATTTTAAACTTTGACTTCTAAAAGTGCTCGTAATCGCTGAGACGAACCAAACCAAAGTACTTGGTCAGCATGCTTTTCTACTACTGACTCTGATGAATACGGTTTCTAACTATTTGTGAATAGTAACTGTGAGTGACGTTTATAACTCAACACTTCCATGTTTCAGACGTCACATTAACTGTAGGGCTCTGTTGTTCGTTCTTGAACAAATGATGGTGAGAGGGAACATTTTGACGTTGACAGATGAGTCAATATGAATGAGTTATACTCTCAAACCTTCTCACTCTGTATTTATCCGTAACGTAACGTAATGCCATATCTTTCTATATCTATCGGATCTGTGGTAACATGATATTTGGGCCCTTTTTTCGCCCTCGTCGTAAAATGTAAGGGTCTGCTGGACCCCTGAGGTCAGCGTGGGTTTTTGTCAGCCCCCGGTCAGCTTTGTCCGGGGTGATAAATAAACATGTTCAATGGTGCCTAGACGTTGTAACTTTATGTTAATATCACTCGTAATGTGAAGGCAATACGGGCTAGAATTGCGTGGCTTCAGAATTTTATTATTCTCTTATCTGTGGTAAAAGTATCGATATCAACCTGAAATATAAGGCCAAGATTGTGTGGAACCATAAAGTTTTGTAACGACATTAATCATCCAGCCTTTTATAAAAACATTACTAACGAGTAGTCATTTTCTGCGACCTGATTCTAAACTCTAGAATCAGTCAACTCTAGAATCTATCATCAGACAAATCTAGAATATAGAATCAGTCGATTCTAGAATCTAGAAGCAGTCGACTCTTGAATCAGTCGACTCTAGAATCAGTTGTCTCTAGAATGTAGAATTAGTCGACTCGAGAATGTAGAATTAATTGAATCTAGAATCAGTCGACTCTAGGATCAAGAGTAGCAATAGGCATAAATTCTGTCTCCGTTAGCATGCACGACCAGGATCCAGACCATACCATGAATAAACAGATGACATAAATATTATCAATAGTATGCAACGTCTCAGAATAAAGCTCTTATAGTTTTTTGTTTTGTTGAAAAGGGAAGCCAGTGAAAGTAACTGCCACAATATCCTCTGGCTACAAAAACTGTTCTCAAGTGAATCAGCTGTTCGGAAGTAACGGAATCACGAGAGGTGACGGGAACTATCGGTTTTTCGTACAATATTCCTGGAAACTTGTACGTTCATGTCTCTTTTGTAGCATCGGTATAGTGATGCTTGGAAACTAATTACGGAACCGTGGTCCAGTATACTATGATCAGAGTTGTCAAGATCTCAAATCAAATCAAAATATTTATTTGTCAGAACATGGTAGGTAGAGTTCGCGCAAAACTTTATGAGCCCTCTGAAGTTAGGCCCGAGGCCTCCCCGACGCCCTGTCCCGTCCCTCGGATACCTATAATGCGTACTGCGCAGCCACTAGGGCCTAACTTCAGAGGGCTCATAAAGTTTTGCGCGAACTCTACACATACATATAAAGTAGCATACAGGGTCGTAAGAATGGAAACGTATCTCAAGCTTCGACCAAAATAAAATGAATGGACGGGCCCAGTAGAAGAGCATTTTTGAAGATTACAAAATGAGCGCCAGCTCTCATTTTGTTTCAGTCGGTCTCTAGCCGTAGGAAGTGAAACACGAGTCTATTGTTACGCGATAACGAAACATCTGACAAAATTATGAATTCGTATGCTTTACCGAAGTGTAAATACACAAATAAAACCGATATCTAGTTTTTGTAACATATATACAGTACATTTTTATAATTAGGTGTTGAAGTATATGTCCGACGGTTTTGACTCGTTTTTACTGATCAAGTTCAATGGTTAGGGCCCGTCCATTCTTTTATTTTGGTCGAAGATCTCAAGTCCTTGTCAGGTACGGCGTACAAATGTTATTAGTTTTTTAAATTAATTTTTATTATCTATTAGTAAGTTTTTGTTAAAGTTAAAAAAGGAATTATGTCGTATGTTAGAATATTGTCAAAATTATATTTTAGTTTATTTGTATTTTTTGTCTTAATTACTAAAAGAGACATGTTAATTACTAACTACATTAGTTATTATTAATTTAATTTTTCCTAGTACCAAGTCTCGATCTTATATCAATTATTTAGTCTACATTACATATCAGAACATTATCATACATTTAGATCTCATGAATTAATTCATACATTTTTCAACCATAACCTTTGAAATATATTTTATTTTGTATTGTTCACATAAGTATCATTAGTTCACATAGATTTAGCATACTCGATTACAAATCCTTCTATTATAAACTTTAAATCATAATACACTGGTTTGTTATTTGCATGGCAGAGAAACTGAGGAACGAACAAAGAGAAGTAATTTTCCATAATGTCCTTTTGTGATCAGTAACGCACAAGTGACCGCTGGCCCTTATGAAGGGGTACAATACAATTAGTAGCTTTCAACGCAAATTGGTTGAATTACGCACTTCGATAGAGACGAAATTTACTGGCAACATCAGATCTGTTTCGATGCATTTCATAATACCTATAGATACAAAGATAGCTCAACCTTACTCAGCATTAGCTATAGACATTCAACGATGTCCTCCTTGTGAGACAGCACCACCCGACTCTCCTTCGGTGGGTTCGTTACTATTTTCAAAGTAAACGACTGAACTGCATGAAATTATACAAGAAAACAGTTGATAGCGTGGCTCTATAGCATACGTATCGTATTCTTGAAAATGCAGAAAATACTGGAAAACATGCAACGTAGATACTTGTGCGTATGGTGTATTCCAATATTGTGACGTAGCCTACCAAAGCTCTACCAAATCTCAGCATTTCAGTTATAACAATCTCCTTTCATAGTCTTCACATTTTTCGTAACGACGCGGCGACAGTTGAACATCGATAAATCACAAATTTTGACAGATTTGCTGTTAGATAGATGGTAAAGCTGTTAAAAACCGCCATGATGAAATTTGTGAATAAGGAAGGGCCCATGTTATTAAACACTTACGTGACGCTAAATATGTAGACACGAGCCACCTCATTAATCCAGCCCGGGGAGGTCAGACTCAGAGCAAACAATGTGCAGCAACATCAAAAAGTTGTAAACAAGTACCTTCATAAACAACCTAAAAATACAAGGAAAATGGCTACCCCTAAACACAACATGGCCGACCACTAAGCAAAATGGCAACCGTGTAGCGTCCAAATGCGGTCGAATAACCTCCTAAGCATCCCCTAAGCTACTAAACATGTGAGCAAGCTAAAACGTTTTAGATATATTACGATAATTCCAGAGATACTCTTGTTTTTGCCGCAAAAAGCATTAAGTGAAAAGGCGTCGTGCGGTCGCCTTGTGACAATACTTCATAAGTGCGCACAGAATTTAATAATAAGAGAATGGCTCTCTGGCTATTCATTCAATCTTTGACTGATAAAAAATATCTTTTAAATTCTATTTGAAAAAGATTAGCAGGCAATTATTGTTTAATATAAAGGACAAAAATCGTACAATTATCTACTAAATAAATACAATAAGTACAATACAACCTAAAGATAACAGGATGAAATGATCTACCTACATTAAAGATAACAGTGGCTAATTGATGAAATGATCTACCTACATTAAAGATAACAGTGGCTAATTGATAAAATGATCTACCTACATTAAAGATAACAGTGGCTAATTGATGAAATGATCTACCTACATTAAAGATAACAGTGGCTAATTGATGAAATGATCTACCTACATTAAAGATAACAGTGGCTAATTGATGAAATGATCTACCTACATTAAAGATAACAGTGGCTAATTGATGAAATAATCTACCTACATTAAAGATAACAGTGGCTAATTGATGAAATAATCTACCTACATTAAAGATAACAGTGGCTAATTGATGAAATGATCTACCTACATTAAAGATAACAGTAGCTAATTGATGAAATGATCTACCTACATTAAAGATAACAGTGGCTAATTGATGAAATGATCTACCTACATTAAAGATAACAGTGGCTAATTGATGAAATGATCTACCTACATTAAAGATAACAGTGGCTAATTGATGAAATGATCTACCTACATTAAAGATAACAGTGGCTAATTGATGAAATGATCTACCTACATTAAAGATAACAGTGGCTAATTGATGAAATGATCTACCTACATTAAAGATAACAGTGGCTCATTGATGAAATGATCTACCTACATTAAAGATAACAGTGGCTAATTGATGAAATGATCTACCTACATTAAAGATAACAGTGGCTAAATGATGAAATGATCTACCTACATTAAAGATAACAGTGGCTAAATGATGAAATGATCTACCTACATTAAAGGTTGTCAAATCTTTAGTTTTAAAGACAAAAAGATCATAATTTTGCTGTATATACCTACCGACCCCATTGCAATAGAGACGTTTGGTGAAGAAATTTCAAAGAAATTAAAATTAAAATGAGTGCATGTCACTCCGAGTCTCACAACACGCACTTAAATAAGAAAAACCGTTCTACTAAATGAAATACTCGTCCCTATAGATAAATATTGTTGGTAAGTATAATAAAAGTAAGTTGTCGTGGCGACACTCGGCGACAGTGCTGATAGGTATTGCCGGCGTCACTCCACAGAACACTATTGTCTTACGTAGACTGTCGCCGCGCCGGGTCCCCGGGGGGTAAATTGCATACTGACGAGGGCTTGTTCCGACGCACTGATACAAAAGAAGGAACGTCACTTTCTTTGTTTGGATTAAAGTTATGTAATGTCCGGAAACAAGGTTACTTGGTTGTATACGTAGTAGGTAGGTAATAGGTATGTACCCTACAAACAATTAACATACGCTGTGGTATGGGGTAGAGTGAAGTCATTGTGATCGTTTCTTAGGTTATCACAGTTATTACACTTTATAATTAAATACTTTTAACCTACATAAAGGAGGAGGTTCTCTAGTCGACGCGTATATACATATACGTATGACTGTTTGTTTTTAACCCCCGACGCAATAAAATCGGAGTTGTAAGTTTAACGTGTATATTTGTGCCTGTATCTGTCTGTTGTATGGTATCGTAGCTCCCAATAGGTTTAATATAGTTTGATTGTTTGAAAGTTGACTAGATAGAGAGTGATCTTAGCTTTGATTCAAGAAATTTGACCAATTGAAGATTATTAGCTTTTTATTCGGGAGTTCAAAAACGAGTAGGTATAATTGTAATTCCGGACGTTCAAGCACTGCAATGTCCGTGGTCAGGTGGTCACAGGTAAACTAGATGACGAAAAATCTATAAACGTTATGAAATTATTTACAAGTACTAGCAATGATGTTTAACCAGAACGTTAAGGTTAAAAGTGTTTCATTTCGAAGTATTTGTCTATAACTATGTTTATAGTCCGGTAGCCGGTAGCTACTGCCTAGAATGACATCGCAACAAACATGCGACCGCGAACTTTTACTTCAGAGAATTTTATTTGTCGTGTTTAGTACATAGTACATACGGGACATATAATCCCATAAAGTGTTGCCTCCACAACTCTACGCTTTACCTTATCTGCCCCCAATTTTGTCACCTTTAGCACAATGGCATATATGCATAAAGGCATATACAACATCACCATGTTAACTGTACAGCTGAGCAGTGGAGCTACTATCATATTTTTTGTGGATAACTTTAGTACCTCACTTGGCCAACTGTACAGATAAGTTGGTATGTAATATATCGCACAGACCATAGACTCATGGCTGCCAGAGGTTCAGAGCGTCCAATATATTCACCGGGCACCCAATTAGGTACCTACTTGATTTTATGGTGGATATAAATTGTGGCGTTAAAAAAGATAAGGTTTTGTAGCCAGGTCCAGGGGCTGCCATTCGAGAGGTGTCATATAAAGAACCCCTCTTGTAACGGGGAGCGAGTTAATTGTTTGTTTACGCGACTATAAATAGATGGAACTTGACATTTGGGAAGGAAACTGGAACAACAAAAGGTTTTTGAAATTAATGTACCTTATAAAATTAAATGTCATTTTTGCAGAGAGACATAAATGTTAATGGCACAATATTATATGAGTATTTATGTAACTACCGACCCATTGGTAAAATTTAATCAATTTATAATCTGTAGTCTCCAACTTTTCTTAGATTATAACAAACTTAATTTCATCTTCAACAACTTTAGACTATCGGACTTGGACTATCTAAAATGTCCATGGAGTACCTACATTGTTTTGTCATTTTCTGTCTAGCTTAAAATTTTAAATATAAAAATAAGTCTTGTACGTGCGTCGTGCACTAAATTTTTCTTTAGTAGACAATGAAGACATTTTATTATATTAATAGAGGGGCATAAATATTTATTTGTCAAGGTGTGGGACGAAGAGATGGGTTACGTCTCATATATGTTTGTCACATTTGTATCGAGACAAATTAGAACAAAGAAGTTGAGACCTAACCTATCTCCTTGTCATACACCACACACACCTTGATACACAAACTAGTATTTATATACAGCACACCTATAAGTAAAACCAATAAATGTCCAACAAAGGGGAAACCAGAATGAGTGGTAGTTTCTTCCTTACGTAACACCATTGTGCTCCATATAATTACAAAGAACGGTAAGTTTCTAGGGTATTGTGTGAAAATGAGTTTGCGCCGAAGGAAAATGTATGCGTGCAATCATACGACGACTCGGTGAGCATCATTCTACTGCCACCTGAGATATTTAGATGAGTGATGTATATTGTACTTCTTGAACAAAGTATTATACATTCTAAAGTAACAGGTAACAGACAGACTGAGAAGCTCAGGCTATCTGTCTCGACCGTTTCACAGAAATTGCGGGTAACTGGAGAAACTTAGGTAAATATTGTACGAGAGACAAGTATTCCTATATTTCCATAAATATAATTTGGACCTTACATAAGTAATGAGTTCTCTGAAAGGAAAACCAACTAAGTACAAAAGTTACCAAACTAGAATACCAAAGCAAGTACAATTTTCCTGAACCTTGTTTTCTTCAGAATAACAAATATTATGACAATAGAGCCGTATTATTTACCTTACCTTTCACTTCAGTAACTTACACCGCAATAGCTCGAAGCCAAAACTGCCCAAACAAAATGATTAGTTGCAAACTTTACCAAAAGTTGTGGAAGTTTCTCGAAGAATGTTCGTTCATTCGTTCATTTCGTTGTGTAATGTCTGTTCGAGACTGGGGTCTGGCAGGAAAATGGAAACGGGTGATGTTGATTTTGTTTTACAATTAATTTTGAAAACTTGTATTTGAACATGTAGTATCCTACTCTATGGACTATAGCTTAATGTGGACTGCTCCGTGACTGAAATACTTGACTGTGATCACGAGAATAGACAACAATGCTGATATAATATCTGTGAGTAACACTGAATAAAAGAAATAGACCCGTAGAGCCAAAATTTTAAGATTATAAGTTACTTTACTTTCTAAACAAAACATGTAGTAGAGCCAAACAACCAACCGAACAACCGAGTCAAACAACCGAGTTCGTGTAAAAAGAAAAGACGACAGAACCATTGCCGCCCTAGCGCAGCAATAATAGGGCACGCACAATGGGCTGACTCGGCCAATAAAATACGAACTTTAATGCGAGAACTATCGGAAAACCCCAAAAATGGTTTGTGGTACAACTACAAAGGAAAAGTTAAGGCATTCGATTAAAGGAAAGGAAACAATCATTACTTACAGTGAATGTGAACAACTCCCGGAGAGGCGCTGGCTTCATTCATGCAGGACAATGGCTGAGGAGCCAACTTTCTTCAGGCATCAATATGTAGACTAGAAGGAGTCAGGTTCTTATTTACTTAACTACATTTGACCGAGGCTTCTCATGGCACTAACATAAACACATTAAGTTATAAAGAAATACTTTTGTTTGTGGAGTTAAATCTCCGGAATACTGATCCGATTTTTTTTCTGTGTCTAATCTATATTTGAGTAGTTTGATGATATTCGGTGCAAGTCTGTCGCCTGATGGTGAGAACCACGATATAGTGGCACTGCGCCATGCTCACCCTGTTCACTAGAAATATTCCGTATCATAGCAATGTTTGCATTCTACTGCTTGGCGGGTCAATAACTGAAAACTTACTTCTCGAGACGGGCTCTACTGAACAAGTCATACCTCTACAAAGAAACTTATAATAAGGGTTTTTGAATGCACTCCGGATCCCAAACAAGACGCCTCGAATGATGGAACCATAATTCAAAAAGCTCTAAATAAAAAGCTTGGAATGGTTACTCCTATTATTTGGTCCTCTGTACGTATTAATCAGCGTCCATCCCTCAGTAATGAGTACTTTCCAACAGACTGACGAGTCGGGTCGAGCCTCTTCCATGTTCACGGACCATATATTGACCTCTGACCAAAAATTACTGACTTTATTTGTACCTAGTACTTAACAGGCTTGCTACTAAACTAAACACGCCTTTATGTAAATACTTTTATGGCTGAAAATGGTATGATCTTGCGGTTTAATATATTGTTTGAAAAAGTTTTCTCTTAGTTCTTTTGTGTGGTTGTTGTTTTGAATGGTACAGTCGAGTACAAACCATGTTGTATAACCAAGTGAGTACTAATAATTATCATCCTTAGCCTATCTTAGTTCACTGTTGGACATAGACTCCCCAAAGGCACGCCTTTCACCCCGATCTTTTTGCTTCCAGCCACTGCCAGGGCATGCCACGTTTACCGATTTGTGATTGATGGTTATCGGTTTGACCGGCTTACTGCCACTCCAGTTTGCTAATACCTACGCTGAGCTACTTCGGTGACTAGATAATTCAGTATGTTTCACCATTCTAGTACTATTATTAATTCAGCGACCATAGCACCATTAAAAAAAAAATGGCACACTTGTTATACGTACCTAGCTGCGAGTAATCGAATATGTATTTCTTTTGCAATTGATAGATTTGATTGTTTTTTTTTAACCTAGAGCAGGAAAATCGTCTGCGGGATTTTGATGTAGGTTTCCATGACAATGTATCTCATAAGAACAAGAAACCTTCTCACAAGAGACCTCAGTTGTGAAGTAGGTATGCGTGCGAGTGTACCGACATGTTTATCAGTTGTTCCGTTATTCATTGTTTGCTTGTCGAGTGCTCCGTGAAACATCGCCGGTAATTGAATAACATCGGAAATTGCCGGCCTGTTGCCACTCTGCAGAATAGGTACCTAACTACCTACCTTCGTCGAACGAGGGGTTTATTCAGATGTAACGACTGATGTACACTGTATTATTATATTAGTTATTACTACAATAAGAACGTGGAACATAGGTAGTATACACTACAGCTTACTACATAAGAAGTATTTTTAACATAATATGCTCGTAAGTATTTTTTTTATTAAAAAGACTAGCTCGATAAACTAGGTGATCTGTTTTATAAATATATGTTTCACTTCACGCGTTATATACGGTTCGCGCAAAACTTTATGAGCCCTCTGAAGTTAGGCCCGAGGCCTCCCCGACGCCCTGTCCCGTCCCTCGGATACCTTAATATGCGTACTGCGCAGCCACGGGCCTAACTTCAGAGGGCTCATAAAGTTTTGCGCGAACCGTACTTCTCATCAGAAAAAAGTTGACATTTATGTTGACGTTTATGCATGAGAAAGTTATCACTCTAAAACTCTATGGTTTTTAACTTTTATTTATAATGACGTCATTTGCGTTATTATAATTACCTTTTAGCGCTTCCTATTCTGCTTACGTCAGGAAGGATGGATCATTAGTCCCGGTACTTATGTGATAATCAGATGATTAATTAATCCTCAGAATGCGCCAACGTTTTGAGAACGATATCTGGAGGCAGCGGTCTAATAGGTTCTCAATTCGACAGTTTTTTTTAAATATAGGTTACCTCAGAACTGTCGACTGGCTGAACCGATTTTGATGATAATATTTTATTTGAAAGTTGGTGCTTCCCGAGTGGTCGTGTTTTAATTTGATCCAGCTCTGAAATTTTTATGAAGTCAGTTTTTTATATTGATAATTATATATAATGATTTAAATTTAGATAAGTTCGTTATGATTTCAATATGTATAATTATCTAGTGTTAAATAATAAATGTATCCATTATGTGCGATAACAATCAAGATATTAGATAATTTATATAATCAGAAAATTGCTATTTATAATATCAAATAGATAGGTACATACATAGTACGAAAGATGCTTCATTCAATTGGTAATACGAATCAAGTGCTGATTTATCAATCGTAAAAAAACTAAAATGATTTGACGGAATTTGATGGAATAATTTGACTTTTGACACATTTCAATCGATATTTCAATAGATTTCGACTATCGACTAAAATTCACGTGATTTTATTGAACACCAATAATGATAATAATATTCTCTATGATAAGTAATAGGTAGATTAAGGCCTAGAGATCTTCCAAGCCACATCTGTGCGCCTCTATATACGGAATACGCCTCTCTCCATGGCCTCTCTGATCCACAGTATTATTTTACTATTACACAAATTTTAATAGCATGTATACTAGCTGTAGTCCGCGACTTCGTATACGTAGATATTCGTATAAACTTTCAACTCTTGCTGCCTATTAATTCGGATCTTTATAAAATCCCTTTGATCGCCGGACCTGTATTTTTTAACGATTGTATTTATTAAATTTTGAATATTAAAATATACTTAATTAAAAATACCGGATCTCTACACCCGATAAGAATTCTACTTGTCAAATTTCAGCTTCGTACCTAGGTATGTCAACTTTCGTGATTCGTAAGTTTTTTCCTGTTTTAGTAATAGGTTAGGAAGTTTTGTCTTGGAAGATTTATAATAATAAAGCCATAAAAGGTACACTTTACTGGCAAATAGACATAAAAAAATAACATCTATCCTCGTTAACCTTTCGTAAGCAAATCGGGAATGAGCCCGTAAATAGTATTTAGATGTTTGTTACCCATCCCGCCGCCCATAAACTACTATCGGCCCATAAAGTAGAGCAAAACAAGCAGCAATGACTTCCTGTACGGCCCTCGCGTTACAGGAAAATAATTGTAACAAACAGTTTGGGATCTTATCACAATAAAGAATCTCTTTATTGACCTAATAAATACTTGCCTAATAGTTAGGGTTTTTTTCAAATATAAAATGGGTCATACCTTACATAGGTACTTAACACAACGATATGGACATGGGCCAGTGAGTAAAGATAAAGTGAAGATTCAGGGTCGAGTAGGTGTTGGACAGAATCGATTCCCTTCTAACATTCAATCAATGAAACCAAATTTGATTGGAGTATAACGTGGGTTAGACCAGGTGAAGGGCTCCTAGTTTCACTTCGAAGATGACCTTCAAAATACCTGCCTCAGATCAGACAACAAGGGAGATAAGTATAGTTCGTGTTCAAATGTCTCCATGTTTCACACACTTGTTTCAATATAATCTGTAAGTACACAGAGTACACACTCACTCATATTTTCACGATGATCTTGCAGCGACACCAATGAACAACTAATAGTCCCTATACAAAAAAGCGTCACAAGGTCATCTTCAGGGTGGTACGACTAAAGGTAACAAGATGTCGGTAATCATTATCATTCATTATTATCGCCTATTTAATTCGGTTTGATAGCTGAATTCTGCACTCAGTCTCAGCTCTGACTTTCTGCAAAATGCCTTCTGTTATAACTTTCATCAGATCTGATCGCACTTTGCTGACTTTTCCAAATTTATGAATTTGAGATCGCGGTATGCCGACAGTCTCATTCATTCAACATTTAAGAGCGTATCTCTTGTTGGTGGAGTAACTTCTAGGCTTGACGTTCTGCCAGCGTTTTCACCTCCCTGTACGACATGACATTGCCTTCTCTTTTATTTGGTCTAAGAATACTCTTCTTGGTATTCGCGGTCCTATCTTTCCTTCTACCTTACGTCTCATAGATCCGATAATTGTTTTCATATAAAATGGATATCGTAGTAGGTACCTACTCGTATGCCGCATTACATAATTCACATGGTCACCGACTATTAGTAAAATTTGATGAAATAAGAGATTGAAATGTTGATTTACTGAAAGTTTTTTTTCCTTAATTTATACTGTCCCACTGTTGGGCAAAGGTCTCCCCCATTTCCTTCCATAAATCTCGGTCCTCTGCCACCTCTTGCCAACCTCTTCAGAATGAGTCAAGATCGTAACGCCAGCGTTTCCTAGGCCTTCCTTGACTGCGTCGTATACTGAAAGTTTTAAACCCGATAAACTAAAATCGGTAATCTAACTAAAAGAGTCCGTAAAAGATGTGAATGTGATGGGGGGTTTTCCGCGGACCCACTGTTATGACCCACTGGTTGGACTACGGGGATTTGTTCCCCCGTGGACCCGCACTAGAGATTTTTATTGTGAAAGTGTTTGGAACTGGCAAATCTCAGGACAAATTAAAAATATCCACTAAACCCACGGATTGCAGAAATTTCTATTTATATTCATAAAAATTATATTGTGGAGTAAACATGTTTACTGTATACGTAATGTAGGAGTTGTTATCGAGCGGGACGAGTTGTTATCGAGTGGGACGAGTTGTTATCGAGCGGGACGAGTTGTTATCGAGTTGTTAAAAGAGAGGGATATTCAAGCTACCTACTTCCAAATATACTTTATCAAGAAGTCAAACAAGTGTCGACTTCTTCACCAACATCTTTATTTTTTGATCGAAGACCAGCAATGTTTTGTTTTTTCAATTTTATATGGAAAATTAATTCAACAACTTCAAACTCCGACCTGCATGTTGGAATTCTGAGTTTTTTCAGGACAAATCTTCCATCTGTAAACTCTGGTACCTAATAACTAAATCTGAATAAGACGAAGGCAGCACCGACTAACAATGAGAATGAACATTTGACTTGTACTTTACGACACGAGGGAGACAAATGAAGCCAGTATGTTCATGACTCGTATTCGCCATTTGCCGAATAAACTCGGCACTAAAAAGCAGTAAAACGGCGAATCTCGTTCATCGATCAAATAAGTCGCGTAAAGATCGAAAGTTGGGATTTGGGACAACTACTCCCGGTTTGATGAATCGCGGGACAACCGTTACGTCCCAAGCGGGACATAAAACGGGAAGATTGCACTAGGGCTGACACTTTGCCGTCATTGAAGAAGTACTCGGTCCAAGTTTCAACTCTCACCGCAGCAGTAGTTTTTTTTGCTAGGTTAGAGTACCACTGTAGCTGATAGGAGATATACTATAATAATGATCATCATCAGCTAGAAGACGTCCACTGCTGAATATAGCCTCCCCTTAGAACCCACTGTACAAATGTATGTATATCCACTGGATTCCCGCAACTTTCACGTCGGCGGTCCATCTAGTGGGAGGCCTATCTATTATTCGTCTTCAGGTTCATGGTCTCCACTCAAGAAGCTTTCTTTCCCATCAGTTATCGGTTCTTCGATCGATATGGATTGCCCATTGCCACTGCAACTTGCAAATCTGAGCAGCTACGCCGGTAACTAATGATCTGTAGGTACTAAAAAAACTTGATCCGAGAATTGTAGCTATTCTCGGTGTAGTAGCTAGCTGCTCTATCTATTCTACGTCTACGATAAATATAATTATATTATCTTCGTTAACTCACTGATTATAACTGACAATGACAACAGATGATGCATGTCCATCGATTAAAAGTGTATTATGAAACCTGTCCATGTATTGTTCATTACATTATATAGGGAATAGTGATGAGGCAGTACCGTGGCGCAGTTTTTGTAAGTAGGTACTACCTACCTATATAAATGAGTATTATTGTATGGTGTGATGGTGTGACAACCCTGGCCGTATTCTCGTAAGCCCGCCGCTCGGTGGGACGCGCCCGACTCCGGCGCTGTAACAGGAGGAACCTCGCTTCATTGATCATTATCTAATGCCTGATTTAACTTACAACATTTCATAAGATCCAAACGCATAGAATACTTAACTAAATCATTAATGTCCTACAGTGATGTGAGATGATAAAAATATCTTATGAACGAGTATGATAATGTTTCTACCTTGTCGTCTAGTCAATATGGTGGCGGGCACAACTCATCTCCAGGTTAAAATATCTGAGTTACGCCACAGTATCACAAAATAGGTATTACACTATGTACTATACTACCTACCTACCTACCTAGTAGGTACGCGTGATCGAACCTGCCCCGCCCGTACCGCGCACCTTCCCCTCTCCGAGTCACGCCACACCGGCCCGGCCGTGAACCCCGCACCCTTCCCCCCTCGCCCGCCATCGAGCGCCGAACTCGGACTCGGATCGGGGAGCCAGTCCCCCGCGCGCACCGCTCGAGTCGGCCGAGTCGAGCGGTGCTTCTGGTTACGTGACGTCGTCGATCGCTGTTTGCCAGTCAGATGTGAACGAGGTTATCAAGATGCCCAACTTGTGTTCGATGAGGGATTGTCAGTCCAGCGGCCGATACGACAAAATAAGATCGTTTCACGGATTCCCACAGGACGAAGAACGGTATGATTTCGGTTTTAATACCTACTTCGATGACTTTTGTAGTACCACCAGTCGCATATAATATTATGTAATTTTCCCAAAAAAAATATGAAAATGGGCAAATACGGTTATGTAGGTACCTACTTAGATGATGATAATTTTTGTCATCCAAGTAACAAAATTTTCTTGTTATTTTGATTTAAAAGCAAAACTACTGAACCGATATTGATGAAATTTATATGGGACCTATTGAAAGTACCTAGGTATAGGTATCCTTTCAATAAAAAAATTTCAAATCGGTTCATATAATTATGAAGGAGTTCTGAGGTAGGTATCAAACTTTTTTTTAAATACAGCCTAATCGAGAACCTTTTTAAGTCAATTAAAAAGAATTGCATCTTTTTTAAATCAATTTTTATTAGCTCTTTAAATCAGAGGTAGGTATTAGATTTTATTATTGTGTATTATATTATCAAAGAATCTTGCCATTGTTTGTAACGACGTAACGTTGTAAAGCGGCTATAAAGATAAATTACGTATTATTTAAAGTAAAATTACAGTGGTAGTGGTGGGGGGGGCGGGGGAGTTCGTGCACGCGCATGTATACTACCGGACATATTTTATTGGTCGGCGTTTGTAAAAAATATAGGTACATATTTTGTAAAATTGTTTATTTAAGTTAATACCTACCCAACGTGTACATTATTTATTATTAAAGAACCTTAGAAACTTCGAGTTAGCTAGCTTTGATAGTTTATCAAACTTGATTTAAATGTCAATTTTCAGACTCAGTGTACGTGTGTATTATGTATTCTGTAGTGTAGTGTAGGTAGTAGGTACTAGGATACCTTTACTTTAACAAACTAGTTACAGTAAAAATCAGTTTTCGTTACATATAGTTCCTAGTAAGTAGTTGTATAGCAGCTAAAAAAAAACCGTAAGTTTATGACTACATAAAGAAAACTATTTGAGAAACAGTCTTAGTTAAGATAATTTTGCGAAAGGAACCTTTGAGTTAGAACAACTTGTATTTATTACAGTTTACTTAACAAACATATCAGAATTAAATAATCAGAGGAAAAAATTTGGAAGTAATTTAGATAAAAGTTCATAATGTATCAGCATGCCATTACATGTTTCTATGAATAATAGTTTAGAAGTGTATCGGGACCAACTTTTAGCCACTTTGGCTTGATATTTCACAAAGGATACACTTGATAAAAGAAATGTATGAAACCTTACCTTCATTTGAAAATAACTATTTAATGCACTGCGCCTGTACTTAAGAACCCGTTTGCGGGTATAGACAGAGTTTTTGAAACGCACTGTAATGACACAGATTATTTTTATATGCCGAATTTCACAGTTCCTGTATATTTTTTCGTGTGGAAAAAACCGAAAAATTTACTAATTCACAAAACAAAAACCCTACCACAGTGGTAGGATTTCTCACGAATTTGCGTAGGACGACTAAATTAAACATTTGTACTGTTCACATCTTTTCAGATGCAAGGCGTGGATAGAAGCTTGTGGACGTCCAGAGCTACAGAAGCATAGCATAGAGTATCTTCACAAAAATCTCCATGTGTGTGATTTACACTTTAAACGAAGTGATCGTATTCATAGGAAGTTAAAATTGAACGCAATACCTTTTTCATATAACCAAACACCTAAGGAAACCAAATCAACGCAAACGGAAATTGAATTAGATCTTACAAGTGATTCTGATACGGATAACGACAATAATCCCGGCACTTCCACTGCCACAGGCACCACGCGAAGACCCATAGGAAAAGGATCGCTTAAGAAATTACAGTTGAAAAAATTGCAAGAAAAATTAAGACGTTTACAGACAGATAAATGTGGCTTGAGATCTGAATTTTTCAAATTCATAGATTTGCAAACCTACCTACATAAAATAAGCAAAGACAAACAATGTACTAAAAAATTACAGTTATTTGCTTTAAATTTATATCTCGCGTGTCCAGCTACCTATAAAACTATAAGACATTTACTAACTCTACCAAATGAGACTGTTCTACGACGAACCAATCTTGAAATCAACACAGTTATGAGCTGCCACGTCATTTTTAAATTAAAGACAAAAATGAGCTCGCTAAGGGCAACGGATAGGTATTGCACTGTCTGTTTAAAAAAAATGCCTTTAAAAAGGTTTTTATACTATCATATCAACAGAGACAAAGTAATTGGTTTTCGCAACATTAACGGTGATGAAATCATGGAACCAGCGGCGGAAGTATATGTTCTCTTAGCCAGGGGATTAAACGCGAAGTGGGAACAACCACTAGCATATTGCTTTTTAGGTGAAAACGAAGACAGGTCAAACATCGACCCTTGGCTGGAGTCTGTTTTAGACACACTTATTAGTATTGGATATGACGTTGTTGCTTTGATAGTTGATCACGAGGATTTATATGACCACTTTAGGACTCAGATTCAGTCCTTTACTCAACCTCAACTCATAATAAATGGCTGTCGTAGAAAAATCTACTGCATCTTCGACCTCCCGCAATTGATAATATCATTGCGAAATACTTTAATGACTCATAAATTACAATTCCAAGACGACGATGGATCGTTGGTGATAGCGGATTGGAAAGTTATAGAAACTCTTTATTCAGAAAAGAGTGATGATGATACATGTGGACTAGTTCCCAAACTAACCAAATCTCACATACACCCAAATGAATCCGAAAAGAAAGAATTAAAATATGCTGCAGAAGTGTTTAGTAAATCGGTGTCCGAGGCTTTGGGCATGGAGAGCAAAAGACGCGTAGAGTACGATAACAGAGTTCGAGGGACGCAAAAACTATTGGCGTTAGTAAACGACGTCTTTGATATTCTCAACTCGTCGGCTCTCAACCACCACAATAAATGTAAAAATGCTTTTACCGGTGAACCGCATCAAATGAAGGCTATAAGACAATTTATGGAATTTTTAACCAACGTCAAACCCTTAAATGATTCCGATGTTGAAGACTCTTCATACAACTGCATTTACGGACTAAGAATCAGTATAATGAGCTTTAGTATAATTTTAAGAGATTTACTACCTATGGGTATTAAATCGTTGGTAACGCACAGGTTCAACTTGAGCGCCGTAGAGCGGCTTTTTAATATAGTAAGGCGTAAATCAAAGTCTGAAAAACCAACTGCAGTACAATTCTACAAATATTTTCGACAGACATTCATGGTTGAACTAATGAAATGTCCTAAAACTATTAACACTTCCGATAACTTGCTCCATTTTTTACAAAAAATTGATTTCAGACAATTAACTCGAGGTAAGATGAGATCTGACGATTTCAAAAAAACCATCGAAGTGGAAACGGTTGATTATCGCTTTGATTTGCCAACATCCAACTCCTTCCATTACATTTGTTGGTACCTGTTGAAAAAATGTTTCGAGGTACACTACCATTCGACATGTGACCGACTGAGCAGGCTCCTGCATGATAAAGTCTTGGGCGTTAACTGGAAAAGTTATACTTGGAAATCATATTTTACACCTCCCGATGTATTTATCGATTTCGTGAAAAGATTAGATGAACAGTTCAATATAAGTTTCGGATACAGATTGGATGTTGGTCTTGGCACAGGTATATTAATGGGACTGAAAGATCTGAAATTTGAATTGATATGTCCTTGCTTCCCAGTTAACTATTTGAGAAGACTATTTGTTCGATTGCGCATATTTAATATTATTCGCTACAACAACAGACGACTGTGCGACGAATCCTTTCGTTTCAGTAATACTGACCATTACAATATTGACATACTGTAAATATTACTACTAGAGATGCGATCTGATTATTGTCAATTGACTGACATTTTAAATAATTAAAATTATATGCAAGGTTCTTGCACAATGCACAGTAAATACTTAAACAATAATAATTATGTACCTTCATCATGTCTTTAACACTTATTACGTTTTACCTTGCTTTATAATAGTACACTAATATTAAAAGTGAAATTCTGTGTTTTAGTACATAAGTTGCATTAGTATGTTTATTTATCTTCAACTATAATAATGTCTGGATAAACTTATGTATGTAATGTGTATCTTAGTTGATAGTTATTATTATTTTTAGTAAAAACTTGTTCGTTTCCTTTGTTTTTAGGATAAATAAAACTAATACAAATTTCACCCATATTTGACATATTATACTAAATTTAAAACTTTTCCTAAATTAATAACTAATTTCTGCATAGATACAACATCTCGTGTTGTACCTTTAACATTTTGTTAAATGTTGTCATTTTATTGTATAAAAAAACTTATAATATGAAAAATTGCAATTTGGGCATTACCTATACTGGAGCCAAGTTTGGGAGACGATTTTGATGTATCTAGGTTCTCATAAACAAAGTGGCGAATTCATTGACATTTTGCACGAAATAAAATCATTATTCCTATAATATGTAGGTAACCGAAGCAGTAAGTAACCTTTGATTTTTGGGAAAATATTAATGTCAATAAATTGGCAACTTATATCGTTCGCGCAAAACTTTATGAGCCCTCTGAAGTTAGGCGCGAGGCCTCCCCGACGCCCTGTAAAGTCCCTCGGATACCTATAATATGCGTACTGCGCAGCCACTGGGCCTAACTTCAGAGGGCTCATAAAGTTTTGCGCGAACGATACGCTTGTATGCGTAAAAGTCCTATTCTAAGTTTTATATAGGACAAAAATTGTGTGCGCGCGGCGTGCCGCTGGTACAAGGCCACAGCGCGCGCGCGCCAGGCGCGTCACCGTGCGTCGTGCCGGCGCGGGCGCGGCCTGATTAACAAAATGATAGTAGGAATCTAGGTATAGTATAGTACATACAGGTCGATCCTTGGTGTGACACAGTACGCTATCGATACCAAGTCATGAAGTCACATATCCATCAAAACACCATTGTTTTTACTCCATCATTTAGAACTATATCGCTACAAAAACAAAATTATTCATACGAATCTAAACCTTAATCTTTTGTTATAAGGTCCAGGACTCCAGGCACAGACATCATGGCGAAATTGTGATGAGCACCAATAACTATGCGATTTTGAACCTTACCGCGTTAATTATAAGGTCTGGGTTTTTAGGGTTCCGTGCCCAAAGGGTAAAACGGGACCCTATTACTAAGGCTCCGCTGTCCGTTCGTCTGTCTGTCACCAGGCTGTATCTCATGAACCGTGACAGTTGAAATTTTTACAGATTATGTATTTTCGTTGCCGCTATAACAATAAATACAAAAAAAAAAAACAATAAAATAAATATTTAAGGGGGCTACCATTCAACAAACGTATTTTTTTTGCTCGTTTATGCTTGATACTGATAACGGCAACAGATGCATGAAATATTCACAGAATATTTAGTTATATATTGACTTTAAAAATAAATAATTAAAATAAAATTAATATGGGGGCTCCCATACAACAAACGTGATTTTTTTGCTCGTTTTCGTTCGATATTTATAACGGCAAGAGATAGACGCTTGAAATATTCACAGAATATTTAGTTGTATATTCACTTTAAAAAATAAATTATTAAATTAATATTTAAGGGGGGGGGGGGCTTTTATACAAAAAACGTGATTTTTTTTATGCCGTTTTTTTATAGAAAATGGTACGGAACCCTTCGTGTGCGAGTCCGACTCGCACTTGGCCAGTTATATTTTATACGGGGTTACACAACACGGTGCGGCGGTACTAAGCCGAAGGGGCCTAGGCCATTATTCTAATGTGAAATTATACTTCGATGACGAAAATTTAACATTATGTATGCGAAGTCGACATAAAGAACCTAAAGGATCATTTTGAACAATGGTACCACCCCGAACAGAAACAAAACCAGTTATTTAAAAGTATCACTCAAACTAATGGAAGTCATTTTATATCTAATTCAAAGTTGGTCCCATAATGATGTGGTGATGCCCTAGTGTGGGCCTAGTATCGCCTACCTGTCTAACCTTATAACTAACTTAGTCTAAACTTAGTACTTACTGAGTAACAATAAATCTCAAAACACCTCTTTGAAAAATTTCAAACAGCAACATTCGAAATTTTCTACTTATATCTAAACAATACATTTGTATGCACTCATGCGCATCAAAAGCAGACTTTTATGGTCTAAAATGAAGAGAAACGCAAAACATTTAGTCATTTTAATCTGTTTACCTGTCATTCGGGAAAGAAGGATCTGTTTTTAAAAGTAAACGGCTGAACCGATCCCAATCAAACTTGACAGATGTGCTGAGTAGGTAGATTTACTTCAATGAGTTTAGAAGACTTTCATCTTTGGTTTACTTGGATACCAATTTGCACAGAACACATTTAGGGACCAACTTGAATCAAAATTAACGTCACCTTGTCCGTCAGGTTTCGTGACATCACAGTGACGTCACGATGGTCAGTCTTGGAGAAATGTTCCCAGCGGATACAGGTCTCGTGTTTAGTAAACTGGACTGGAAGCCGATACAGTAAATAAATAGAGGAAGCGGCCGGTAAACACGACGACATCAGCAAGCCATGCAGCTCCTGGCAACTCACGATATCAACAGTTGGAGGTTTGAGAGGAACCACTCGATGTTGGACTCGAGAGGCCCATGTCAATCATTTAGTACATTCGGGACTTTGGGGCGGTTGAAAAATATTAGCAGTAGGGCTAGCCACAGCCACTCAGCCTATGTACAACACTATCCAGCAAGCATTGACGTTGGTAGGATAAGATCAAACATGTAGGATGGCGGATTTTCGTACACAAGTTTTGACAAAAAAGGTAGGTATGGTTAGGAAAAAGTACCTATCCTCCACAACATTTTAAAATTTAAAATTTGTTCAAAAATAAATCAGTTGTAAGGGCATTATGTATTTTGATTTAATGCTAGAAAGAGCATATACCAAGTTATCACGTCAAGTCGCACGCGCACCGTACAAATGCTAACTAACACACGCTTTGCGGGAAAGAGACAGAGCATACCATTCCCCTCTCAATCCCAACCAAACACTTAAAAAACGCTTATAATCTCAAAAACGTAACAGCCAATTTAAATATTTTTTCAGTCTGTGTAATAAATATATCCTGCGCTAAGCTTGTTATTTGTAATAAATGAAACACCAGTCAAGAAGACTTTTGTAAATGTTTATCAGATGTATTATGTGACACTTTCGTCGTCTGGTCATCATGTCGTTTTGGTAAATTCTGTATGATAATGATATGCTATAAAAGTTAAATGACGTCGTCATTCAAAATTAAATAAATTAACTTCCAAAGTAGTTGAAATGTATCTATGTATAAAGTCAATGCATCTCAGGCTTAATCCTCCCAGTACCGTAATACGCGTCGCAGTTAAATCCATTGTAGTTCTTTATGTTGTCTTCTTCGGCCTCGATGACCGCGTTGAACACCTTCCTCTTCACCTGCAGTTGCAACTGTACTGGGAGATTCTTGGTCGACTCTGACATTGATAAGAAGAACCTGGAAGGATAACCCATTAAAAATCCTATTACATAAACAAATAAATGGTCAAAAGTATTTCAAAACATGTTCATAATAGGGCTTCGTGGCAATGTCGGAAACTAATCAATATCTGTGGTTATACTTATCATAAGGAAACACGAATACTCGTGTTACCTGTCCATTGCATTCAGCTCACTCCCATGGCTCACAGAATGTCTGTCACTCGTGTCTCTTCTCTGATCATCCATCAGGTAGTCCAGCAGTTCAGTGCTGTTCCTCTTGTAACCTCGTCGTGTAGCCACTGAGATGGGCTCGCTGATTTCTGGTTCCACCTGAACAACGTACATGTTTTTAGAAGTATTGCGACAAAAGGGAACTTTCCCATTTAGTATAAACTGTCAGCAGTCTTTTAGGTAAGTTTGGCTGAGTGTAAGCGTAATACACAATGCTTATTATTATTAGCTCCAGCAATATTTGATCTAACTGTTTTAGGGTAGGTACCGATTACTACCGATAATATCGTTTCCGACTGTTTCTGCCCCTTTGCAGTGTGTTTGTAGTCCGAGACCTTCAAAATGATCCGACAGCAACTTCATAAGTCGGTAGACAGACAACACTTATCTTGATCATAAGGCTTTCTGTAGAAGTCAAGCTTCTTTGGAGTTTAAAATATAATATTGTTTTCTCAGGAACAAACTTATTTACCTGAACCAATGTCATTGGGTCATGTTCCGAATAAGAAGACATGTCGATCTGTTCGTTTTGATCCTCATCAGGGTTGGATAGTTCTTCCACCTTCTCATCATTGCTCCCACTTTCCAGAATAGGTCTTAAAAAATCTAAGACATGTTGGAATTTGTATCGTCCTGTTCTAATTTTCTTGCCCAGGCGCAGATCCCTCCTGCGTTTGTTGAGCGCTTCTCGGAATGCATCTTTCAGTTTCTTCCATTTGTCTTTTGCTGCATCGACTGTAATTAAATAAAATATAGTTCAATTACGAAGACGCACTCCACCCTTTTTTCTTCTCTTTATTTATTTTATTTTATTCGGAAAACAATACATACAACAGCAATACATAACTAATTTACAAATAATTTGGATATCTTAGCACTATTAACACGTTTCCGCATATTAAACAAATCTGTAATTTTCTGCTAGTTTGTTGGTATTTATTTAGCCAGTTCTATTATATACCAATTAGCTGTTGTCCTCAACTATACGCACGCCTGGACTTTCATAATTATAAACTTTCAACTCCCTTTGCAAAATTTTAGTTTCGTAGGTCAAGTAGTTTCAGGAATTCGTAATGAGCCAGTCAATCAATCAGTCAGTGAGTGTGTTTTTGCTTTTATCATCACCATCAGCCAGAAGACATCCACTGCTGAACATAGGCCCTTTAACCTCCACACAGAACGACATCCTGCCATCTGCATCCACTGGATGCCCGCGACTCTCATAATGTCGTCGGTCCATCTAGTGGGAGGCCTACCTACGAAGCGTCTTCCGGTTCGTGGTTTCCACTCAAGAACCTTTCTTCCTCATAATTTTTCTATCCCTCGCTTTTATATACATTACCAATTAACAAATTCACCAACCTACTACTTTTAATGCCCAGTAGGCCTAACATGCGCACCACGACAAAATTTTGCCGTCGCGTTATCTCGTCGAAAGTAGCAACAACGCGCCTTGTCCACGAGCGCTAACATGGCGATGCAATCTTTTACATTCGTTCTGTCAAATTACGACAAATGAATACGGTTTCATTATCTGTGGCACTTTTGTCGACTAACGCTAACATGCGCAACCATTTTTTGGCTAATTTTGACATTTGAGCGCTAGTATCTTCTCCAATCTTCTCGTCGAACTTTTTGAGGACGAGAAAAACGCCAAACCTATCATAAGTAAATAGTGAGTGCGACTAAAGTGGATTTCTGTAACGTAACTACAATTTTCGCGAAATGGCAGTGCCATATTACAATTATTACTTAACGATCTATGAAGAGCGCGAACGGCGTAAAATTGAAAGAAAAGGGACGTGTGTGATCCCTTCGATATATCCGAAAAAGAGTTTCAGCGACTTTGGAGAGTCATAAAGCCGATGACTTTCTATAGTAGAAAAGCTAAGACTCGACTTGGAGCCTCAAAATGCGGGCTTACCAGCGCATCTGAAGGTGAGTATTTTTCCTACATAATTCAATTCTATCTTGGTAATTCAAATACCACATGGATGCATCATACAATATATAATATCAGCATACAATAGTATAAGGTTAGGTTCTCTTTCTCTCTGACTTTGACCATAATCTGTTACGTCAATTTAATGCCTAGTTATAAAATATCTTGTTCTAGGTCCTGTGCTCAATTCAATTTCTGGATAATGGTGGGTACCAGCGGCAACTCGGGCAAGACCATACGTTGTGCCAGGGTCAAACAACAGTAGGCAGCTTCCTCGGCCAGTTTACCGATTCCATTTATAGTAGGTAGTTATCTAGTTAGTATTTTGTTCTAAGAGTTTATAGTTTATTATTATTAACTAGTTAGTACAAGGAGTTTAATAAAATTTGCAGGCTCTTCAATGAATGGGTACACTTCCCTGGGACAGTGGCTGCCCGAAGAAGTGTGGCTTCAGCCTTGGAGCTAAGTCCAATGTGTCAGATATATTGGGGCTTGTGGACTGCACACATATCAAAATATTCCCGCCGTCTGGGCCCCAAGGGGCTCAATACGAAAACAAAAGGAAGAATGCACATACCATCAACGTTCAGCTGGTAAATAGTACTATATAGGGTTACGTGGAATGTGTGTACTAAGCGAAAAGGGGTCCGTTATACTCATCATTATTAATAACTTTTACTATGAGACCATTACTGAAAAAAACAGCTGTTCCATGTTTTGTCGAGTGAGAATGATCGTTTTCTATGGAATAGCTGATATTTATTTCGCTTTCAGTGTTGGTCTCATAGTAGACATTGTTCACAATGATGGGTATTAGGGATCCCTTTTGGCTTAGTACAACCTTTCTGTAGTACAACCTAATAGAGTAAAACTGATATCTTAATTTCTTCTTTCTATATGCTTACAATGTCAAAGATTCATACAATAACTATTGTATTGTATTATTTTATAACTATTTTATACTGTTATTGTATAACTATTGTAATATAAAGACTGTATGGAAAAACTTATTGTTAGCATATGTACTTTGTTACGTAGGTACTAAATTTCATATACTTTTTTCATAGGTGGCAGATTTCGAATGCCGGATTTTAAGCATCAACGCCAGATATCCTGGAAGGGTGTATGATGCCTTCATATGGCGTCATTCTATGATTCGTGAAGAAATGAATAGACTTACCGAGAGGAGATTAGGGAACTTCTATCTTATAGGTATGTGAAGATCGTTCAATATGTATTAATTACTTGACTGTTCCGGTGGCTGTTGGTAGTGAATCTACCATCTGCATTTGGGGGTGTGGGTTCGATTCCCACCTAGGCCAAACATACATGTAATGAACATTTGTGTTTGTTCTCTGTCTGAATGTTAATATCTATTTAAGTATGTGTAAAAAAAAAAGAATTTATATCAGAATATGGCAGCCATTGTACAAGCTTTGCTTAGTTTGGGGTCAGATGACTGTGTGTGCAAAATAGTCTTAGATATTTATTATTATTGATGTTACAAGTTTACTGAAAACATTTCTAAGTGACTTGATCATTGAACAGCGCTACACCGACTGGCATTGCCAAGTCAGGAATGGCATTGAGCGCACCAATGGCTACTTAAAGGGAAGCCTGAGATGCCTAAGTATGGACAGACTCCTCCACTATACACCGGAGAAGGCTATGCAGATCATCTACGCCTGCTGCATTATATATAATCTAATGAAACATTTTAAGTAAGCATTCTATAAATCAAAGTACTCATCATTAGCCAGAAGACGTCCACTGCTGAACATAGGCCTCCCCCTTTAACCTCCACACTGAACGACATCCTGCCATCTGCATCCACTGGATGCCCGCGACTCTCACAATGTCGTCGGTCGATCAAAGTATTAATTTAGACAAATACGATTATGTATTTATTAAACACATGATGTGGAAAATTTGGAACTATCGTTGACACCATTTTAGAATACTTAAATAAATAAATATCTGGGACATTATTGCACACATGGTCATCTGACCCCAAACTAAGCAAAGCTTGTAATATGGCTGTCAGAGACTGATATACATACATATATATTTTTAAATACATACTTAGATAGATATTAACACCCAGACATAGAACAAACACAAATGTTCATCACACAAATGTTTGTCCTAGATGGGAATCGAACCCACGCCCCCAAGCACAGAAGTTAGGTTCACTACCAACTGAGCCACCGGGGCAGTCAGTATACTGTTCAGTATTCATAATTATTTAAATATTACAGGGTGTTGATGGAGGAAGTCAGGGAAGAGCAGCAGGATGGAGAAGTAGGCGATGCGATCAACCAGACACCTGTGGGTCTTCTTCGTCAAGCCCAAGCCAGAAGAGCAGAACTTCTCCAAAATTTATATTTCTTACAGTAAAATAATATATGTTATGCTAGGAACATCAAGTTGTGTACACAAAATGTATAATATTATAATTTATACTATCTTAGGTTCTGCGCTGTTTTACTAATGTAGTTATAATTATCTAGTACACGTATGTAAATATGTTATTTTATTTAAAATTTAATAAATAAATGTGATGGTGGTGAAATTTCTTGCTCTTTTTCTCCAGCATCCTAGGGATTTACGAATGTGGCGGTAAATTATCATTAGCATGGAGTACTTTCTCAGGGTCCATGCAGAAATAAAAAAACATGACTTGATTTCTAATGTTTTTATTTGATAATTTAAATACCTATGTTAGTTTTCAAATTAGAAACTTGGAAGATTGTATACCTAATAAATTCAGTTACTCCTGTCTGTCCTCTCAATCTGTCCCTGAATTTAAATCTAGGGACAAAGAAAAGTTTTTTTTTCCTTAAGTCTAAATAAAATTAAAATAAAATATCAAAATCAACAATTGTTAAGTTTTGTACCAACTTGGCAATCACAATCAATCAATACTGCCATTAAGGCGATTAAAACTAAATACTACTTAATCAGTCTTAATACATTGTTAAATGTCCTACATAATTTTTCTTCCTTTTTCTTCAATCAGTCTTGACTTAAATATAAAAAAAAATGTTTTTATTATTCGTTTAACAGGCAAAATAAACTACTAAAACTACCGCCATTTGGGCAATCACAACACAGCATCATCAAAAAGGTTATTCCGTCTCAGGTCCCGTTATGGTCTGCGCCTGAAGTAAAAAAGGAAATATCAAATTTAGCATGTTATCTTAAATAATATTAATGTGGAAATGTAAAGGTTTGTGTGAAAACGGCAGTCACTCACTGGGAGCATTCGCTTATTTAACGATGTAAGATTGAACTTAAAGTATTCACATTACAATACTGCGCTAGCTCTACTCACTGAGGAGCATTTGATGTTTTAACCTCTTGCACTGTGAACGTTAGAAATTGTAGCTCTGTGTGTGAGGATTCGAAAGTATCATCAAATCTCTTGTTTTAACATTCACTGAGCCTGCGCCTTGAGACAGTCATGTTATATGTGTATATTTATGTTAAAAATTGTATCACATATGTGCGTACTGTAATGCTCAGTTCTCCACACTCATAATGTTCCATATTGTAGCATTACAAGTTGCGCACTGTAATGCTTGTTTTGCCCCACTCACTGATGTAAAGCACAAATCTGAATTTATACATTACAAGCGAATGCTACCACTTTAATGTGTACTCATGTGTTTACTCTTCTTAAACACTCAGCAACAGTTCTTAATAGTAATAGATTTAGATGAAATTTATAATTGATATAGATAACACCATGCACATGACGCTGTTGAACAATGAACATAAATAATAATGCTGTGTTGTACTTACAAAACAGCAGCATCCTAATAGTACACGGTGAACATACTGCGATCCCCAAGCCGCCTGCCAAGCGTGGGGATTATGGCAACACCTCTCTCTATGAGGGAGGCCTTGTCCAACAGTGGACTTAAATTGGCTGATGATGTGATGTGTACTTACAAAAGGTTAAGGTATTCCTCCATGACGGCGTTACTCCTGCGCGCTTCGGTGAGTGAGTAATTCCTCCTTGAGTACATTGCTCCTGCCCAATTCGATAATTCTTTTTTCATTTAATTTGTTTCTCCGGGCTGCTTAGGTGATTAATTCCTAAAATTTCATTTTATGTTGTAGTGTTAATAATACAAAAAAGGATTTTGGTACTTGACCGATCTCGGATATTTAATGTAAACATTTACTCACATTTTTTTGCCTTGGGCTCTGCATTTTATAATTCAATTCAATTAAATACTTTGCTGAATAATTCAAAGATACACTTTCGCCGATTATTATTCTGTGATTAAATAAATATTTTTATTAGCGAAACTGTTGAAATTTGACTGAACTTGTCAACGTCAACGTCAAATTCACTAAAATGTCATTTAATGGCCGCGCCACACTATCAAATTGAATAAAAATGAAGCAATCAAGCCAAATTGAATGAACTAAACTACAGTGGTTTGGCTATACGAGAAGACGACGAGATAATAGTCTCGCGCGTGTGCCATGTTAGCGTTATGGACTAAACTGTCTACAACGACAAGTTTTGGCGGTGCGCGCGCGCGCTATCTCACGGTCGGCATGTTAGGCCTACTGGTGTGAGGCAAAAAATATGGAGTAAAACGCACGATGTGTGATTTCCACAGATCTATAAAATGTGGATGAACTTTCAGGTGGTGGCGGCTGGTGCAATGATAAAACCGCGATGCTGGCATCATATCCAACAGTTCTTCAGAACATACTGATAAAAATAACTATAATAATTATGTTTATTTGTTCAAAAAGCTGCAGATCGGGCTGGATGAAAAGCCTATGCGCAGTACATTGCACACCTGCTCGTTCTAAACCATTAGACAACAACATGAGGCCCGGGTGCGTCAACTGACCTGGGAAAACTTCTAACGAATTGTAATTAACGAAAGGATAATTAAGGAAAGGCGGTATTTTGTAGTAAAACCAGACAAACCACAATGTTTCATTTCTATTTTTTTGTTGGATAAAAAAAAACAAGGAAACCTCATGCTCCGTAAAACAACTGATCTCCTTGCTGTTACGAGATCAGGTACCATTGCATTGCATTTTCTATGGAATTGTCCTCACAGGTGCAATTTTAGACACTGACGTCAACTTTCGTGGGTAATGACGTTAGCTGGACGTCAAGTCACGTTGTTCGCACGAATCACTGCAAGTAAAGTTCTACTTGTGAGGGGAACCATTTTGTGGTTCCCCTTCGTTCCCCAGGTGGGTTAACTTTAACCAGGTGGGAGTCTGGGGAATAAGTAGGTACTACATGTAGGCAGGTAGGTACCTACTGAAATCAAATCAACTTAGGTAGGTACAAGTAGGAGCTGGTAGGTAGTTCTTACGTACTGTCACTAACTGAAGTTTCTTGGATAATCTCCCTCCATGCGGCGTCTTTCGTCTCTCTACATTTGTAGGTAGGAATATACACGTTCCATAAACAGGGGTATCTCTTCACTGCTTCTATGAATCTCTCCGTTTCCTGCATTGTCATAGCTGTTTACTCTATGGGAAATTGGGAATATAGCTAGCTGTCAAGTACTTATACTGTGGTAATACTTCACTTAATGTTCGTGTGCCACAGAATAAAATAAATAGGATCACTACACTAACACTAAAATAAATGTATATATTTTTGTTTTCTGCCAGTATTTGAGTTTGTGTAGAATGTGGTAGAGTGGAACTAGCTGATAACAGTCTCAAAAAGCTGAACAATGCAAACAAAACGAGCGACAACCAGCGAGCGGGAAGTGCGAGATGGTACTGCAGGAGCAGGACTGCGCAGCGCGGTGAGTCGCGGTCTCGCGCCAGACTCCGATGTGTAGCGAAATGAAGGTGCCGGCTCATTGAGAGATATGGCGATGCGAAGATGCGTCTATCTTGTCTGTTAGTTACTTTTCATGACCACCAAAAAAATCTCGACATCATCATAATCGAAGATTTCGTACTTTTAATTCGTATGATCATAATGTAATTAGAGATCTAAAAACAAAGGCTCCGGTATTCGGCTATTCTGGTAAATGTAGACAAGCTGGATAATGTCTGCTGATACCGTGGAGTGAAGCCTGTGGTGAAGCTAGTCTTATAACTAGCTAAAATGACAACCTGATCTACGTAGGCTTTTTAAGTGATGTGTGTATATCAGTTCTTGCTGTCGAAGAAATATAGCATTGCTTAGCTCGTTGGAGTTCCAGCACGCACGCTGGACATCGAGCGGCGCAGGCTGGAGACGCGTCGCGCCGCACCGCACCGCACCGCGCCGCTGCGCACCACACCGCACCGCGCCGCTGCGCACCGCACTCGCTGCCCTACGCAATAATTTTCATTTCATTAAAATCGGTTGAGTAGTTTGGTTTTTAAATCAAAATAACTGGAAAAATATTTCATCCAAGTAAATGAAATTGTGTAGGTATTTTTATAGGTATTCTGTGATTTAAAGTTCTTTTTAGGGTTCCGTACCCCAAGGGTAAAACGGGACTCTATTACTAAAGCTCCGCTGTCCGTCCGTCCGTCTGTCCGTCCGTCCGTCTGTCACCAGGCTATATCTCATGAACCGTGACAGTTAGACAGTTGAAATTTTCACAAATGATGTATTTCCGTTGCCGCTATAACAATAAATACTAAAAAATAGAATAAAATAAATATTTAAGGGGGCTCCCATAAAACAAACGTGATTTTTTACTCGTTTTCGCTCGATATTGATAACGGCAAGAGGTAGACGCTTGTTGAAATATTCAAGAATATTTAGTTATATATTCACTTAAAAAAAATATATATTAAAATAAAATTAATATTTAAGGGGGGCTCCCATACAAAAAACATGATTTTTTTGCTGTTTTTATAGATAATGGTACGGAACCCTTCGTGCGCGAGTCCGACTCGCACTTGGCCGGTTATTTTATATTGCGAATTGTCTTAACTGCGATGAAACTATCCAATTAGAGGTATGTGACATTGTAAAACAATGATGTTTTGGTACGGTCATACAAAAAACAACAAACTTATGTAAAACTATTTATATATAAATACTTACTGTCACCTGCCGGCTGTCTGTAACTACACCTACCTACTGTACATCGTGAGGAAACCGGCATGGACAAGAATCTCAAGAGTTCAAAACATTCACCAACATGCACTGGGCCAGCATGGTGGAGCAGGGGGTCTAGAGAAGAACCACTTTCTTTTAACGAATGCCTGTGGAAAGATCAAATTCTATGAAAAAGACATTAGCTTGACAGATGTCACGTGACTGCTAATGTCACGTGACACAATGCTGTAATACAATTTTATCTTCCCGCAGGCGTTAACGCTAACAGGAAGTGGTTCTTGTCTAGACCCCCTGGGAAGACTGAGAGAAGTATCTCTGAGAGAAAGCATGTGTCCCAGCAGTGGAAACATGAAAACATGATCAACTGATAATGATGATGAATTATAATATGATAGTTAGACAAATACAGATAGGTATAGGTAAGTGTCTTAACATTGAAGTTCAATGTCAGCCTCGCACAAAAACACATTAAAACGTTAGTTCTACTTATTAACGAAGGTATGTTGTTATTGTATGACTCCCTCACTCCCTCACTCACCTAGAAGTTACCCGAGTACGCGACCAAACAATAAAAGATGGACTCAGCCCTTGCCTGATGTGACGCTTGTGACTCGACATCTCCTGAGGATGAGGTGGATCAGCTGGCTGGAACTTATCGGCTTTTACACTGACTATGTTTAAAAAATACTTGTTGGCATGTCCGGGTTCTGGGTTCTAAAATCCGAGGTTTTCACGCATCTTGTCCTGGTTGCCAAATTTTAGGAATGGCAGCCCTAAATGGGTAAGACTGGGTTGTGTGCTTGTTACGGACGCGTCAGTCTGAGTTTGCGTGCCTCAGTAAGGCCTGTTTTTTTTTTCGCCTCATGGCTCTTCACGCTTGCCCATAACAGCTCAACGCCACTCAAAATTTTGAACTTCAACAGTTCAAAACCCTGGATGGCAATGCACTGCGCTCGTCACCCCGAGATTTAAGATGTCAAATCTCTGTGTGCCCTGTAATTTCGCTGGAAACATTGCCCTTCAATCCGGAACACAGTAGTGTTTGCACACTACTGCTTGGCGGTTGAATAACTGGCAAAGGTGTGGTACTTCCCCAGGCGGACCCCTGCAAAAGAGTCCTACCACTACAAAAAGTGTGTTGTGTAGTGTTGTGGCTGTGTTCAGTTTGCGTGCCTCAGTAAGGCCTCAGGTTGTGTTCTTGGGGCGTCCAACATTTTTCTTTCGTCCACGTCTGAGTCGATAAATTTTGTATTCATGAAGTATTACTATGCATTCAGTTTAATTAAGTTTTCAATTATAGCCGAGTATGTTAATTGATCGTACGATGTGTATTGTTGCTGACCCCCCTCCCCCAGCCCTCCCCCCGGAGTGATGTCATGCACGATTATGCGTTTGTATGCATTATGTGATGCGTATTAATTAAACCGTTTCATAAAAATAATATGGTAAGTAGTTATCGATCGCGTTTGACTTTTCTTGGTTACCGTTATCAACAACATAGTTTTTCCTCTGCCATCGTGCCGTTGTTAGTGGACTACTGTCGAAGGAGTAATCTGAAAAAAATGCCACTGTGAGCAGGTAGCAGCGTTGACAGTTGATTTTGAAACTTTTTGAGTAAAAAAAGCGGGATTCTTTAGTCGACAGGGGCATATGGTAAAAAAAAGTATATAATCAAAAGTTTTAAATTATTTATGTTTTTATTTGAGTTCGAATTACGTTAACGTGACAATAGACAGCAAAAATAGCCATAGAAAATGTATTTTAATAAAAATATGATATACAGTGTAAACTCTATATAGCGACACTTAAGGGACTGCGCGTTTTATGGTGTTATTGAGAGTTGCCGTTAAATGGAGAGAAGAACAATCAATAGTATTTTACTATTATAATAATACCTATGTATTTAATAGTAACGTATAAAATTTACATAGGTACAACAAACATTAACTTTGATACATATATTATAGCAACGCATAGTGCGTATAGTCTGTTATCTTCGTCTGAAATTATTTGCTGCTGCAGTATTTTGTTTTATTGTAAATACGATGTGTTGGAAAATACTGTTTATTGCTTATAATGACGTATTTTTGTCGTTATTTAGAGTGTGTGTGATGTTACATAGAGTGTATCATTGTATGGACAACAAGGTAAACCAACCAAAGTCAAGTAATTTTGACGTTTCAGGGAGTTTGTCGTTAAATCGAGTGTCGTTATATGGAGTTTACACTGTATTTTAAATCAGATTTACCCTATCCCTGCACACACGATTGAACTATCCTCGAAAAGCGGGACTGGGCCTGTCCCGCGTAATTTTGATTTAAAAATCGGGACGTCTGGCAACGCTGGTAGGTAGATACCTATATCTTCTTATATTGATCTGTTTGGTAGTACTAGTGTGGTCACAAATAAACCATCCACCAAAGCCAATCAATACAAAGACATGCAGAACGGCTGTCTACCGTCGCGTCCAGCCGTGCGACGGTTACAACTAGGTTAGGTACTGAGGCTAACTAGCTAGTAGCTACCAGTCATGTACGTACTGCATGGTAACTAGCCTTGCTCACACATACAGAGATTCAGGTTAACACGAGCGCTTATTTCTATTATAGTGTTATTAGTGTAAGAATTTTGTCTTATACATTACTATTACAATTCACGCAACGTTTTTAGATCAGAGCTAAAATGCAGACAATTTCACAAGCTGTATTAGAACATCTAAACGATTTTTTTTCTCTTCTGTTCAACAGTTTATTGAATAAAGTAATTTAGAACTAAATACATTGCAATTTTTTAAGGCAAGAGTGAATAGGTATCTTCTAAGTCTGCGTGCTTCATCTTCTACAACATCGTCGCTTACCAACAGGCGAGTTGGTGGTCAAACGTGGAATTATTCGCGATAACAAAATGCAGCGATATTCAAAATACATATATATTATACTTACTATGTAAACAGGCGTAGATGAAAATTGGTGTACCTACAGCATAGATTATAAAAACATATTTAAAACGAATCATAATTATCAAGCACACTGGATTACTGCCCTAACCGGGTCTCTTTGATCCAACATACAAGTGTGTGTTTTTCCAAGCCTGTATTTACTTATTTACCTCAGTACACTACTAAATGAATCATTAGCTCAACAATCGTGTTATTATACTCACGCATTATACCTATGTAGTACGAGTATGTAATACCAGCAGCACTCCGTTATTTACCAATACGGATTGATGAGTAAAGTGATAGACGCGAAATGTGCAAATATCGGACATGTTTGTGAACTTGAAACTATCAGCACGGACTCACTGAGTGAGCATTTTGAAAAAATGGGCATCACTCAAACGAACTACACGAAAAATCTTTTTTTTTTTCAATTTCACCCTCTTATCAAAAATCAACAAGAAAACTGGTTTACTGGTTTATACCATGTATTTGCAATGTTATTCTGAAGACCACAGAAGAGAAAAAAAATCGTTTAGTTAAAGACCTCTTTCGTTTTATTTTATTCTCAATCAGCGTTTTTTTTTTTTTTTAATATTGTAAACATGCTAAATTGCTTATTGCCGTAGAAAGCAGCCTTAAACTAGTAATTTCAAAAATACCTCTGTCCCCTTCTGCCATGCCGCATTCTGTGGTTTTCGCGAAGATTTCTAATTTTCCCACGTTTCGGAATTCGAAGTAACCTATGCCCTCATTATGCACATTTTTTTTTATTGTATTTAATAGATCGGTTTATTCGCTTATTTGCAAAAATAAAAATAAACAGTACCGACATATCTACCTATTCTTATACTTACACTTTTGAAATATTAATGACGAAATGATTAAAACGAATTATTTTCATGAAACCTCACCCAGACGCGGCGCTGTTATCGCGTATCAATCACTAACAGTACCTATCATTTCTTGAGCAGCACTTTTAACAACTTGAGACATCGTACAGAACTCTTTAACGATGGAAAATTAATAAAAATCTCACTCCTAACACAGTAACAACAGCGGACAACTACACCATGGAAATGTAGTTCCCCTGTTTACCGTGAGACTTCAAACATGAAAAGCAGTAAAGTCTATTTCACGAAGCTTAGCGTACTCTATTGTACTAGTGGTCGATGGTTAATTTCTAAGAATCTGATGAACAGTCGCGATAGTTTTAGACAATATTTTATTTATGGCAAAAATCCACACACACTTAAAGCTACACACATATTAAAGAAATAAAAATAAATTGTTTTGTTAGCTATGTTTATGTTATGTTGCTAAAACAGCGGCTCTGACTACAGGAAATATGATTATATGCAAATGTGGAACTATTTGTGGAGAAATAGAGCTTATATTTGAGAACCAATCACATTTATATTTTACGCGTACCTTTGCGAAAGTATCGCTGACTTTTTCACTGACATAATATTTGAGGTAAGTATAGAAAAATACATGAAATACAAAGCATTTTTTTTCAAGGAAGAGTTCATACATAGTACAACCAATTATGGTGAAAAGCGTAAACAAAAGGCCAGGGTGTATCTAGGTACCTACCTACCTATAGTGTTCTTCAACTGGAAAAAGATACTTTAGAGTAGGTATTCAACTCTAATATACGTACTTATAGAGTTGAACACAGCCATAACATGAAAAGTATATAATTAAAAAGCTCTTAAAATTACATTATTGTGTACGAAGGCGTAATGGCGATCATGATTATACAATCTAGTTAAAACCGGTTACAAGCGCGCAAAACCGGTAATTTTTCATTTTTTGTGGTTCAATGTGCTAATTGAAGCGTCAGGTGACAGTTTTCACATGATTTGGTCGGTCGGTAGGATTAGTTTACTTTTTAGCGGTAAGTGTCAAATGAGGATCAATGTAGGCTCATTCATTTGTGAATAAGTGTAAATTTTTTGCGGTTCTGTGATAATAATTTTTTCTCGATAGTTCATGACTTGTGGCCTTAGTACGAGCACTTCCGAAAAAGTTATCGTTACGTAAACGATAGCAAAATGTATGAAAAAAACAGTTTTCTTTTACGTCCGATAGAGGAGCTGTTAAATTTTTCATGCAAGTGCTCGTATTAAGGCCACTGATGGAAAGCCGGTTTGGGAGGCAGTTGATTATTGTTGGTTCAATCAAGGATTCGTAAACTGTTCATAGAACTAGTTCTTGGTTCCTTATTTATTAGTTAAATCGTTCTACACTCACACCAATGAAACTGGTGAAAGTTCCGCCTATTTTGTCTAAGGGCTATTCTGCCCCCGATCGTTAAAAAGGCGCAAGTAACAACAAGTCAAAATGGAGAAAAAAATGTTTTATAGAATCAAACGGGAAATCGTTCGCTGTCTTTGGGTTAATCAAAATAATTACATATTTCAAATTGAAAAGAATAGCCACGATAATATAGTCTTTGAACTCTATAATTAAAATATGAATATTTTTGTATTATTTAACTAAAAATACTAAAAAATCTTTTATTTTAGTATAAAAATATGAAAAAAATACTGCGTCCTTAGTTAAATAGACGTGAATAGCCAGATGCGCCCTATAAATCTAGAACACTTATTGCAGAACTTTTATTCTAAGTATCTAGATATCCTTATACTTATACGTTTCTAAAAAAAAGGCGCATTTGGTTACATCCGCCATCTTGCTTAAGTATAAAAACTATGTAGATAATCCTAGACTAAGATAAAAAGTACATACAGTTCTTTCATCTGAAGCTATAACCTAAAAACGTACAGTAAATGTGTTTTACTGCTTAGTTATTACCTATGAACTCTTATTTATTTTTATAAACAAGAAAACACTATCTACAGAGTAAAGTATTTATTAAAGAAAACTGCTTATCTATGGCACAAAATCAAAATAAATGCAATGAGTTTCACAAAAGAATCACTTGATCCTACTTATAGTAAGTACGATAATTATTAAGGTACAATATTAAACTTTGAGCTTACGTAAAGTTAAATGATTATTTACGGGATATTTACCGTGGTAAGGTTGTGGAAAGGAGCTCCCGATATTTCGGCGCAGTTACATGCACCATGTTCACGGGAAGACAACAACCGAACCGACTTTAGTGAACAACCGTGATAGTTTAAAACAGTGTTTGAGCTTACGTAGCTAGAAGTAATAAAACTTTAACAAAGTTTAGCTTAATCTTAATCACAGTCTTAGTTAATTACAGTGAAAATGACAATCCTGTCATCTAATAGCTACCACATACCTACATACTTTAGTAGAAATGCTTTATTTATAAACGAAAAAAAAGTTTTAAAAAATAACAATCGACTGCTTACAATATTTCTATTATAAACTAGTTCAATATCTAACTCAGTATTCAGATACTAATAGTAATTATATTATTATCTGAATACCCCCTATAGAAACAACATAGTACCTTTGTTATTGACTAAATAACAAAATAAATAACAGTATGAACTCACAACACAACTCAGTACTAACAATTGTTAAATACCTAAGTAATAAAATCGAAAAACATTAGTTTGCATTTTAATAACAACTAGATATTTGACCTCTTAATATCTAACTCTACGGTTGGATCACAGACAATTATCAACCTTTGGATAAATCTTAAAAACTAGGTAGGTACAAAAAATACTTAGTAATATTAGTTATAATTATTGTATATCCATCAGTATCAAAAATCTTAAACTTAACACGGACATAAACAATTGTTTGTACTTTTTTTTTATAATTAATGTATATTTGTCACCTTAATCCTCATATTCGGTAATCAAATCAACAGAGTTATCATTACATGGCAAATTGTACCAAAACGCCCTTCGGTTCTCTGGCATTAGAGAAAGTAACTGATTAACTATCTCAGATTTACGCTTTTCATTAATTCCTCTGTATTGGGTTTTGATAACTGGTCTTGGAATTCCAGTTTTAATGTTTTTCATTCTTACGAAGTCCAGTACTCTGTATGTTCCATTAAAATCAGTTTTGTACGTTACCGTTTTAAGTCCTCTTTCAAAAGTTACTTCACACATGTTTTTCAGGTAGACTCGTGGTGTCATATTTTGAAGTTTATAGACAGAAGAGCAATCTTCAAATCTACAAAAATCGCCAACATCCATACTCTTTACATTAATATTACACGATGTGTATCAGAGACTGCGCGATGAAAGTCTTCGAAGTCATTTTTTTTTTCATCTTTTTGAGTGAAAGCTCCACCTGGTGATGAAACTCAACAGCTGACATGTAAGTATGTCCCACCTCCAAATATTTTAGTGTGATTGTTTCCAAATTAACTTCGCTGGAGTTAACAAGAAACAGTAAATGAGAAAAAAGTGCCCAGTTCTTGTTTTGGGCGGCGCAGTTGTCGAGCCACAGTGTAATATGTTTAAGATCACGATAGTGCAAAAAAAAGGCTCTGAAACAGCTTATGATGTCGTCTTTTTTCCTGCCTGCAATAGCTTCGTGCCATTTACAAGCAAATGTGTCCCTCGTGCCTCGCAATTTCTTGTCTCCAAGAGGTACGAAACTCTCATTAAATAATATCAGTCTTGGGCAAAATATCGCAATCTTAAATTCATCTAGACGAGGGCACATTATAACCTTTTCAAGATCTACCGAGTAATACATGGTATCACTGTTCTGGTTTTGGATGTTCATTTGACGAGTTTTGTCTTCATCGTATTTCTGTCGTGCCAAAATGTATCTTCCATGATGTATTTCGTATTCCTTGCATTCGGCGCAACTTCGATGACGGATTTCGATTATAACAGGGTTATGTAATTTATATTTTTCGCATATTTCGCACTCCTCGTTGCCTAGTTTCGCGAAAGAGATATTAAGCTCTTTAATAACTCTTCGGTAATGATCGTAAGATACACAATCTTCGGGAGGAGAATGCTCATTTATACCTCTTTTCTCACAAAAATCTTTGTACATATCACGAGCGTTCAGATCTGACGGTAAATATTTTCGATTGGGTGCATGTTCCCTTCTGTAGTGCGATATAGCAGGATGATATGAATTAATATGTTCAATGATGGGCTGGTTATCGATCTTTTTAGGATTGGAATGAGAGCCTCGCATATCTTTTAATTCTTGTGTTTGTGCATTTTTTAAAGCGTTTCTTAGAACTTTGTCGTTTTTTCTGTTGAATCCAAGGGTTGTCAAAAAGAAAATCTTGCACACAGTAATTTTCTCGCCATCTTCTTTCGACAAAACGTATGTAACCGTTTTTCCACGGTTAATTTGTTTTGAATTAATGTTTTTTCTTTGTGTTCGTCTCGCCGGTTTATTTTGAGATGTATTGTTGGCCATGAAAATGTGCTGTTCTCTCCAGGTGAAACTACGAAACTGCTTATTTAATATAGCTCGCTGTTTTTCAGATATATTTGAAGTACACTTTTTTACATTCGACGCCACAACCTGGTTTAACGCAATACTGGTTATTATTCTTTAAAACTTTCTTTGTTTTCCTACGCTCTTCCAATGAAATGTCATAATGTTTGCGTTTACGTACAGTTCCTTTCTTGGTAAGTTGGATTACATTTTCAGAAATCTGGTCTTGAGTTTCAGGCTCAAAATGTTCTCGTTCAGGTGACTCTGATACGCGAATGTTGTTTTGTGGTGAATTTTCTATAAAATCGTTATCTGAGTCGGAGACGAGCACATTATTTCGGTCGTTTTTCTTTTGTGGGGGGACGTAATCTTTGTCAAAAACTGAATCGTCAGAGTCAAAATCACTTGCTGTTGAACTGCTGCTACTGCTGCTGCTGCTACTGCTACTGGCTTTGGTTGTAGTAAGGGCGTGGTATTTACCAGAAGGAACACTATTAATACTGTCAGTTGTAGAGACTTGAGGGCAATTATATTGGATAATTTCGTTACCGTAGCTTATTTTGTCTGCGTGACTGTTGTCGTTATTTGCGTGACATATCAAAGTTTCCTCTCCATTTTCATTTGAAGTACTATTTGTACTTTACGTATTTGTAGAACCTAAAGCTTTGGTAATTAGGTCAAAGCCTCGACCTTTCTTCATGTTGGTTTTGTCTGTAATAAAATTAAACACATAATTAAATTACCGATTTGCAAGCGATATAATTTAATTTAACTACGAGTTATTTGAAACATTTGATTCTAACAATAAATAAGTCATAGGTGGACCTTCACCCACCACGCCACAGAGGTGGAAATTACAATGTTATATCATCGACATGACACTTTATTTTACTCTTCTTAAAGTTTCCGCTCGTAATGGATCTGATCGGATCCAGATAAACCTTGTGATAAATCACGCAACGCAGAATTGCGCATCCGCGCGACACGTCCTTACTCCCACTGCTACTCGGGCGCAACTAACACAGGAAATGATCAACCTCCGTACTAATCAAACCCCGCGCACCTCCCCGCAGGATTCGAATTAAGAAGTGAATAGGACGTTTATGCTTACATGCGCCCTATTAATTAAGTACCATCGGTACTATTTTCAGCAATATAGGGTATTAAGACGTATATGACAAATGCGCCTGGGCCAAAACAAACAATACGAAGTAGAAAGGGCGCAAGTGGACAAATGTGGACTTTTTTCCTTAGTGGTCAAAGCAGTTTCCAATTAGTGTGCGTTAGGCGCAAATGGTTACATGCGCCTTATTAATTTCCTCTTAGAAATAGGTTCAAATATGCGCCTTTTAAATTAGCGAACTCAAAAAAATATGCAAGGCCTAAGGGCATATATACACAAATGCGACTCTTTAACTTAGTTTTAGCTGAATTAGTCTTTTTATCTTCAATTAGGTGTAAAGAAGTGTTCAGAAGCTGCTTATTTCGTTATGCTGAAATCGCATCGAAGCAAGGTAGAAAAATATTAAAAATATAGGCAGATGCGCCTTTTTTTCCTGATTCCAGCAATATATATAACTCAAATCCGGAAAAAATGTTAGATGCGCCTTTTTAACCATCGGGGGCAGTATTACAAACGACGAACAGTAAGTACGAAGTAGTATACTAAGATACTACGAATTAGGAACCTATAGATTTGGATAAAATTAGGTATAAAATATAGGTAATAATTACCTACTACGAGTAGGTATGTAAGTGTACAACTAAGCCAACATGTACTACGAGGCATACAACTCGTCAACAACCTGTCAACATCGCAGTTTAAATGATTCGCCATAACCGCACCGCACCACCGGTGTTCTTTCGAAGTCTTGCGCTTTCGCAGTAAGATGCGTCGCAAAAATATTACTCCGACGGTTTGTTCATTCTTGATAGGGAACAACCGTATTATCGTTATTCGTAATAACGTAATACAGTCTACAAATAGGCTATTCGATCACACGAGCATTCGGGGAAACAACTATTCGAGTTAGCTACAATTTGATTCAAAGATATTCAATGATGTGTACGAAAACCTAGAAAATCACAGATAGGAGGAGGTATGCGCAAGGCTTACTGGTTTAGGTATATTTAATCCATGGTGCATCTGAAATAATAAAAACAGCGATAAATTAACATCAAAAAGGCCATTAGAAAGTATTCGGCCCGTAACCCCTACACTACACCGGACAATGGAGTCACACACGGCTGGGCTGCACTCCACAATGGCACCGCTGCATAGCAACAACGGAGACCAGGTGGCGGCAGATGGACAACTACGCACGAACACGTCGCGAACGTTATACCTACCACTATGTTAAATAAGTATGTAACTATCGGCCATTAGTGCCATTACCTATGTAATGTAACAAAGTTAACCTAGCCTTACAACATAACTAAAATTAACACTTTATGCATAGTATATGTACCTTAGTATCTGCTAACGAGATACCTACAGAAGTCGAGATTTCCATCAAGGCCGTTTTATTCCGCCGATTTTTATTTTCAGCCAGTATCTTTTTGATCTAATGCATATATTTTATATTGAACTTAATGGGAGACATTAAACCTCTGTGGTAACTGTGGTGTGGTATATTTAAATAAAAAACAGTGCATTAATGAAAGACTATGCAACCATGAGATTTCATATAACATTTCTGCACTGTTTTGGTTCATGCAAAAAATAAGGCCTTTGTGATCGGTGTTGTAGTGATTAATGATAACATTACTACTTAGTTGAAAGAAAAGTAGATTTAAAACACAGCATTGGACAGACCCGAAGGTTGTAATCGTAGCAGCTGTAACACAGGTCTTAATTAATTTTAGTTATGTTGTAAAGTTAGGTTAACTTTGTTATATTATAAATGTTGGTAAAAAATATGTGAATATAATTGAACTTTTGATTGTCGCTGAACTGATATGATTCCGTAGAAAATGTCCATCTCTCTCTCTGTAATCTGTTGCAAAAACGATTCAATTGTGTCCAACTGGCAACACAAAAGGTACCAGATTAGTAAAGAGTTACTGTGTAAGTTGCACGAATACCTACTGATTGTACGATACCTACCAATACCTATAAAAATGCATGTTTTATACAAGTAAGTATACCTATATAATTATTTTAAATTGGGTGTTATTTTTGCTTAGATACGAGAAACTGTTCTCAATAGATCGGTAGTAGGTATAAAATTCGGTCCGGACTTGGACCGAATGGTTTGGATGACCACGAGTGGCATTTTGCACTACCATGTATTAGATAGCATGTCATTTTTAAAGAAAGGTTACCAGGTGTCATTATAGGTCTTATCGGACTGCGACCAAAGATCTCAAGTAGTTTTATTAGAATGACTCCGACATTATTTCCTTTTTACAAGCTTTTATTCAATTTGGGTCAAATCTAGCAACTGAATTAGTATTAAAACAGTTATCCCCAACCGATTGTGCTGAAATTTTACATACACGTTTAGTTTGGATGATATGGGATCAATTCTGTTGTACCATTCTCTAATAACTAAACTAATTTGACAGGACTAAAATTATCGGCGTTTCTTTTTATTTCAATACATTAATCAGAAAAGGATAGCAACAATTTTAGAGCTGTCAAATTTAGTTTAGAGAATGATACATCTAAATGGACGTCATTGTATGGTTAGATAAGTGACGTTTATTCTAAATGCAATATGGCGGACTCGACGGACCCTAAAATTTTGGGAGGACCCTAAAATGGCGGATCGTTATTTTTATGCACCCTCATAATATAGGTATCAAATGAAATGGTTTGCTGGAAAGAAATCGAAAAATGTAATGACGTCAAATTAAATTCAATATGGCGGACGCTCCAAGATGGCGGACAAAATCTTGTTATCTACCAATGTCTACCAAAGGTATCAAATGACAGGGATTGTTGACGAAAAAGCAGGTTTAGAAACCCGTTTTTACCGACTTCCAAAAAGGAGGAGGTACTAAGTTCGTATGTTTTTTTTTAACTTAACTATTTTAAGTAGGTATTCAGTATTTATTTTCTTCAAAAACCGAGCTACTATCGCCTGTTGCCACGCACTAATCATAAGTCGCAGTGATCATTACGTCACGGCTGACAAGCAGTGCAATGCTCGAGCAGTTCACATCAGAAGGGTTGCAGCAGGCTCGCGGAGAATACTGAGTGAAATGAGGGTCGGTCCCGCTCCCGGCCCGGCCGTGGGGTGAGGACGGGATTTATGATTATTTTTCTCAGCGTGATTTCGAGTTATCAACTTAAAATTATTATATATTTGAATTAAAAATAAAGAAAACTATGGAAGGAGAAAAAAGTAGAATTATATTTGTGAAAATTGCCGTAAATTTTTATATTTGCCAAGATTTCTTCACTATGACTACTCCATACTCGCAAGCTGGATTTTCTTTGTCAGTCTAGTTAGAAAGGTAATAAAAGAGAGAGAGAGAGAGAGTGAGAGAGTGACCGAGGTAACGTCTTTAACTAATAATAATTTTCCAAACTAATTTTCCATTCCTGTATTGTGCCGACTTGTAATCGATGTTCATTGTATTTCAGAGCTTTATAAATTGTCAGCAGGTATTCTACTTAGTTACTGTGACACGACAGAACTAAAGACAAAGTACGATGAAAAACCTTAATCCGGGTCCCACTAAACTATACAGAATGCCCGCACCCTTATTATACAGGCTGGTCATAAACCGCGTTCCACCTATTTTGCAATCGTAAAAACGTCTCGTAAATTTTGCGTCACAAATGCGACTCATTGTTGGTGGCAGATAGGCACCCCTCTGGTCTCCCTCCCCCCTCCGCATCCCTGAGGGCTCTGAGGACCGTGAGGGGCTGATAAGTTGCGATGATGCATACTTGACATGCGTCGATAGTTTCTGATGGTAGGGTCCTGTCTGATGTTGCACTGCGTGGGTAACAGTTTCTTCGCAGTTAGATGCCGGAGTAATTCTCTAAATGGACATTGTTTTTGCTTTTGGAAAATGTGGAAATTTACGTTTTGTATCACATTTGTTTATGAACCCAACTTTTTATAATTACATATTATCTACTGCTTACGACCAATGACAATATCATCACTATCTATGACGATACGACTTAATTAATTGAGATTTTAATTAAGGACACAACTTACTTATACTAAGGGACACGATTATTTTGATCATTAACTTGCATTGACGTTTTTCTGTATTGATTTTTATTTAATTATAATATATATTTTAACACTATAAAATATACGAATACAATATACCCAGGGGTTTTGACAGCTATCTAACCTAATAAATCAATTAGTTTTCCAACCCGTACACTACACTATTATGCTAGTTTGTCGTATGATCTGCGTCACACTCATACCTTCGACGCGGTAGTCGTCGGTGCACGCGCACGCTTTGAGTGCGCTTAGCTTACGTTCACTTCAAGGTTATACCTACGAGTTCACGCATTTTCGATATCAGTAAGGATGGAGGATTCGGGTGGAGATAGTGAAGTGGAAGTTGATGAATATATAAGACGAGTGATAAACGAACCGGAAAATACCAGACAAGTGGTGGAGAAGAGATTAAGAACGGATAGTGAAAACGAAGTGGTTGAAGATGGATTTAGCAAAATAATCAGGAAGGTAAAACGCTCCAAGACAAAGATACAAAAAAGCATAGAATCAACAAAAATATCTTCAGAAGAACGTTACATTGTATCCATTACGGCTAAAGAAATCCTACCTAAACAATTTGGTATGGCAAAACTACTACAATCAGAAAATATCCAGAATATCTTGAAAATATCTTACAAATCTCCATACAAAGTTCTTATCGAGTTTAAGAATAGATCAGATTGCGATGGCTTAATTGAGTGCGAAAAAATTATGAGTCTGGGATACAGGTGCCAAATGGCGGACGAGATTAGCTTATCGTATGGCCTAGTGAGACAAGTTGACTTGGATATAGAAGAAAAGGAGGCGTTAGAAAACTTGAAATGTGAAGATGAGATTGTTTCCGTCAAAAGATTGAAACGACTTAATGCAGACGGCAAGTGGGTAGATAGCGAAACAGTACGACTCAGCATAAAAGGCTCCATCTTACCCCCGTATGTTTTTGGATATGGGTGTAGGTTTAAGGTGGAACCATACACATTCCCTGTAAGCCAATGTGTAGTGTGTTGGCGCTTTGGTCATCTTGCTCGGGCTTGTCCCGCCAACAAACCTATATGTCCAAAATGTGGTGGTGAACACAAAAATTGTGAAACGACCAACTTTAAATGCGTGAATTGCAATGGAGCGCACTTAGCTATGTATAAACAATGCCCGATGTTTCTTAAGGAAAAACAAATTAGAGTCATCATGCGCATGGAAAATTGTATGTACAAGAAAGCGCTGATTATCTACAACCACCAAGCTTCACATAACCAAAACCTGGCACCAATTATAGAAACACCGGTTTCAAGCAATCATGACAAAAGAACCTATAGTAATATTGTCAAAACCAGTGCCGTAGTACACAGAGAAAATATCACGTCAGACGAAGAAACTATTTCAGCCTCAGAAGATATGATAGTAGAAGAAGAAAGAAAAGAAAATGAAAAATTCCACGAAGAATTAATAAGAGAGAAGAGAAGCAAGAAAAAAAAGAAACAAGTAAAGAGAAATAATAATGAAAAACCAATAGAACAGGATGTAGATATGTCAGAAGAAGAGATGAAGAAGGAAAATTTCTGGATCACGATATTCTGGAAACTTGTGAAAAAAATTAAAAGTGTTTTGTACAGTGAACAATCTTTTGAAAATAAATTAAAAAGTGTGTTTAACGTAATCTTTGAAGAAGGTGTTAAATATGTACTAAATATGGCTAACAAAGATAATTTACTTAAAAAGGTCATCACCCTCTTAGGAAATGATGGATAAAGTCCATAAAATTTACTCTTTGAACCTAATGCAGTGGAATGCACAGAGTTTGCGTCGTAAGTTGGTAGAATTTGGCCTCTTGCTTGGACAAGAAAAGGTTCACCTAGCATTTATCTCAGAAACATGGTTTAAGGAAAACTCAGAAGTTCGCCTATCAGGATATGATATACACCGCAGAGATAGAGGAGATGGATGTGCAGGTATAGCTGTTTTCGTCCACAAATCAATCAAAGTACAGGTATGTAACGTTACTCACCAAAATACAAATATACAAATGATGTCTCTTACAATTCTGAACTGCGGTTGTTTAAAAAATGTTGTACTTGTATATTGCCCCTCCTGGGTTACTACTACTCAGTCCGATTGGGATTTTATGTTCAATTTATTCCCGAAAAACTGTCTAATTGTTGGAGATTTTAATGCGCATCACACCGACTGGTCGTACAAAAATGATACTAGGGGAATAAAAATTCACGATTCCGCCGTAGAATTCAACTACATGTCACTTAATAATGGAGAACCGACAAGAATTAAGATGGTAAATAACTATCTACAAAGAACATCCCCAGATATATCATTTGCCTCCTCAGATATAGCTATACAGTTTGATTGGTGTGTCATGAGTGAGAATTTAGGCAGTGATCACATGTTTATTAAAATGAGATTTAACTATCGTGATGCTATTCAAACCTCTGGTAGGCGAAACTTTAAAATGGCAAACTGGGAGAAATATACAGAATACATAGAAAACAGTATATCACTCCCAACTGGTGAGGTTAATGTGCAATCGTTACATGACGCACTGATGTACCATATAAACAAAGCGGCAGACAAACATATACCTATGATTAAAATCTGTCAAAATCCCTCAGCTAAATTTAAACCAAAACCTTATTGGAACTCTAATCTCTCTAAATTAGTTGCAGAGCGAAGATTAGCTTTAGCCATCTTTAGACGAAATCCCATCCCTTTGAATTTAATAACATTAAAAGAAAAAAATAAAAACACTAAAATAGAAATAAACAAAGCTAGATCAGAAGGATGGCAGAAGATGTGCAGCAGTGTTGATGGATCCACGACCGTCTCCGATATGTGGAGACGGCTACGTTGGATAAAAGGATATAGAACTCCTAAAGTATATGTATCCAAAGAAGATAAGAATAAATTGTTGTGCAGTTTGGCTCCTGATTACGTTGTTCCAAGGTCACCTGGTTTTACATCATCAAATGAAACATTAGAAGCTAGTTTTACATTACACGAACTAATAAAATGTATAAAAAAAAAAGATACAGCCCCAGGGAGTGATGGCGTTACCTATTCAATGATTCACCATTTACCCATAAACGGAAAGCAATATTTACTAAAACTTTACAATCTTATTATCACTACTGGAACAATCCCACCCCAATGGCGTAATATTACTGTAGTCCCAATACCTAAACACAGTGACTCATCCAACTCAACAATTAAGTTACGACCCATTTCGCTAATATTATGTCTATGCAAGATTCTACATAATATGATAAACAAGCGGTTAGAATGGTACGTCGAAAAAAATAAATTGCTGTCGCCATTCACTACCGGCTTTCGCAGCGGACAGTCGTGTCTGGACTGCTTAGTGCGTCTAGTGACCCAGATACAATTAGGATTCACAAATAACACGCCTACTGTAGCTTGTTTTCTTGACATTGAAAATGCCTATAACAATGTACTTATAGAAAAAGCAACTAAAATCCTCGACGAGATAGGAATAGGTAAATTATTTTGTCAATATCTGTGGAATTTTTTAAGTCGCAGATGCCTTCAAATTAATGACGAGTCCGGTCTCTCGATAGAGGCGTATAGATATACGAGTAAAGGTCTTATGCAGGGATGTCCATCCTCCCCTATTATTTTCAACATTATTACAGCCAAAATCTGTAAAAACATTAATTCTGTTTACATTTGTCAATATGCTGATGATTTTGTGATATATAATAGCGGTACAAATTTAGTTGAAAGTGCAAATAGAATTCAAGGTGCTTTACACACATTTGTAGAAATACTAAATGAGCTAGGCTTGGAGTTATCTATGTCCAAATCTAAGTTTTGTGTGTTTAGTAGAGGTCGGAGAAAACAGCCTGTAGGTATAAAACTTAACAATATACATATTGAACGTGTAGAGGTATATAAATATTTAGGGATGTGGTTAGACTGCTCGCTACTGTGGCGAACACATGTCAATGAAACGGTAAAGAAGACACAAAGACATCTCAATCTATTTAAAGTTTTAACTGGGCCCAATTGGGGTATTCATCCCCTACATTTGCGGAAATTATACATATCTCTAATCAGAAGTAGGTTAGATTATGGTTCATATTTATTAGACAACAGTGCTAAAATCCATACGTATAAATTAGAAAAAATACAAAGTCAAGCTTTAAGAATAATAGGGGGATTTATAAGAAGTACTCCAATACATACCATGGAAAGCGAGCTCTGTGTATATCCACTGCATATAAGAAGAAGATATTTAGCTATAAAATACTGCTTAAAAATACAAGCGTGGACTGATAACGAGACAAGTAGGTTGTTATCAGAGTTACATTCTTTGTGTTCTTTATCAAATAGTAATTACGGCTACTGGTTTAGAAAAAGAATACCTCTACTAGTAAAAATATTTGATGAAGTTAGAAATGAAAGGATATATTCTTCTTCTCCATTAGACGTATATTCTCTGAACTCATGGATAACTAATTTTAATTATGATGATATAATTTGTATTAATTTAGATTGCATAAAAAGTTCCAAAAAAAGTCAGGAGACTAATTCATTAAGATGCGAGACAATAAAAGAACTTCACAACAAATATTATGATTGGAGTGTAGTGTATACAGATGGTTCAAAGAGTAAAGATGGTCAAGGGGCCGCGTTTTATGACCCCTCCTTAAACTCCACACATAGTGTCAATAATTGTTTTAAGATTACTAATAACTATAGCACTATAATGTCAGTGGAACTTGTTGCGATATCTGAAGCACTTACATACATACGGAATAATGAAAAACTCAAGACAGTTATCTGTACCGACAGCAAAAGCGCACTTCAACATATTATCAGTTGCACTACTGGCAGGAGAGGAGTGTCGATAGCATATAAAATTATATCACAGTTATGGGATTTACATGATAAGTGTTTTGAGATCAAGTTGCAATGGGTTCCATCACACGTCGGACTGAGAGGTAATGAAGAGGCTGACACACTAGCAAAAAAAGCAGCTTTAGAGGGAATAGAATACAATATATTACCAAATTACTCTGAGTTGCTTCCTAAGTATAGAAAAAGTTGTTACAATATTTGGAAGGAACACTTTAACGTTAGATCAGTCGATAAAGGAATTTGGTATAAAACAATAGTGTGTGAGCCTCCTCATATACCGTGGTTCAGTAATGTCAGTCTGTCACGTCCAATTCTTGTTACAGCGCACAGATTAAGGACTGGCCATATGCCTTTAAAAAAATTTGCTTTCATGATGGGTAAAATAGAAACACCGAATTGTGATACATGTGGAGTGGTGGAAGATGTGTACCATCTACTGGTTGAATGTGTCCGCCTCCAGCATGAGAGAAGGAGACTTGAGGTGGCTTACAATCTGAACAGACTAGATGTGAGTCGGTTTAACAGGCTACTGTCTGAACCCAACTCGGACGCAACCAGGGATCTGTTCGGATATGTGAGTCACCTCAAGTGACCACCGACTCTGTGTGTTTACTGTACTAATTTGAGTATAGACATATTTTGTATTAATTTGAGTGTCCTAGATTAGTTTATACAATGGGACTGCCATGTACATTAACTATAAAAGTCCCAAAAAAAAAATGAATAAAAAAAAAAAAAAAAAAACTCATACCTTCACAAACACATCTCCATCGATCCAGTGCAGTTATTGTGATCATCACAAAAGCTTGACAACAATCTGTCACCCCCACCCGACGCCATATTGTTTTTAAGTTACGACACTTTAGGACAATGGTTTGGAAATCCGCAGAGAAGCACTCACGGCTTCCAGTGCTATAAATGCCATAAACTTGAATGGCTTCGTATAATTTACGCTCCGCGTAAAGTTCGCATAATGTCGGCGAAAAAATTTGAGGGGTGCCGATAAATTGGTAACACCCTCTATGTGTCTGCTTTTTGAATTGAAATTGGTTTTGATCTCATTTTGTGCTCAATTTGTTTGAATAATCGTGCTGATAAAATGATTTGGATGAAATTGCCTTTTGAGAAGAAGATATATTGATTTGTTTGTAAATAATTCTGATTTAGATATATTTGCTACTTACATAGGAACCATAAAATATATCCTCCATCTTAATTGTCCAGCCATTACAGCTGTGCTGTGTGTGCTGTGAACAACCCTCCGACTCATATCAAACCGATACTTTTTAAAGTTTGGTTTTTAGACAAATATTGTATCGTCTTGCATACAGAAAGTCTTGGAGGTTCATTTCTATGCGGATGGACGGATACTTTCATCATGTTCATCTTGATTAAAAATACTACTTAATTAGAATCTGAATTGGATTGGACATTGTTTTAAACTTTCACGGTGTAAATATCTCATCAAATAATCAGAACATGTGTATCCAAAAAATAGATACTTAGTTGATATATGTATTTATATACTTAGTTACTTAGTTATACTTAGTTGATAAATATATTTATCAACTAAGTATCTATTTTTAGGATACACATGTTCTGATTATTTGATGAGATATTTACACCGTGAAAGTTTAAAACAATGTCCAATCCAATTCAGATTCTAATTAAGTAGTATTTTTAATAAGGAATTGATTGATTGAAATATGTTATGTGAATACATAAAAATCGGTAAGCAAGTATATACATAATTAAATACCTCACTGACATTATCAGTTATTTTTTTCTTCAACCTCAATGACTGAATCCAGCAATAATATGTGCTCAAATAGCGAAGTGCGTGACTCTTTCCGTATCACAGACTAAAGTATGCTCGAGTAAACAAAGTTAGCAATAAGAAGTATACCTAGGTACATAAATCGCCGTAAAACCACAGAATACACAGTAATACGCAAAGAAAACTCAAAAATGTATAGATGTAGCCGACGCAGACAAAGAAAGGACTTACTCTTGACAACATTTTTATTTATATTACCCGGAAATTACTCACGTAAGATTTTAACAAGATTCTTACAATTATAACAAGGCTTCAGTTACTTATTCTATGCTCAGTGTAGAACTACGAGTACTCAACATAGCTTTACCCATTTCTCTTAGTCACCACTTTATACATTTCAACTGGCAACCCTAATTAAACACCCCATCGTCTAAGTGGCCAAACTGTAATCCCCATCCATCTCAATAAACTCGGTAACGACAAACTATAAAATTAACAATACCGTGTAGACAAAATAGAATTCCATTATTTTAATCAGAACTCCCTTTCACGTGCCCTCTGAAGATGGACCGCTTACAGGGCTCATTCAGCTACACCTTCGCAAACAGACAAAAAGGCGTAAAAGCCAGCGCTAGTTACAACTTGTTTCTGCTGCTTTAGAGGCAAAACTTTGGTAAAAAGGCGTAAGCCATCTTTCGTCACAACAACTTACGACGTTTATCAGCTGTAACAGTTTTATAAAACGCCGTAACTGCTTTCGTCACAGCGAGGAGAGTTACGCCTTTGTTCTACTGTAGAATATTTCAGTGAATGACTAGAGTCACCACTTCACTTGACCTCTGCTCTCGTGTTGATCCAACAGAGAGGAAGGGTCTCTTATGTCGGACATAAATTCTTTCTTACCAGTGTAGCTAGAGCTTTGTGTTCATGTTTTTTTTTCAAGGTGATGAAGGTCCAAATGTCTGGCTCAGTATTTACGTTAGTTTCTTTGTCCCCAAGGCATAGAAGTTTTACTTACCCGGTCTCGGGTTAGTATATCTGAAGCCAGTAATACGGATACGTGATGCGAGTATACAAATCGTTTGGTTCCCTGTTTTTTTTCTGGTTTCATTAAACTGTTTTCGTAATAGATTTTGGTCATTGAAAGTTCGGTACTTACCTACTTGCTAAGTTACTGGGCAAGCATTATAAGGACTTAGAGAAAGTGATATATCTACTTACTTAGATATTTACAGAAATATTATCTAGATCGTTGCTACCAAATGTGTAGCCAGGATATTAGTCAAGGAGAGGGGAGGGGCAGTGGAGGGCAAATGCAAACTTTTTTCGGTCCGGGAACGGTAAGCGCTTGTTCGATTTCGAACAAGCGTCCGACACATTGTTATTAGAGACAAGTCAACTAGATACCTAGGTAGTAGGTACCTAAAAAGTGATCTTGATAATTTTGAGGCTAAATAACCAATTTCACGAAAACTATTTATCGGTTTTGTACCTACTTTAAAATAAGTCATTGATGTATGAGTATGGTTTCCTTGTTATCAAAAACATGTAGGTACTACCTACTACTTGCAACAGCCTATCCAGTGTCGACTTGTCGAGCTTGTTGGTATCACAGAACACAGCGCATAAACAAACAACAGGAACAAAGCGAGCATGCAACGTCGCACGCTCGCTCGAGCTCGCAACGTCGCTCCACCCCGCCCCGCGCCGCCCCGCGCCGTCCCGCACTGCGTGCCTGCATTGTCACCTCTATCTATTAGTACGAGAGCTAGCAACGTCGGGAAAACAAGCATTTCAGGTAGGCTAGTTTTTAGATATGCTATCTCTCTCACTCCCCCGGACGTCATACGGGCTATCTGGCTGGTGGTAGTGGTTGCGTTCATCAGTGCGCATCCTAAATGTCCAGGTAAAATATCGATTTTTCAAATCATTTTAAGAAGTTTTTTTTTTTTTTTATTATTTTTATTGAATTTTTCGCAAAATGAATCTATTATTGCCAGACATTTTTATCGTTGTTTAAATTGTGCCAGACCCTAATTTTGAATTGAAAAAAATTTTTTTTTTCAAAATATTTCAGTATGGCTGAAATTTTTATATGATGTTATTTAAGTATCTAAAAACCTAAAATTAATTTGCCAAACAATAATTCGATTGTTAAACCTTCAGCCAGACCGATCTAAAAGTGAAAAGTGATGTGGTACCATTTTGCTTGGTCTAGGAATAGTTGTCGAATAAATTACAGAGAAAGAATTAAAAACTATTGAATTAATTGTGGATTAACATAGCATTAAAATAATTATTTATTTTTGTGCAAAATTAAGGTAATAATCAATCACAAGGATGAAAGTAAACAAAAATTATATTGAATTATCTTGATAATTATCATCATCATCATCTTCATCACTGCTGTCATTTTCATTGTCATCGTCGTCTTTTGGATTATCAACGTCTTGTAAGCTATTATCTGTAAAAGAATGAAAAATTTTATAATCTTTCGGCAAAGAAATTTATTAGTATTTTATTTTCAATTTTTACCTTTAATGATAATGTCGGCAACTAATGATGGTAACTGCTCTCCAACAAACCAGATAAAATCATATTTATCGTCATTTATGGTCCAGCCAGAAGCTTGAGGTGATAGAGATGTTGGGTGTTGTAAATGAGCATTTCTCCAAAACTTTGTTACGTAACGAATTCGTAGTAAATGCTGATACAATTCAGCTTTGCATGGTGGTAGGCTTGATGGATCAAAATTACGAATTTTTTTTTCAAAATTATCATCTGATTTTTTAGACCGATAAGTGTTTGAAAACAGATGAAACCGAACTTCATTGACGTTCCAAGAATCACGAGCTCCGTAAATGTCAAAATATTGATAATGATGCTCCTAATGAAAATGATATCGATTGTAGAAGTGATCAGTCCGACATGCTACCACCACCAGCAAAAAGAAGACGAACCTTTGAAGCCATTGTTCCTGAACTTGTTCCAATTTCTGCCCGATTGCAAATGTTAGAACGATTAACACCTATTGAGAACAGGATGCGACTACACACCAGCTTTTTTCCGGAAAGGTAAACTTCGACCTTTTAAACTGTTAGAGCAATCAGAAGAGTATCAATTAGCCTGTCAAAATATTATAACAGATGATGAAGAATTGCTGGATGAGACATTTAAGATCTTAGAAAAGTTTATTTGTCACATTTACGGAGCTCGTGATTCTTGGAACGTCAATGAAGTTCGGTTTCATCTGTTTTCAAACACTTATCGGTCTAAAAAATCAGATGATAATTTTGAAAAAAAAAAACGTAATTTTGATCCATCAAGCCTACCACCATTCAAAGCTGAATTGTATCAGCATTTACTACGAATTCGTTACGTAACAAAGTTTTGGAGAAATGCTCATTTACAACACCCAACATCTCTATCACCTCAAGCTTCTGGCTGGACCATAAATGACGATAAATATGATTTTATCTGGTTTGTTGGAGAGCAGTTACCATCATTAGTTGCCGACATTATCATTAAAGGTAAAAATTGAAAATAAAATACTAATAAATTTCTTTGCCGAAAGATTATAAATTTTTTCATTCTTTTACAGATAATAGCTTACAAGACGTTGATAATCCAAAAGACGACGATGACAATGAAAATGACAGCAGTGATGAAGATGATGATGATGATAATTATCAAGATAATTCAATATAATTTTTGTTTACTTTCATCCTTGAGATTGATTATTACCTTAATTTTGCACAAAAATAAATAATTATTTTAATGCTATGTTAATCCACAATTAATTCAATAGTTTTTAATTCTTTCTCTGTAATTTATTCGACAACTATTCCTAGACCAAGCAAAATGGTACCACATCACTTTTCACTTTTAGATCGGTCTGGCTGAAGGTTTAACAATCGAATTATTGTTTGGCAAATTAATTTTAGGTTTTTAGATACTTAAATAACATCATATAAAAATTTCAGCCATACTGAAATATTTTGAAAAAAAAAATTTTTTTCAATTCAAAATTAGCGTCTGGCACAATTTAAACAACGATAAAAATGTCTGGCAATAATAGATTCATGTTGCGAAAAATTCCATAAAAATAATAAAAAAAAAAAAAAACTTCTTAAAATGATTTGAAAAATCGATATTTTACCTGGACATTTAGGATGCGCACTGATGAACGCAACCACTACCACCAGCCAGATAGCCCGTATGACGTCCGGGGGAGTGAGAGAGATAGCATATCTAAAAACTAGCCTACCTGAAATTCTCTCTCGAAAACGTTGCTAGCTCTTAGACTATATCTAGCTAAGTAGGTAGGTAGGTACCTACGAGTAGTACGAGTTTTGCGCAGTCAAGTCAATATCGTGCGAACGAGCGGCCGAACGAGCGAGCGAGCGAGACCGAGCATTCCCCGCCGCGCGCCAGTCTCGCACCGCAGCGCGCCGGCGAGCACGCGCTTCGTTCGCTCGCTTCACTCATTTTCTCGAACTTTCCATTCGGTCTATTTTTGTTTCATTGTATTTTAGCAGCTCCGGTCAGTGTTTCTATCGTGGAAGTACGTATGAGAAGCATATTTTATTATCTCTGGTCTGGTTATTTGAATTCTGATATTGTAATGCTTGATGCCATAATCATGTAGGTATTATGACAAAATATCTATCAGTAGGTACTGATTCTGCCAAGTTAGAGATTACGTACGCGCGCGCCGCCGCCCGCCGCCCGCCGTCCGTGCGCTGATGATGATGATCAAGTTGATAAGGTCCGCTTGGTGATGTGTAAAAGGGCTTCAATTCCACATTTGTAATATTGTGCACGTAACATTATTATTATACTAATGTTACAATTATTTTGAATGCTATGAATGAAGCTGTATCTATTGAAAATCTGATAGCGATTAGCAAAGCGTTTCTTGTGCTAGGTAGTTTTTAGGGTTCCGTACCCACAGGGTAAAACGGGACCCTATTACTAAGGCTCCGCTGTCCGTCTGTCACCAGGTTGTATCTCATGTACCTAGGTAGGTACCGTGATAGTTAGACAGTTGAAATTTTCACAGATTATGTACCTATTTCTGTTGCTGCTATAACAACAAATACTAAAAAACAGAATTAAATAAATATTTAAGGGGGCTCCCATACAACAAACGTGATTTTTTTGCTCGTTTTCTTTCCATGTTGATAACGGCAACAAGTAGACGTTTGAAATATTCACAGAATATTGAATTATATTATTCACTTTAAAAATAAATAAGTAATTAAATTAAAACAAAATTTATATTTAAATGGGGCTCCCATAAAACAAACGTGATTTTTAGCCGTTTTTATAGATAATGGTACGGAACCCTTCGTGTGCGAGTCCGACTCGCACTTGGCCAGTTATTCTTTTCTCATATCTTATTCGTCATTTATAAGTAAAGTTACTTAAAAGTTTAGACAAAAATAACAGATAACCAGTTTTTTTATTATTATTATTCATTTATTGACTGCCCCGGTGCCTCAGTTGGTAGTGAACCTAACTTCTGTGCTTGGGGGCGTGGGTTCGATTCCCATCTAGGACAAACATTTGTGTGATGAACATTTGTGTTTGTTCTATGTCTGGATGTTAATATCTATTTAAGTATGTATTTAAAAATATATATGTATGTATATCAGTCTCTGGCAGCCATATTAGTTACAAGCTTTGCTTAGTTTGGGGTCAGATGACCGTGTGTGCAATAATGTCCCAGATATTTATTTATTATTATTTATTTATTTAGTACCTACCGGGTATCAATAAACCCATAATCAAAAACAAAACATAGGCAATCAAAACATCAACACAGTAGGCAATTAAAAAAAAACATTCAGGTCACATTTCACACACAATAAAGTCATGAATAAAAATTAATTATTCAAATAGTTATGTCATCAGAAATAAAATGTCAATGAAGTATACAAATAAAATTAATTCATAAGTCATTTCAATATTCTATAGTTTAGTCCAGTGGTAGCAAAATTATGTGTCGATTATGTCATGTTCAGGAAAGCTACTAGACCTAGTACCATGTATGTGTGTATTATGTGCTAGTAGGTACCTCTTCTTCGGCAATGTATGTTGTAGCAATGCCGAATGAAAGCACAATCCAGTCTCGTAGCAATCATCGACATTGTACGAAAGTTATGAAGACCCTGACTGAAGGTGCAGTTAGCAAGATCTCCAAACTTATTACATGTGACACTACTGATAAAGCTTGCATGCGTATATTTTTACCCTCTATAGTTTACACGGTAAATATAAATAAATAATAAATAAATATCTGGGACATTTTTGCACACATGGTCATCTGACCCCAAACTAAGCAAAGCTTGTAATATGGCTGCCAGAGACTAATATACATACATATATATTTTTAAATACATACTTAAATAGAACGGTAGGTATAAGTTTTATTGCAGAACTCAACTTCTGCAAGTTTCTGGCGATTCTTAACCAACAACGACGCACAACTGAATTAATTTTACGAAAACACCATATACCTAGTAGGTAGTGGTAGGACTCTTTTGCAGGGGTCCCGCCTGGGGAAGTACCTTTGCCAGTTATTCAACCGCCAAGCAGTAGTGTGCAAACACTACTGTGTTCCGGATTGAAGGGCAATGTTTCCAGTGAAATTAAAGGGCACACAGAGATTTGACATCTTATATCTCGGGGTGACGAGCGCAGTGCATTGCCATCCAGGGTTTTGAACTGTTGAAGTTCAATATTCTGAGTGGCGTTGTGCTGTTATGGGCAAGCGGGAAGAGCCATCAGGCGAGCGACTTCGCTGGTCTCGTCACTCAGTCACTCACTATCATAAAAAGAAAACCTGGTCAATTATTTCACCCTACAGTACAATACAATACAATAACTCTTTATTAAAAACCACAAAAACAAGGATAACATTATAAACTAAAGTAATTATCTGGGCTTTTAACAGGCGGCCTTATCGCTTAAAGCGATCTCTTCCAGGCAACCGTGTAACCAACACACAACCATGTAACCAACATAACAGTATCATGTAACCAAGCTTTAACAACTGCTGTACTTTTCAGGCAGGTTCGTATCTAAAACCACCTCCAAGTAGCAATGATGTCCGACGTGGAATGGACCAACGAGTCTGTGCTACGGCTGATCGAAGAGTACAAGTCATACCGGGAGTTGTGGGACAAAAACCACGACTTGTACCGCGCGCAGACTGCCAAGTACGACGCATGGGCGTGCCTCGCCAGGTGACTATATTATACTAAACCACGACTTGTACCGCGCGCAGACTGCCAAGTACGACGCATGGGCGTGCCTCGCCAGGTCTCTATATTATACTAATATATATTCATGCTTTTGTACTATCCAGTATCCACCTAGGTAACAGAAACCAGGTTGAGGCAGATCTCCTACACGTTGAACTGATCTCATTAAGACGGCAACTATGTCCTCCATAACAAAGTATTTTAGTAATGCGATGAACCGAACAAAATGGAGAAACATTACAAGATCAGTGATCGCCGCCAGAAAGACCATCGATATTAAAAGACCCACCGTGTACCATCTTCTTATTAATCACGACCACTCTGTCATGACTATCTGTCTCCTTCTTGCGTCGATATCCAAAATCTGGAGGTCGTGATCCATTAGAGTTGCACGATGTTCCACATCTGTTCCGGTCTGTCTCACTCTTTGGTGATGCTTATATTGAGGGTGTTGCGAATTTTGTCTGTCCAACATTGGGCAATGGTAGCATGTGGGCTTTACAATCTGACGGCACCCGGTTTGATCCTCGGCTTCCACCAATGACTTATTTAGTAATTAAATAAAGTATATGCAGTTTAGATACCATCGCTCAACAACGGTGAAGGAAAACATCGTGAGCAAGGAAGCCGAATGTCCAAGAACCTCAAAAAAATTAAGTGTAACATTCACTAATCTGCACTGGGACAGCATGATGAACCAGGGCCCATGCTTTCTCTCTGAGAGACGGTCTGCGTCCCAGCAGTGGGAACATAGGCTGATAATGATGTTGATGATGATCCCATTGGGCTGTTTCTGCTCAGTTTACCTTCCATTCTCTGATGATAATTTATTAGTGTTTGGACAACTATTTACATTTCCGCTTGTGATATGTGGGTTTACCCGTGATTTTTCTGCATCTAGGCATTTTCCTGAACTTCTTCGCCAATTTTCACCGATAACAGTTCAAATGTTTTATTAAGAACGGGTATATTATGTATACTATATTTTGATACAAATATTTTTCATGGCAGACACGACAGTCTAGGCGTATGCTATAGCTCAATTACCTACTTTTGCATCATGTTTGCTAGTTATATAATGATATTATCCAATATTTTAAGATAGACTACTGTATTCGTCCAGAACGTTCGAGTGCGACATAGCAGATCTACGAAAGAAGATCAACTCCATCTTCGCCTCGTACCGGAGAGAGAAGTGCAAGATCCGCGGAGGAGGAACTTCCACGTGGTTCCTCTACCACCACCTCAGCTTCCTGAACAACCACATTGAACAGCCCGAGGTAGGAAACCATGTAAGAACAGTTGAATCCGTAAAACATTACCCAAGGTCATAAATTGGATTCTACTAAAAGTAATCAAACTTTTTGTCATGACCAGGGAACTAGAAACGAAATAATTCCAGGTCCATCTTCGACAGTGGGTTTACGTCATTATAAGCGAATTCTTTTATAATCTACGAGAAGGTTTAGAAAAACACGATCGTTCGAAGATAGAAGCGTAGGCATTCGTCGGTGAAGCGAGGGGGATGATAACATATAGCTAGATCCTATTATAGATCGTACCGAAATACTTATTTACATAAGAACCCAGGCACTAGGGCTACACTATTAAAGAAATAACAAAATTACTATATTCATACTGCAAATTCTAATAGAACTATTTGCCAATGTATAATTTATGTAATGTACGCAAAATTTCGACCTACATTTTGCCCATGAATCGTATTTATATAACTTTAATCTAATAATATTGAATAACATAGAGTTATATTAATATAATTCAAACTGTGTCAAATGTGTCATGTAAACAGAGGTTGTTTTCAGGCTTGGTACTATTGTATATTCTGTGGCCCCCCGATAAAACGTCGATAACTCGCGCACAAACATATCGAATTATTTCATTTCCGCAAATAATATTTTTATAAGAAAATAAGTACATAAAATAAAGCTCGACTGTTTGTCTGAATGAGAAAAAAAAACCTAAATAAATGAAACTACTTTTCAACGTCATCATTAATGAATCTCGGACCACATAAAGCGACATGAAGCGTGATGATGATGTTATAAAAAATAAATATGGTATATACATTGAAAAGATTAGCGTTAGATTGATAGCGGAAGAAGGGTGATGCATATTATGTCCTGCAGGTGTTGAGTGAGCTGCCAATGATGATGATGTCACTGCGGAAAATTATCTGATAGAAATTGTAATTTCCAAATTTGAGAATCTAGTATTTTTTGTTCGCATACTTAATATATTGGTAAATAAACTTGAACATTGGAAGAATTTTGGTATAAAAAAAAGTTAAATTAAAAAAAAAAGTGCATTAAAACAGCGAAAATGATTACGGAGACCAAACAAGCAACGCCAAATGGCAGAACAGTTAAGAATAACATACATTTGTATTGATAAAATACGCGACCTTGTGCATATATTTACCGTTCAAATGGTTTGTTTAGATACGAACGAAGCGAGATTCAATAAATGCGGCTTTGCGACGATACACTTGTTTCTGTACATGTTTCGGAAAAATAACATGAAATTGCAAAAGGGAAAAATGCTTGACCACCTTGTACGATATGACAAATAAATTAAACCATCGCGGACGGAAGGACGGAGGACTGAGAAGAACAAGGAGAGCATTCTTAGGCTAATATAAAAGAGAAGGCAAATGTCATTCATGTCTTACAGAGAGGAGAAAAACCTGGCAGAGTCTCATCAAGCTCGGAAATTGTTTCACTAATACGACCTTTTTCTTAAATAATTAATGAATTAAGTTGGAATTGAAATATGTAGTTAACATTACCCTACTTTTATTTGCTATACAACTAAGTAAAAATTTCTAAAGTACGAGTAGGTACATTTCTTATAATAATTTACCGAGTCAGCCGACACAGCCGACGGTACCTTGCAGACATTCATGTTCAAATTTGAATCATGAATTTTATGCAAAAAGGATAATTATGAAATCCTTGTTTTTTTTTTAAAAAAATAATTAAAGGTTTTGTAATTTTTTAAGTATTTTGCGATATTCGACAGTAATGTCTATTTACTCCGCACACAATTCTTATAGTCGCTATATTTTTGCAAATTAAATTACCTATAAAATATCGTCATAATGACCTTTGATATACATATTACTATAACTCCATACTAAAGAAATTACTAATTGTTCAAAATACAGGATTATGTATTTCAACACAAACCTGAATTTTATATTTTGTTATATTATTTTTACACGGCTTTTAGGCATTTCTTACCTTTCTTCATAATATAACAACAGACCAAGTCTTCCGATAGTAATTACTAAATTTCGAAATTTTTCAAAATTTGCAAATATTGGTATTTGATCGATAGTAAACCGAAGTGTTAAACCGTCCGTCATTACGAAAAATCTGAATATATTTTCTTGTATTATAAAAATTTAATAACATCTAAATTAGTTCTATGATTTCCTTAGAGAACATTCTAGCTAATAAAATAATAAGATCAATGCATTGAGTGAGTAGACGTATAAAATAGGTATTTGCGGTGATTTATTACCATTAACAATTAATTATTAGTAACAATACCATGAAATCATCGCGGTTAGATGTAGGTTGACAATAAATTACAATACTACCCGACAATCGCGGAAAATTTACGCAGCATTGGTAATTATAGATAGATAGATAGAAACTCTTTATTGTGTACACCAGAAATTAAAATTACAAACAGACACACATTACACACATACAGATCACATACATTTAGTTTTTATACAAAACACTGAATAGAAACAAACCTTAGATGAAACTAGCAAGGTAGGTTAGGTACCTACTAATATAATTACTAACTTATAGTATGTATTACTACCGTTAAGTCCCGTTTTAGAATAAATCGGTTTTAGTGTTAAGACTACTTCTGTCCTACAGTTGTTACAGGAACCTTAAATCTAAATTTGGATGAAGTATATTATAACTAAAAACATTTTTTATCGGTTTAGGCTAATGTTTCACCGCAATCTCGTCTGATGGGAAGCGCTGATGTGGCCAAAGATGGAGCACGTTTGTATAGTAATAACCTAGAACACTTCAAGATAGTAACGCTGCGTAATACAGAGGCAAAGCGTTTCATTGTTTTGCTGCGTACCTCATCTTCGATCACATCGTCGCTTACCAACAGGCGAGTTGGTGGTCAAACGCAGAAAATTTGCGATAAAAATATATTTTTTCTGAAATTTCATAACAATTTGTAATTTATAAAGTACGTGTAAATAAACTGCAAACACAAAGGTCCACTGACTATCTCGACACATGAAGTCATACGACAACGTGCGCGACTTATCCTTTGTTATTCTCCTTTAACTCAGTTGCATAATGATTGAGTGAACACAATCATTATTATAAACATTTTTACAATAAAATATAATTTATGTCCGAAAAACCAGCGCAAATTATTTTCAGGCAATGCGGTTGTGTTATTGATACCTACCCTCTATTGTAAATCGCTCATTATTTTGTATTACACTTACGCCTTTATTTGACAGATCAAAAGAAGTCGCCGACCAGTATCGCCAGATAACCAAATGGAGGAAGATCCAATATCCGATGATGATGAAGATGATGACGATTACGACAACCGGACTGAAGTAGTTGTCAAGGCGGAGCCTGTTGTCGAATATGTGCAAGCAAAAACACTCCCTCCGCTTAAAAACTCCAAGCGACTAAAGCGGACCATCAGGAGGAAGGTCTTCAGAGATCACAATCCTGCACCAATAAGCACCAACACAAATCAAATCGACAGCAAATTGCTGGAAATGCTTAGGCTACTCAGGAAATCATCAGAAATTTCGAAGAAGAAAGACGAGTGTGATAGTTTTGGAGAATACATCGCGGTTTCATTGAGAAAACACAATGAGAGGACTCAGTCGATGATCAAACAAGCGATCAACAATATTCTGTTCGAACAAGAGATGAAAAAGTACAGTGCTGGACAGTATGTGGTGATCTCTGATGAAAATCCTTTGGTTTTGGGCGATTCAGAGACAGTTACTTCGTGAGACATAGTCCATGATGTTTCATGACTGATTCTTTTGAATATAGGTATTTTTGAAGTTCCTATAGAGGTAGGTGGTTGGATTTGGTTATGGAGTCAAATTATGGGTACAAGTGGACAGCTAACATTGACTATTATAACCGCCGACGCAAAAAGAGGGGTGTTATAAGTTGAACGTGTGTATCTGTGTGTCTATCTGTGGCGTCGTAGCTCACAAACAGCTGAAGCGATTTTAATTAAGTTTTTGTAAGTTTGAAAGGTTACTTGACCGAGAGTGTTATTAGCCATGATCAAGAAAACTTGTATGTACAGTCTATTTAATATTATCAGGATTTCATTTTTAATTACTTATATTTGTGCTTGACTGTACGTGTTCAATTGTACATATTTTAGATGAGATAGGTATTGTAATTTTTATATAATAGGTTAGTAAGTTTAAGATGAGATAAAGAGATATTAGATAATTTTGTTCTTATAACCTGCAATATTTTTGTATATAGGTGTTTTCTAATTTTGTTTCTGCTATGCTGAAATATGCAAATATTGCAGATATTAAGGCAAATGAGTCGACCTTCTCAGAGGAAATTGTTCTTGCAAATTTTGCATAACCACTCACTCCTGATTGATTAAAGCTATTTACAATTGAAATTAGTTGTTTTGCATTTTCACTCGTTGCTTTACAAAGCAATTTAAAACTCAATTATCAGTTATCTGGCAGTAGTAGGTACTTTGCAAAAAAGATATATAATTATTGTACACTTAACTGTTAACAATAATGAAATTTTTAAACTTTTTTTCAAGTTTGCTGTTAATAATCATATATGATTATTCACGCCATATTTACCGTGTTAAGTTTATAATTTCGGGAGCTACAGCTTTACCACGATAAATATTCCGTTAATAATAATATAACTGTCGTGTCACCTTCACAGTTTTAAACAGTGTAATTATTGTATGTTAAACAGTTATCACTTATCATGTGATTTTCTAGGAAAAGGTTTTCTTGAACTGACATAAACTGGAAAAAATATCTCAATAGTTACCAAATAGTTGTAGGTGCAACTATATTGAACCTCAAACTCGTTAAACTCTGCGTTTGTCTCCAACAATGTATTATGTTGATCTAAACTGTCTCTTCTAGAACATTATCAAGACTATGTCAAGCATCGATAAATACTTTCAAACCGCTTATAATTACTGCACCTCAATAACTCGCTGAAAAAAACCCGACAAAAACTTCAACAAATCATACAATTATCCACAGAATGTGTTCAGACTCGTGTTTTTCTTTTTTTGCTTCCATTCAAAATGTGGAGCGTCTACGTGATGCACCACACGATCTTACAGACTATCAACCTCCATTACATTATTATTTATATCGATAACGTTTCAAATCGGTTCGTCATCCATTAATCTTTCTATATTACCTTCTTTGTTACCTTTACTTGACGAATCATCAATGGATTTAAAAGTATCTTTACAGTCTAAATGCAATTTGTTGCCAGTCACACCTATTTCTATTACATTATCATCTATTTACAACCCTATCTCTTTATACTCATAGATTGCGTCGTTATGTGGAGTGTTTGCGCTAGCTCTATCGTTTTTTAGCAGCAATGTATGCGGAGTTATTTAATGTGGTAGTGGTTCTAGGCGTCGGTGGTAGGTGCTAAGTGGTGCCCGCTAGATCACGCCACCCGACGTCACGCGGTCTACGTGATTGTTTTTACTGCAGCTATATCTGTGCATTTGCATTTAATTGTGGTGTTTTTGCTGATCTGTTTGTTTCGATCAGTCCTCTTTGCAGTGTGCGTGAAATCTAATAGCAGGATAAAAGTTGAACGTAATTTTGCTTATCTAACATATAAATGAAGTATTTTATTAGTTACTAGCTGCCCCCCAAGGTTTCACCAGCGTGGATTACTCCTATAACATCAGCTATCTGCGAGTGAAAGTCCCGTCAAAATAGGTCCAGTCGTTTTGGAGTCCATAGGGAACATACATACAATACATACATACACAAATCAATTTATATATAAATGTATACATATATAGAATAGTTGCGCCTCGCAGTGCTTTATTAAGATTTCTAATTTTGTTTTAGCTATGCACCATGTTGGCCCAACGCCCTCTGCGTTCACCAACTAGTCCGGTCAAGCTGTAGAGGCCGCAAGGCCAACAGCAATAAGTCACATTAGAAAAAAAAAAAAAAAAAAAAGTTTTAGCTATAAAAAAAACGAGTTGAAAAATATCCAATGTTATCTTTCATGATGTAGTTGTACTATATTCCGTTTAAAATTTCATCTATACCGGTTCAGTGATTTACCCGTAAAAATTTAACAAACGGACATAGTTATTTTCACATTTATAAAACTTCCATTAGTAAGTACCTACTTATGTCAAGTTATGTGAATAAATTGTGTTTATTTTTTTTACGTTTGGTAACATTGAAATGCTACTGACATACAATAATTAAATATATCAGCACGTAGGTAGCTAAAAATAATATTATATAGTTTGTATACCAAACCTCTCCATTAACCCTAAAATTCAAGCCAGTGCCAGATATCAAATCCGTCCAAAAAAACTGTGCCAACCTTCCTTACACGGCTATAACGGCAAATCCCCTTCATAGCAACAATTCTGCGTCGCTTGCCAATGATATTGCATCAGCCATGACTGGTACCACAGACACCTTGCATCAGATAATGGACTCGTAATCACTACTAGGTAATTGTTTAGATTGGCCTGTGTAGGAAAAATCCGAGCAAGGAGATAAATGAGCGTTTAACGAACAATCAGTTATGTAAATACCTATATCTAGCGCATTGAGGAAATTAATATACAAGGATTTGTTTAGGAAATGTGTTAATTTTTTCAGGTGCATAATTAAAATTTCCACTGGATTTTTGTAAGAAACAAACACTTTTGTTTTATTCAGCAAACTTGCTTGATTTTTTAACTCTCGAAGCAAAAAGAGGCCTGTTTTAAGGTGTGTATCTGTTTGTATTAGTGGCTGTGTCTGTCTGTAGCATTGTAGATTCATATTTTTTTTTTTTGTTGAATGGTGACTTGTTGGGGAGTGTTCTGAGCTATGGTCAGCTGTTTGAAGATCATCAGCTATTTGTTAGGTAAAAAAAAAACTTGTTAACGAGTTACTTCGAAACACTTAAACGGATTTAACGCTTGTATGTTACATTATTTTAAATCTCTGAAAGATGTTTAATTGCAGTGTGTTATAATCGCGATACGACCATGAATTGGAAGACACAGCGTAGGTAGGCCTCCCACTAGATGGACCGACGACATTGTGAGAGTCGCGGGCGTCCAGGGGATGCAGATGGCAGGATGTCGTTCAGTGTGGAGGTTAAAGGGGAAGGCCTATGTTCAGCAGTTGACGTCTTCTGGCTGATGATGATGATGATGATAATCGCGATAACCTATGTAATCGCTGAGTTACTTTCCGTTGTCATACCTCAGACCTCACCTCCGTTGACTCCTCACCGCGTGGACTCACTCGAGGTAATGAAATGAGATTTTCTGCAATTTAACAGTATTTCTTGCGAGAAAAAATATTACGTGATATTTGCCGAGACCCCCTCTCTCCTCCACGTGAGATTGAGTGAGATTCGTCTTGATCCCTCCCCCCCTCTAAACGCCTCAGGTAATTAATGGATGCCCCTTTACGACTTTAATGAAAATAAAATGATTTGAAGTCGAATCGATTCTGATAATACTATCAATAATAAAGGTCGAGATATTGGGCCCTCGGAAACCAGGAGCTTACCTCATTAAAAAAAAACAGAGCGTCTGGTTAATGTGACGTTTGTCGAAAATGCTGCCGTGTTTCTGGCTCTATAGGCATTGCCATTCAGCATGATAATGCCACCAGCATGCTGGGTACCTACGCTGCAAACTGGTTGGGCTTGAGCATTTGGATTGTCGTTAGACCTTCAATGGTCTATGGGCAGTCTAACTGTTTTTATTAGTGTAAGCTAGTATTTTATCTACACTAATATTATAAAGAGGAAAGATTTGTACCTATTTTTGTATGTTTGTAATGAATAGGCTCCGAAACTACTGAACCGATTTGAAAAATTCTTTCACTGTTGGGAAGCTACACTATCCCCGGGTGACATAGGCTATATTATATTTTGTAGCGAGGCCGAAGGCCGAGCTTACACTCGTGCGAAGCCGGGGCGGACGGCTAGTTTAGGTAATAAAGGTAAATAAGAAGCGGATACACTACTCCTGAGCGAATTCTAGTTACTACGCTGTAGGAATGGCGACAAAATGAATTAACATTACTGCATTGGTTATTCATGTATCCAAATCAATGTATGAATATATCATAATCTACTTGAATAATATTCTCACGATTTGATATGTACCTAACGTAAACATCACCATGGAACATCCCGAGCCCTCCATACACACAATAACACTCAATACACACAAACAACAACACACACAGAGCATTTTCCCTCTCAGACATATTGTCGCCCAACTAAATATAACTCCTTACGCAAGTGGCACTTAGTTGCACCTATCGACATGTTCGCATCATGAACTTTCAGTCCTATTCCTTCAGCTTACAGCTCGGTTTTGTTCGTGAAGTGCCCTGTTACAGGCCGACCTCGGTCTATCTGATATTGGATATTATTTGTTTTTGTTAGTTTATCAGCAGGATGTTATGTCGCTGAGGTAATCAGGTATATCTTGATACGTTTCTTCATATCGCCTGCTTTGTTTTCAGAAGGTTGCGTTCACGTGTTGGACGCGTGGTCGTCTTTCCATAACTAAAAAACTTCCATCTCTTAATTATGGTATTCTTTAAAATAAAAACTAGTGTTTACTAGCAAGTAATATTAATAAATAATAATTTTATCTTATCCACAAGTTATTGACCTCAATGACCCAGATTTAAATCCTATACCTACTGTAAAATAGTTTCATATTCCATTTTATACACATTTCATAATTATTGTATTTTTTTATATTCAACAGGGCCTCTTGGAGTTGGTTTTGGCTCAACTAATGGCTGCCAAATGTCCGGGCTAGACCCGAGAATCTTATGAAATAAATTATAATAATAAATATCTGGGTCATTTTACACACATGGTCATCTGACCCCAAACTAAGCAAAGAATGTAATATGGCTGCCAAAGACTGATATACGTACATATATATATTTTTAAATAGATATTACCACCCAGACATAGAACAAACACAAATGTTTATCACAAAAAATGTTTGTCCTAGGTGGGAATCGAACCCACACCTCCAAGCGCAGAAGGTAGGTTCACTCCATGTAAGACGCTAGTGAATCGGTTTCTTCTAAGCAAGCGTGCATCATTGCTCAACATCAGGCGTATAATTAAAATACAGTGTAAACTCTTTATAACGAAACTCAAGGGACTGAGCATTTTTTGTCGTTATAGAGAGTTATCGTTATATGGAGTGAACAAAAAAACAACCAAATTAACAACAATTTCGTCAACACTAATCGCTTTCCGTTTACTGGCCATGTTAACAGTTTCAAAGTAGGTTTACAACTGATAATACGATAGGTACCCAGTATGCTTGGTCGAAGACCATCACTTCCGAGAAAACAATGCGTCATACTGCACGTGTTCAAGGCAAATAAGGATAATAAAAGCTAGACCGACCTCGGATGTTTCGGAGCATAACATAACATAAACAATAATACCGATAATAAATATTTACTGTCTAAAAATATGAACACATTTCTTCGTAATAGAGAATGGAGTATCGCTATAAAGAGTGTTTCAATATGTGGGTTTTAACGCAAACCAACCAAGTTGGGCTCACTTCAACGTTACAGGGAGTTTATTGTTATAAAGGATAACGTTATAAAGAGTTTACACTGTATATATATCAAAAATCATATTTTTGGTCCGCTGTTCTTGAGTTCCGTCTACAATCAGTAGTTTTCTCGAAAGATTTGTCACAATCAGTACAACTGTTATTTTGAAATGTAATCTGAGTTGACGTGCTATATAAAGTTGTTATTCAATTGATACACCGCGCCGCATGCGCATGGTAACACATGTAACTGTAATGAGCATGATAAACCATATTTGTACTGATTGAGTCAACCATGTGACCGTTTGAACCATACCCTGTGCCTAGCAACCGTCGAAACAGAACCTACGTGTTGTTTGTTGATGGAAGTTATTTATAAGTTTGGACATAACATTCACCTCATACCTACTACATTACATTACATTACATTACATAGGTACTCATCGCATGTGATTATGTAACTATAGTGAATAATTCTATACAGAATAATGCTTGTATTTGATCACCACCTCACCTGATGCTAAGTGATGATGCGGTCTAAGATGTTGCACGTTTGTCTAGAAGAACCCGATTCACTTGCTTTGTAGACACCCAGATTGTAACTATCGGGGAACAATATAGGCAGGCATCTTTTTCAACTAACTAAAAATTCGTCTGTTACTTTAGCGAAATTTTAACTAGCAACCCTTATTTTAAATTAGCTGTTGCCCGCGACTTCATAAGCTTTGACTTTCATATAAAAATTCAACCCTCTCTTTCTCCCCTTAATTCACCCATTTCCCAAAATCCTTGTTTGGAGGACCTTTTATATATTTACCCATCAAGGAATTTACCTGCCAAATTTCAGCTTAGTATGTCGATTTCCAGCTTTTCTGATGAGTCAGTCAGTCAGTGAGTGTGAGGTCTTTGTATTTCGGATAAGCATTTTAACATTAGCTAAGGTATTTCTTATCTTTTTTTACAATTTAATACTTTTAAAGAGTAGGAACCTAGTGACACGACCACAGAAAAGAGAAGCACTCACACAACCGGCCACGCTGTTTGATTTATAATGTTACTAAACATTTGCAATGTTTTTTTCTTTTTTAGACCTCCCCATTTTTAACCATCCCTGCCTGTCTTCCGCTAAGTTCTGCCAATCGGGGTAGAAGGCGCGCAGATGAATCAGCAATATGAAGTTTGGTATTTTCGTTAGGTTTTCGCCACCTAATAACAACCTAGGCGGAGAAAACCTAACGACCTAAATACTTAAGTCAAGAGTACTTATAATAATATAATGTAAGTCTTCATATGAATGGATTTTTTATATTCTTGTAGCAGATAACATCAATACGAAAGGTGTTTATGTTTCCACTTGTAATGTCGTCAGATTGAGAAAAAGGTTAAAATAACCGCATCAACATGTGTCTCCCAGCCCAGTGGAGAAACGCCGTATACTGAGGAGGGTGTAAGTGAGTTAGGTCGTTGTGCTACTGGACTGTCACATGTTTTCTGCGATATTTTCGCTGTGAGGCCGCCGGAGCACCCGCGTCACGCAGATAAACTATCTGTCACATTGTTAATACGATTCGACGACGATAATAATATAAATGCAGTCCTTGGCCTAGAATCCACTTCCGAGTCATAAGAACATGGACTACCTACTCGTATGTATGACATGTTTTCTATATTGACTTCTAGCAGAGCAGCCCGCCATCCTACAACAACCATTATTTTTCCTGAATAAAAGTTGGCTATACACACCACGAACCGGAAGACGCAGCGTTGGTAGGCTTCCTATCTAGATGGACCGACGACATCGTGAGAGTCGCGGGCATCCAGTGGATGCAGATGGCAGAATGTCGTTCAGTGTGGAGGTTAAAGGAAGAGGTTCAGCAGGGCTGATGATGATACAGTGTTTAAAATTAGTTAATGATTATTTACGGGATATTTACCCTGATAAAGTTGTGGAAGGATCTTCCGATATTTCGGCGTAGTTTCGTGCCCCATGTTTACGGGAAGACTGAAGAATGCTAGCGGTTGGTTGAACAGTTTAAAGTGAGGTGCAGACAAAACGATCTATCATATTTCTTTAGTCTTTTGCTACGGTTATCACTGGAACTCGAACCTAAGCCCCGACAAAGCACACTCACTGTATCACTGCCATATGGTATTATGAACACATTTGACACAATGAACACATTATTTTTTTTTCAAGTAAGTACTAAGTACCTATTTGTTTTTGTATCCCGATTCCCGTTAATAATCATGTAACTGCAAAAGTAGTTAATCCAACCACCCTGGCTAAGCCCTTCATGCCAAATGTCATTCAAATCCGTTATAATGTGAGTGTAATATTAGTCATCCTAGTTTTACTAATATAATTAGCTTGCACGCGCGCCTTCGCTCGAGTAGTGACCAACTTAACCTTATTCCACTCTTCTCCCGTTCCGGCCGTTCCACTCCAGTCCCGCCTGTGACCCGTCCTGTAATTCACTTTACTTCCATCCTGCCCTTTCCGCTTCAGTCCCGCACCCGACCTACCCACGGTCCTCTCCTCGTCCTGTTCCCTTCAATCAAGCACCAGTCTGTGGCATTTTACCACAGATAATGAATTTGGCCCGAACCGATCCGTCCGATGTGTACGCACGATGCGGAAAATGAGTTCAAAATACAAAAAATATAAATACAAATTCGTTTAGAGGGCATTCCACAAAATAAAATATGAACCCATAGATCGTGGATCATGACAGTTATTTTGGTCGATAAAAGAACTAACAAAATATATAAATAAAGGGTCGTTCAACAACAAGATCCGCACGCGTCAAAGTGACGTCAAAAATACCGACCTGTCAAAACATTTTCTCAAAATTTGTCGGAACGCGTACGTGCATTCCGCCATGCGCAGAATTATCTCAACTCGGGATTATTTTGGGCGATGACGGAATAAAGAGACAAAAGAAAGCAACAACAATGTAGAACAAAGCAATGAGTTAACGCACTGTGGTTATTTAGCTTCAATTAATCACATTTCACACTTATTAAATACAAATGTAAAAATAAGTCTCATTGCGCACCTTTTCTCGACTAAACGTTCATATGATTCGAGTCTGATGAAGTTAGAAAGAGACTTTAGTATAGTTTAGTGAGGATATGGGATCATTGAGGGAATTCTGTCCTTATTAAAATCACTGGCTTCGGCGAAATTTTACCGAAACGAAGAAGGTTTGTGTTTGTATGCCTATTACTGTATCTTCTTTTTTTTACTTCAAAACAATAACTCCGATTTAGATGCGTTTTTTTTGTATTTGCCAGCAGGTTTCATTTGCGATGGTTCTTAGTCTAGCGGTTTCAAAGTCTGAGTTAAATGATCTCTTTTCTGATTTGAATCTGTCTGAGATATTTGAATTTTAATTTATACTTTTATTCTGTAGTTTGTTGGTATCGGTGCACGTTTCTGTTGATTGATATCTACTCCAGCGAGCCCTAACAGGATTGTTCTATGCGATACTTATATCCACTCTAATACTATCATCATCATCAGTCTATACATACTAATCCACTGCTGGACATAGGTCTCTCTAGGTGACTACCTATATTGATGAAGTTTAAAATTCATCTTAAAGTTTAATTTACAGAAGTAGAACTGAAACATTATAAATGAATGCCAATCAGGTTTTGATTGTCTTTTTACTGATTAATTATAACCGTACAGGCCAGTAAGATGTAAATAGGTACACGCGCATTTAAATTAGGTAGATTTTAATTGCAATAATATGTATTTTATAAATAGCTATAAAGAACACGAAATGATTTTTACACAATAATAAAATAAAACCCTGTACAGCGTCTCTAATCTCCGTTTCTGTAGCAACACCTGTAGCATTACGTGACCGTTTCTCTTTGCACACAATTTCCATAAATAAATCTTTATTGCCGTCCTCTCACAAAACGCCAAAAATAGGACACGAAATAATGATGCAAAAAGGAAATTATTGTAACCCAAGCCAGGTAGTGATTATCCCCACGGTTCTTTGAAACCCTTGTGTTCCGTCTCCTTCGCTCGCGTGGAGGTCAGTCATGCAGCTCGCTCGCACGTCGGTGAAAAGAGTCACGTAGGCACAAGCGGTGTTGGCACGAAATGATTTTCCTTGTAGTTTTTTTAATTATCTTTTTTACCTAGATATCGTAGAAACCTTGCTGCCATGTGACTAGAAACATGTCCGCCATGTCGTTAACATTGTAGGGAAAAGCACAAAACAAATAGTTCTAATTTGTTTTGTGTCAATAGGTTACATTGAAATTATCAACTTTTACTACAAAGAAAATGTATGTATAAGATACATCAATTTTCTTTGCGTTAGTGCATAATTGCATAATTCTATAAAAAAATAAAAGGAATTATACTTAGTTTTTTTATTGCTCAACGTTTTATTAAATTGCTATTGAAAATTAATGGAATGTTACAAAAGTTGCTCGATTTAATGTGTTTAATTCCTATTTCGTTTGTTTTGTGTACAGCAACTTGCTAAAGGTAACGCGAAACAAACACATAAACATTAATGATTGTGAAATCAAATTTAAATAACAACTTACGTTATGAACTAACAATATCTATAGTAATGGATATGTACTTATTGTAACCAATTACTTACCATTCAGCTCAACAGTAAAATGTACAATCATGGTAAAGTATAACTAATTTTAGAGTATAATCTTAACACTTCTCTACTTTAACGACAACTGATGTACAGTTTTGTCCTTCCTTTTCACTTACGAGAGCCATATTTCGTAGTCCTGCTGCAGTGATGAGGTTGATGATTTGGGGTTGAACCTCTAACGCCTTATTCCGAGGCAGAGTCCTCAGCAGACCAGCTACGTACTTCCCGAAACTGTCGAATACGTCATCATCACGAGACGAGAGCGCGCGGAGATTGGACGACACCTCCTTGATCGTTTTCATAACAGTCTTCTGTTGATCATCTATGTAATCTTTCACGAATTGATCTATATTTAAGCTTTCGTCATTTGTATTAGTTTCTGTTTCGGAAGACTGAGGTATAGAGATTTCTATAAACTTTGGTTCGTCGGAGTCGCTGTCCAGAGTGTGTGTTCTCTTAGACCAATGAGGTGTGTTCTGGGATTTCCGCTTTCTGGTTTGCGAATCGCAAGAGTCGTTTTCGCTGGTTTGTTCTTCGATCTCTGTGGTTATAATGTAAGGGGTTGAAGGATTGCCCTGGAGCCACTCTTCGGTGCCCTCGACGTGGCACACCTGGAAATAAAAGATTGATTAAGCTTATAGTATAGTAGTGTCAGTTATCAAGACGCCAACTTTTCTTTTGGAAAGTTTGTTCTCGTACAAATTATAACAGATCTATTTTTGATCTTTATAAAAAAAATGTCTTTGTAGAGATCTTCCTAGCTAACACTGCGCGCCTTTTCCTACTACTAGACGTGCAATGGAGTAGTGTTTAGATTAGAAGAACGCTTCCTAATTAGAAAGTGAGGGTGATCAAAATGAACTCAATAACCTGAGATCCAGTCTAGACCCAAACGTTCTATCCGGAGCATGGTAGCCAGTAACAGTCACCTATCCAAGGAGTGATCGTACTGCAATAACTTTATTTATGTAACAGTTAGTGTTGTGTGAGTCAGAACAGAACCAAGTTGGTGCAAAGTCAAGGTTACAGGGCAGGTTTGCGATGACGTCATTGTGCGGAAAGTGAACAAACATGTGGCAGTATGGGCGATTCAGATAAAACAATATATTACAATACATTCGAAAACAGAGAACTTGTTTATATTTACCTGTTTTCATTTTGCAATGTGTGAGTAGTTACCTACTATAGAGTATTTTGGGCCACTATACTATTATAATTGGGGCGTTGGAGTCCGTTGAGAAACGTGCCAAGAAGCTCATCAGAAACGAATGCTTAGTTCAGTTCAGACTAAGCTTCTCAGTCTTGAACATCGGCGCAAAGTTGTTGGTCTTTACCGGATACATTTCGAAGAGAGTGCGTCGGATATGCATGATCTAATTCCCTCCTGTCCATTTTTCTGTCGAACGCCCAGGGCCCTTATTCACTAACTACATACATACACGCTCGTAAAGCGGCGCGTGAAGTTACTCCCTGTCGGCAATTGGCATTTATTCCCTAGGGAATAGAGGCTAAATGTTTTGTGGTTAACTTAAAGCGCCGAGTGTTCGTGTTTTAGTTAGTGAATAGGCACGAAAAGGCGACACCGTTTCATGTTTGATATTCCGAAAACCCGTACGCAGCGTTTTCATTCCAATTGTATTGTGCTAACCATTATACTGCGGAATGCTCTGCCAGAACGGGTGCTCCCCGATAGTTACAAACTGGGGGGGGTCTTCAAGTCGCGACTGAATCGGTTTCTTCTAGGCAGCTGTCCTCCATCTTAGACCGCACTATCGCTTAACAACACGCCACGTTGCAGTCAAACGCAAGCCTATTATACAACAAAATTCTGGTTTGACTCCTCTAGGAGACTAGGGAAGAGCCTTAAATTAAGTCATGCCTTGTAAACTATCCCATACTGACATTGCGAACCATTCGCTTAAAGTTAGAATAAAACATGCTTAAAGTAGGTAGGTACCGCTACTGCTAGATACATACCAGACTGGACGGAGGAGCCACCGCCCCGCCGCCGGCGGCGCCGCGAGGTTTCTGTAGGTGCGGCCGAATGAAGGAGTCCATCTTATTAAACCAGAACACCGAGGGCCGGTATATGCTCACGCCAGATTCCTCTTTCCTTGCTATCTTCTTTAGCTCCTGACTGTATGCGTTCCTTAAGTTCTTGAACTTCGTGATGACGTGACGAGGCCCGAAGTTCGGAATATCCAGTAGTTCGGCGATCTTCTCAGAGGCGCGTCTTCTGTGCATTTGATCCTTATAGAAATCGTTGTGAGTGTTCCAGAGACATTCTTCTTGGCGGTATAACTCCAGGAGCTGCATAGTTTTCTCGTCGCTGATGCGGAGGATCGACCCTGTGGTTACGTTGGACATGGTGAAGCGCGGGGAGCCACAGATTAAGAAATAGTGGCTATCCACAGTCTAAGTAAACTTAAAACACTTGTGGGCGGCACCGTGCTTCACAGAACACGAATGTTTCTCTGTGTTGTGTCGGAGCAAGCCAACAGCACAGGACTCGCTATTAGGTATTCTGTGACGGGACACGCACTTTTGACGCCACAAAAATTGCTGCACTGAATGTTGATGGAATGCAGCGTGGCCGCGTGGAGCGTGAAGAGACCGGCCCGCTGGCGTGGGCACGCGCTACTGATAGTACTGAGTGAGCGGAGCGGGTGGGGGGCGGGGCGGGCGAGCGTGCACACGACGCGTGACGTAACGCGACGCCATCTTGTCTCGCAGGCATCACGCGCGTGCTATAATGCTGTTGGCAGCGCGTTACTTTCTAACCTTGCTTTACTATTCATTCTGTGCTATTATAAATACGATAGTGACGTTTCCCTACACGTGTGGACAGCTAAACGGATGAGGGTGGACATGTGATGTAATGACTGCTCCGGTGGCTCAGTTGGTAGTGAACCTACCTTCTGTGCTTGGGGGCTGTGGGTTCGATTCCCACCTTGGGCAAACATTTATGTGATGAACATTTGTGCCTGTTCAATCTACTTATTTAAGTATTATGTTTTTAAAAATATATATGAACGTATATCAGTTTCTGGCAGCTATGGTACAAGCTTTGCTTAGTTTGGTTGCTTAGATAACCGTGTGTGCAAAATGTCACAGGTAATGTACAGCACAAAATGCGAGAAGTTGGATACGCACTGTTGCAGTACTAACTAGCGTTCAATCTGTGATGAAGCTTGCATCGATTTCTTGAAAGCGCTTTACTCGTGTTATGGCTTACTACTTGTAAATACTATTATCTAGTGTCTACAGGGTTACGCGCTAAACGTTGAGGGGTTCATAGTTTTTATCATTATGAATAACTTTCATGGGACCAACCCTGAAATCGCGAAAAAATTATCAGCTGTTCCTTACATTTTGTTGTGTGTGAATGACTGTTTTCTATGGAACACCTGGTTTTTTTGGTGATTTCAGAGTTGGTGGCACAGTACAAGTTGTTCATAACAGCTGGTACTAGGGACCCCTATAGGACCCCTACCACACCCTATCCAGCTGTATGTGCAGATTAAATAATACCTTTCTTTCATGAAATTAAGATTAATATCTTGTTGCTACCTACTTCAACCATGCGGCAACTTCACCGTATAAAAACTCAGTCATGCTTGAGATGAGTCCAAGGTCGAGGCCAGTTTCACGACTGACGGGTCATTTTCAGAGAAACTCTAAGCAGTGCAGTTCATTTTCAGTTAGCTGTAACTACCTACATAGTGCTTGCTTATTTATACAGGGTAACGCATATACGCGATTTTAGGGTTGGTCCCATAGAAATAGTTGTTCATGATGGTGTGTACAATGACCTCCTTTCGACTTAGTAGAGGGTATATGCGTAACCTTGTATATTGTTGGTGATTGACTAGGTGGTCACTAGCCACACAGATATGCCACAACATTTGCTGTTACTGAACAAACAACCGGCAACTATAATCCAACATGTGATATAAAATCAATACAAATTTTATTTATTTATTTGCCATTATACACGATAAATGAGGTCCTTAAAACTACATGACGGTACAATGACCCTGTTATGGCGCAGCAATTAAAATACATAATTCAAAAAAAAAAAAATATATATTTACTGTAAGAAACAAAATAAAAACTATTATCTTAATATTTAAGTAGGTATCTAATGATAAATGTCTTTTATCGTCCATTTTAAGTCAGGCTCGCGTACTGAGGGTTCCGCATCACCAAATAATTGTTAATTAGTATAAAGTACTAATTATTACAAAAGCTAAATTTAAACCGCCTAGCATGATCTACATTATCTGTGAAACTTTCGACTGGGTATATATTATGGTTCGAAAGATACAGTCGTTAAAAGGTACGACGGACGGACGAACAGGCAGAAAGCGTAGACTTAGTAATAGGGTCCCGTTTTCACCCTTTGGGCACGAAAAGATAAAAAGTATAGTCATTACGTAAACACCCCGTATACATAGGTACGTATAATCAGTCTGTTACCGACGAGGCCCACGAGGGAGCCCACGTCCAACCTTTTTTATATGCAGGTAACACCGGAGCCCAGGTTTCACAGCGGGTCATGTGATTTATTTTATTTCTCTAAGCCCTAACAAAACTCCACACCCCTATTAAAATGTCAAATTACTAATCCGAAGAATTTAAAATGTAAAATCGAAATTTTACGATTGAAAAATTTATACAACGGATTATTTTTATTGATCGTTAAACTGGAACGTTAATATCAAAAAGGAATATATATATGTGCTAAGAAAGAAGTAAGAAAGAGTGTTTTTGCATGAATCTCAATCAGAAATCATTTATGTCAAAACTGTGTACAGAAGATGTTAAAATAAAGTAGTTTCAACAGTCTGCCCTTTACGAGATTAATGAAAATACGAACTTTATAGACCGGTTTTAGTGTCTGTTTCATTTGGCACAGATAATAAATTAATAGTCTGGCGTTATCTACCCTTGTCCCTATAAATGCCTCATTTATAAGATAGCAACATTGTTCTTCTTCAAATGAGTGACCAAGCCGATAATTATTATAATTATTGGCGTGCCTAGTTGGGTAATTAGTGGGTTACCCTCGATTTCTCTGGGATCCCATCATCAGATCCTGACTTGGTAACAATGGAACCTAATAGAAGTATAACCTACCGAACAAACGTATTGTTTGAATCAGTCAACAGTTGGCGAAAAAAATCGATGAAAGTACATAATAAATATATACAGTGGAACATAGAATCGTCCTCTTTTTTGAAATCGGTTAAAAAGTAGTGTGAATCATAAAGAAATAATTCTCACTATAAAAACCAACTTCATTAGAACTGGACCAAGTTAAAATGGGACCAAATGGGAAGCACCAGCTTTCAAATAAAAAAATAATTATCAAAATCGGTTCACGCAGTCAAAAGTTTTGTGATAACAAACATTTAAAAAAACAGTTGAATTGATAACCTCCGAAAGACTTGATTGATAACTTGTTTGATAACTTTTTGGTAGTCGATTAAAAATTACTAATTAAACTATTAAAATTATTGCATTGTCATCGGTCCTTAATAAGTGTGCAAAATTTATTGAAGTAGTTGGAAATCAAGTTCAAAGTTGCCTTTCCTTGCATAGGTACATACCAAGCTAATAAAAGCGTGTTAAAAAGCGGTCGCAACCTGTTACAATATTATGTATTGTATCGAGGCAAGTTGTTCATATTATCCTGTTCATGTTGTCAGATAGTATCCGGATAGGAGCGCAGTTCGAACTGACGATAACCGGTTTCATTGAAGCAACCTAGCAACCAGCTTAAATAACTGACGTATCTAATCATAGTGATTACCTCTATCTACAGAATTGAGGGCAAAAGTGCACAGCGGTCTAAATCGCACAAAAAAATCGTTTTACGCGATCGACGGACGAAAAAGAAGTATGTTTGAGGCTTCATCATTTTTAAATGCCTGATTGAATCCATATTGAGATGTGTGTGTGATGTGTTTACTTGTGGTCATTAAATTTTGATTAACGAAGGTAACAAAGAAAACTTTTTAAGCTATTGCATGGCTTCTGTCGCGGGCCTTGAGCGTGGTGACCGAATCCAGAAATTCCGTACTTAACGAAAATAACCTAACATCCCCACACACTCACTACTCTCACCGCTAGATGGCGTTGTAAAATATGTTTGATAAAAGAACGACATACAAAGAGTTGTAAAACCTACATAATTTTATTTGTTACAAGTAAATAAATAATTATAATTGCATAAGTTGAAGCTTTACCGCGGCAGTCCCCGAGTGCCACACGTCTTTTTTTTAAATTATGTTTTTGTTATAAGTACTATAGGGACTTACGTTACAATAGCGTAGCGCTCGGTGATGCTATGTTCCGGTCAGCTCTCGGATGGGTGACCGCGCGTACCATTTACAACTGATTTATTTTAATTTTTTTTTACTGATGAGTAATAGATAAATAACATACGTACTTTATAACACATCATGACATAACGCTGGTTAAACGGAGGGATTCATTCATACTCAGATCCACAGATCTATAATTATATAAGCTGAGATCAGACAAACAAGGGAGGTATGGTGCAGTGTCGTGGCGGGTGAGAACGTATCCTGCCTACATCAGGCTTGCGTTAGTAACACTATTCCAACTATTAGTTCATTGTTGTCTCTGAGAGTGTGTGAAAAATGAGTGAGTGTGTAGTTCTTGAAATTTTTGCTTTAAGTGGTTTAGCAGTTGTGTTTTATTAACGAAACATGGATACATTTGAACATAAACCATAATTGTACTAAGCCATATCTCCCTTGCTTGTCTGATCGGAGTCATATTAGATTTAATTTACAAATCTCCATCAAGGTTGGCCTGATCTGATAGGATTCTTATATATGGTTCATATATCCCAATCATTCTATGATGCTCTTCTGCCAGTAGGTATACAAAGATAAACCACGTTCATGTCTGACGCAAAATTATACCTAACCATAATTATACTTAATGTATTTACATAATGCAGATTGAATGATGTTGTTCATGAAGCTTGCCCTTGAAATAATTGTACAAAGGTGTTATATGATAATATATTTATCTACCTGCTACATATATGTAGATGGTACCTATCTGAGGTGTACATTACAGAGAACCATTTCAAACTCTATGTCCATAGCTATAAGGCAAAGTACTTGTACACGTCCCAGCAGACCGAGTGGCACCTTGGCTCGCTGACGTGTGACGTCAGCATCACGCCATGCTGACGTCGTGTGGTGCAGTGACTCAGGAGTGACAGCTCTCCACCTGGTTACCTACAGACTGCTCTTATCATTACAGGATACTGGTATCAACAATCTTTGTGTGAAAAGTGGCTGTTACATCAAAAACGTGACATTTGGTAAGGTATTAGTCATAGGTGTCTTACCGACTTCAAAAAAGGAGGATTGAGGGGGTTCTCAGTTTGGTTATATTCTTAATGTTTGATAGGTATCTCAGAACTTCGTCATTTATAAACCGTTTTGGATTTTTGTATATACTTATATCTTATATCTACGTTCAGATTGGTTCCATAGAAGTATCATCAAAATCAGTTCTCTAGGTTGGTTTTTAAATCAAAATAACTGAAAAAAATACGTCATCCAAGTAAACGAAATTGTGTACTTACTCATTTGAAGTCGTTATATAAAATTTGAAGGTTGTCCTCGATTTCCCTGGGATCCCATCATCAGATCCTGACTTGGTGACAATGGGACCAAATTGGAAGTATAAATTATACAAAACATTTTTTTTATCGGTCAACAGTTTGCGGAGAAATCGGTGGTTATACTCGTACATAATAAATATATAGGTACCTACAGTGAAACATAGAACCGTACTCCTTTTTTGAAGTCGGTTATTAATAAAACCGAGCAAATTGTTTCCTGTAGCGACACGCTGAACCAGAAAAAAACGGTGGAAACAATCTGTCCACGGCCCGTGCTAGGCCTGCTGGAAACATTACATTTGATTTCGAATTAAATCATGGATACAGATAATTTTTACATTATTTTTACGTACGTCCCGATGAGTACCTCATCAAATGACTATAGTCTGTTCACTTTCTGGTTACCTGGTATCTGGTTGATAGTTTTGAAGTAACAAACATAAAAAAAACAGTCCAATTGAGAACCTCCTCCTTTCTGGAAGTTGGTTAAAAAAGTGAAAAATGTAAACTTCTTAGATGGGTAATAAATAATGGTTTAAAAAAACAACTGCTCTCAGGTTTTATCATAATCATTGTAATGAACGGATACGTAATATTACTTTCATCATCATGTTCCCACTGCTGGGACACAGGCTTTCTCTCAGAGAGAGGATGCGCCCTTATCCACCATGCTGGCCCAGTGCATGTTGGTGAATGTCATATGTCTTTATACTTTGATATTCTTAAATACACCGGTTTTTAAAAAAACTAGAACCTACCTACCTCATGTTAGAAACTCAATGCGACTGTAACAGAAAGAGGCATGGCGTATACTATCACGTGAATGACTTGCTCCTCTTGTTACTTTATTGTAATAAGGTACACAGTACAAAAGCCACAAAAGTAAAGTTTATTATCTATTCGTTCCACCATTTGTCCAAATATAATTACATTGTTATTTAAAATATAATAATGTAAAGCTAGGTGAACATATTTGACATGTCCTAGCTGTTATCGGAACATATTATATCGGACAAACAACATCGTACGAGGCCTGAAGTCATTAGTGTCACGACTCACACTAAAATAGCTGTATATTGGTGTCACACAATAAATTAGTGTGATAATTGGCGTTGATTCAGCGGCCGTGAACGGAGTTAATTGATAACTCTTGGTACAAATAGAATATATACCTTCTTATATACTCGACCGAACCGGTCGCCAGATATGCTGTCCAAACATTATAGTCACGTGGAAGTCTCTGTTCGATTTAATCGACTGTTGCTGTCACGTACCTGGGCCCCGATTCTACTAAACCAATTGTTTTTCAATTGTTAATGAATTGCCTCATTTTTTTTACTTTTTACACTTTATCTATACAAAAAGTGTAAAAAAAATACATTTTGAGGCAATTCATAAACAATTTCAAAACAATTTTGTTTTTCACTTTTGACACTTTATCTATACCAAAACTGTCAAAAGGGCAATTTTTGAGAAAATTCATGAACAATTCAAAAACAATTGGTTTAGTAGAATCGGGCCCCTGTAAGTTGTGGAATGGTTTACCATCTTCGATTTTTACTCGAAGATATGACCAAAATTGCTTCAAACGAATACTCAATAGTGTCTTTAAAGGTAGGCAACGCACCGCCAATGCTCCGAGTATTGTAGGTGTACATAGCGGCAATGACTACTTACCATCAGGTGGCCTGGCCAAGGGCGTAATTACCCTAGGGCCAAAAGGGCCATGGCCCGGGGCGGCAGGCTGTATGGTGGTTAAAGGGGGAGGCCTATGTTCAGCAGTGGACTTCTCCAGGCTGATGATGATAATATTAGTGTAGATTAAAAGTTTTTATTTTTTCCGTTAATATATGGGGCGGCGAACCTTACAGGCCCAGGGCGCTGAATACGCCACTGGGCCTGGCGCTTGTTTGTTTACTATAGCATTAAAAAAGCGATCCGATATACTTTTATGTATTTTGTCAGAGTTCATGATAATCTAGAAATCAAATGTAGTCCAAACAAATATACCTACCCAGTCGTGTCTACTCTGTATAGTCTGGCTAGTCTGACTAGTCTGGCTAACCAAAGACTGAGACAGAATTGGACGAGACTAGGTAAGTACGTTTTAATGGGGTTGATCTATCTCGGACAACAATAAATACTTACTAAAATTAAAGTACGTAATGTTTAAGATTATTAAGCCCATTAAAAAGAGCAGTGGTAGTAAAAAAAAAGTATTTTATTAAATTTTTCATACAATTTCAGAAACTACTATTCCATGATGTCAAATTATTAAAGTTTACATCATCATCCTGCCACGTACCTGATGTAACCGCACGCCTTATCACACACCGTTATCTGAACCATTCATTATTTCACACGTTGCGGGAAATGATACTACAATTAGAGTGAATATTGTGAAATTATCAGCGATTCGATAATTCATTTTGTCATTTTTGCTGACGTGCCGTGAGTTGACTGTAGAAACGTATGACTGCATAGTGACTCACTTTATGTAGCGGTTAAAATATTTGTAACGCTTAGAATCAGTATTTACTTATTCTAAGTTGTAACGAATGTTTCAAAATCAATATAATCTAGGAAGAGAGTCGACGGTGAATAAGAATAGCCGATAGGCGATTCAACCCCCAGAGTTTCATCCCGGATAAAAAAAACTAGTTTCGGCCCAAATTTATGCCCGTTTTGCCCCTAAAAACATTTTTACTAAATTTTTTTAGTAAAAACTATCGTTTCGTCTCGTTTTCTACTACCTGCGATGCTCTGCTTTTTATTTATACGAATAAGCTATTAAAATTTATATCATCATCATCAGCCAGAAGACGTCCACTGCTGAACATAGACCTCCCCCTTTAACCTCCACACTGAACGACATCCTGCCATCTGCATCCACTGGATGCCCGCGACTCTCACAATGTCGTCGGTCCATCTAGTGGGAGGCCTACCTACGCTGCGTCTTCAGGTTCGCGGTCTCCACTCAAGAACCTTTCTTCCCCATCGGTTAACAGTTCTTCGAGCGATGTGACCTGCCCATTACCACTTCAACTTGCAGATTTTAAAATTTATATGACTGTGGCCAATGGATATAATTTTCAAGAATCCTTTTTTTAGTGTTCTACTACGTTATATAAGAAACACTAAAAATGCATAATTTCATGCTTCTAGAGCCAGAGGTTTAGGCTGGGCATTATCTATTAGTGAATGAATGGATTCAAGAGATTGATTCATTCCCCGAGCAGCCTGCACGGGTCCATCTCCAGCCAGTCACCGTACACTCAGATCAGACTAAAAGCCGGATCTCGTGACACGTGGTGACTGATATCAAATACATTTTCCATTTCCGCTAAAGGTATCTCTGAGTAATAAAACAAAATTTATAAGTGTTTATTTTATCTATGTCATTGTTAACATTAAAAGTTTCCGGTCGATGAAGACCGAAAATTTACCAATATTTTATATGATTCAGGTATAGGTATATTTTCCTGATTTAAAAAAGTTTTTTAAACAAGTTACTTATCAGAGGTACCACTCCTGCCCATGAAGGTTATGTTGCCACTTTGTTTCAGCACAGCATTGCGCTTAGTGTAACCATTGCGTGCCTAATGTGCCTATATTGATGTCTTGTCTTCTGTGCGGCTTGAATGAGTTTTGATTTTTAGCTAACCTAATAATGTTACCAAATTGGTAATATTCTTGGGCGAGCTTCAATCAATTACCAATTGTAAAAATCGCAACAGAGCAGATTGACGTTCCTAAGAAACCCTAAAACCGCGAAAACCTAATATAAATAATATTGAAATACCTAGTTCATTTAAAATGTAGAACAGTTCAATATAAAATTACTGCTGACAACTGTTGACAATCTCGTCATGTCATGTAATTATGTGGATTACTGACGTAGAAGTCATCGGGAGCACGTCGGAACCCGTCAATAGTCCAATAGTGCTGATTATTGTGCAATACAGGCGAAATGCGCAAGCGCACGCCCCCGACACGGCTCGCACACGTGACTCCCGGTGCGACAGGTATTCACTACGACATGCGGTTTTACACATGTGCGAGTGAGAATGTGACTCATATTTTTTTGTTTGTGGAGTGAAGAGAGGAGAGCTAATGTTGCGGTTTTTTTCCTTTTAAATTTTTACTAGATCAAGAATAATATCATGTGGCAACAGGGCAGAACTATACAAATATATAGTTTTGTTTTTTCAGTTATTATTGTTCGGCTCTGTTGGCACAAATAGATGCAGATGGCATTACGGCATATAAATCGTCTAGTAGGTTTAGGAAGGTTGTCTATGACGATGTAATTACAGGATGCGAACTTACAACGCCAAGGAGAATTTAACCTTAAACTTAATACAACAAAATTCAGGATAATGTAAGAACCAATTCATCTCAACAATTTAATCCGCCCTCTCTTGATCCCTCAAGGCGTCTTCATCATTACCAAATCGATTGCAATAGGCAATATTCGTGCATCAGGGAGTCGGGACCCGGGGTCACTCCAGCGACTCGTTACAGAGTTCCGTCGATATCACGGCGAGGGAGGGAGGTATTGCATCATCGCTGGGGAGGCTGCTGGGGAGGGACGGGAGGGACGGGCGGTCAGAACGTGGCGAGATAAATGTTGCGTTTTTAACCGACTGCCTAAGAAGGAGAATAATAGTTTTCGGGCGTAAAGATATTGTATTTTTATTGTTTCTCTAGTACCTCCTATAACTTAAAAGGTTTGACCGATTTGGATGAGTCATGTCCTGTTAGATTTATGCCCAGAGTGCTATAAGGCTTCATTAATAATTACGCAGACATTTTGCAGTCGGGTACTTTTTTTTTTCAAAATCTACTTGTTTTCTGAATTGAACTATTCATGGTTAGAATTTCAGACGTACAAAATAAATAGTCTACCTACATATATGGATTATATTTTCCACCTTTCAAATATTTATTTTATTTTGATCTTTTGTTTACGTAAATCTTGTCGTACCTAACACCTATGAAACAACTAATAATAATAGTATAACTAAAAATAAATATTCGATAATTAAAATAGAGTTAATTAAGTAGTCCTAAATGATAATTAATTTCAGGTAGAGTGCCCAAAATGCTGGCCGCGTTGCCTCGCTGGATGGCGAGGCTAACTTTCTGACCCAAATATAGGCCAGCATTTTGGTCACGCAAAGAATCTTTCAGTCTCCCCGACAAATCCTTGAAAATTTCGAAAGCACTTGGCCCCCATGGTCCAAGTGTTTCTACCCCAAACGGCACAAATAAGTAACCTCTGCCAAGGCTGGAATATTTCAGCCGGCATTCAGCCGCGATAGCCGCGCCACCTGCCTGCTTTGAAGTCTCTGGAAGGTGAGACGGTGCCAGTGTATCAACACATGTAGCGTCCCACACTAAAGGCCGTCCCATCTTCCAAGGAATGAGACTCATTCCTTCGGGTCTCTTACCGTCGTCGCGAAGTAGGCCATTCGGTTCCAGAACGGCAGCAACACTGGCGCTTCCAAAAGCCCGACGGATGACATCATTCAAATTGCTGTGGCGCGCTATCCGACCGGCACTCCTATTGCAAGATAAACCGTGGTGACCGAGGCTATCAACTTTGTCACCGCATGCACATCGGTGAGGAACGACACAAGGTGCATCGATGCGCAACGAAATGGCTACCCGGAACGTGTTATTATCGAGTAAATTTCCCAAATTATACGAAGGAAGTACCTGCAGCCAAAGACCCGATTCCCAGCGGCAAACAGCTAGGAGACGTGCTCGCTCTGAAGGAGTGCTGGACGTTTGAAGTAAAGAATTCCGTTCCAACTCACAGAGCGGCATATCCCACTGCTTCCCACTTTACGTAAATTGATTGACCACAAAAAGTCGGTCGTGCATATTAAACACATTGTAGGTACCATTGAGAATCATAACAATAATGCACTAAAAGCAGGGGCGGCTTTATGGCGAGCCGTCGGTGAGTGGCGACATCGCGTACCCCAATTCCATGGGGCTAAATGGGACCCCGACCCCTGGCTTGCCTTAACCGGCCGTCCGGGGGTGGAAACCGCAAGAGCTAAGAACCTAAGCTCCAGGGTGGAAGTGTTAAAGGGCATAACGCCGCGAGTAGCTCTTAGTGAAAGTGCAGCACACCTCTCGACACCCTAAGCCACCCACGCCAATGTTGCCCCTCCGGTGCCAAGATACGGCAGCCTTTATGGGGGGCCCATTCAGTGGGTGGCAAGTCATCACCTGTCTAAATATATTTTGAGATGAGACAGAATAAGGCAGGTGCCGTTTCTCATTCTATAGATCTGTTATTCCATCCACAAGTTGTTCACCTCAATAGCCCAGACTTGTTTAATCCTATACTGTACAATAGGTTTATATTCCTTTTTATACATATTTCATAGTTGCATGTATTTTATATTCAACAGGGCCTCTCGGTGTTGGGTTCGGCTCCACCAATGCCCACCGGGCATGTCCGGGCTCCGGGCTAGACCCGAGAATACGTTTCAATAATGCACTCTATAGTTTCTCGGATTGGTTTCAGTTCTATTTTCTTTCAGATTTTTCGTTATTAAGAGTCTTCATCATCCTTTCTAAAATCATTAAAATCAATTCAGCCGTTTGGGATGCCGTATCAATACAAACAAACAAACAAACAAAGACAAACATACAAAAGCTACTTTAACATTTTAATAATTATCTATATATATATTGTAGAGAGTAGAAATACGCTAAAGGACACTTTAATAACTCAGGGAGAAATCCCTTCTCGTTTGCCTCCCACACTCGACAATCACACAAATGATTGGAGAATTTATGTGCGTAGCACAGGTGGTGCCATCTGAGAGTTTATTGCGACAAACGCTATTCCGGCGCACCCTGTGTGCGCCTATATTTGAACAGGCTGTATATGAGGTAGAGCTGAATGGAAAAGGCTGAAAAGTCGACTTTCAAGAATGTAAACAAATACCGTAAGAATCGAACTTGGTACTGTCAGATTGTAAAGCGCAAATGCTACCGATCGGCCACCATCACCCATTAACTAAAAAAAAACTTAGACACCTACATATACCTAGGTACATATACTTAGTTACTCGCAAAGTTTACAATCAATATGACAATTAGAAGTTGGTTAAAGTCGACTTACAAGATTTGTTTACATACTTGAAAGTCGTCTTTTCAGCCATTAGGTCAATTATTATAATATTTGTTGTATTCTTAGTATAATGTTGCATTATACTACGAAAGGTATGTGTGTTATTAAAGGAAAAAGGAATACGGAGCTGACGAGTCAACTGCAAGAGGGAGGCCTATGTTCAGCAGTGGACGTCTTCTGGCTGCTGTTGATGATGACGCGTCAACTGCGGGCAAGTAGCTGCAGACTATCCTCGACTCTCGCACGTTACAACCAATATTGTCATTAACTTATTCACCTCTGATAAGGATTACTGATAACAGGAATATGTTACACTTTTAATGAGGCAAAAACCTTTATTAACTAAACAAAATACAATCTAACACTAAACTAACACTACAGAGACAGTTAGAGTGTCCACAGACCGTTGAAGGTCAGGTCCAATCCATATGCTGCCCAGTACCAGTACCAGTTGGTAGAAACACGCATCTTGGTCACGCGTCGCACACGGTTGAATCATGATGAAACCAAATGAAACTTATTATAAAATGATCATGGAGCGCTCTACACGTTTTTCCCGAAATATTTTGGAAAGACTCGGAAAAACCGCAAGAACAGTAGTTTTAAACACACCACCAAGTAATAATTGAAAATAATTGTTGATTACATTAAATACTGAATATAAAATGTCTTACTTATTTCTATAGGTACAAGTTTTTGCTCAGTGTGAGAGCCGGTGATTCTTTGGATTAGATAGATACTCTTTACTGGGCAAACCAGAAAAAAAAATGCATACAGATAGTGAAACCTGCGAGTAAGTGCCACAAGTGGTGGCCTTATCGCTAAAAGTATATCTTCCAGACAACCATTAACGTACGTAAGTAATAGGTATGTACTCGTACAGTATGATTCTCCTCGTGAGATGTTGCATCAGAAACTACCGCGTCTGTTCACATCCTCTCATAGTTCCGATAGTTTTTATTACTTTCTATGAAGTATTCAACACACTTGCAGTTGCTATAAGCAATGGCGATTTTCGTATAGTAGGTATTTCGTAAAGTAAGTTAATATAAACTGAGTGCTCCTCTCCTCGCCTTCAGACGGTTATGAATTAGGAGATAAAGGAAACAATAACATTTATTTCCTTTTCAATTTCCTAGCAACGGATAGCAATTTTGTTTATGAATAATAAAAATTGAAAATCATTTTTATTGCTCTTCTATCTTAATAACACACGTAAACGGAAATACAGATTAAAATATGACTTCAACTGCTTTTTGAAGCAAAAAAGCAAAAAGCAAGCGAAGAGTGAATAGAGTCATCAAAGATAGGCAACGTACCACCAATGTCCCGGGTGTTGTAGGTGTGTGGCCCGAAGCTTGTTTGTCTACTATTACATTTAAAAAAAACTTAGATCATTCACAAATTTGAATACAGAAAAAAACAAGAAAATCTTGTGAAAAATCGGCAGAACTTATAAAGACTCAAAAGATACAAAGTTATTAATCAAAATGTAACTTGCATTACTTGAGATTTCTACCTCTGATACTCCACCATGAACAGTCCAGTCGTGTAGAATCACGTAGAAATCTAATCTAAACTTAGCTAATGAGTCACTTTCCATTTTCTAGGCCGCATGCAGTCTAGTATACACGCAAATTATGGGCAAAAAACTAGTCTAGCAGGACCCGCTGAACTTTCTCCCACAGCTGGCCAGGCTCAGGTCACATGGAGAGATACTGCTCTCATAAACATAATGTACACATGACGTATGATACTTGTACGCTTCATCATCATCATCAGCTGGAAGACCTCCACACTGAACGACAACCTGTCCATCTGCATTCACTGTATGTGTGCGACTCTCACGTGTATACTTAAATAATATACATTAATTAATTTAAAATTGTATTGTTATGTATAAAGAAAAAAAAAAAAAAAAAAAAAAAAAAAACTTGAAAAAGCAAAATATTGTAAAATTAAAGTAACTTAGTGTAGAATAAACTCTAGGACAGATAACCGCAACCTTATTTTACGTGTCAATCGAGACATGGTAACGGCCAGTTGTAAATATCACTCAATAACCCATCCGATGACTAAGCGGAACGTCCGTTGCCATCATTGATTTCGTAAAGGTTCTCCAAAGCCTTTAAAGGCCTGCCTAGAACCCTACTGTGTGACTGTTCTAAAAAAAATCCCGGAAATTTCCAAGGAGTTATTTTCCAGACTTTTCTAACTTCAGTATTAACGGACCAACCGGCGTGACATAACAACCAATGTATTTTCTACCTACTAACTACAGTTCCATGTACAGCACAGTAGCGATACATCCATACTATTATTGAATTTTGTGGTATAGCAAGTACTTTATCCATACTGCCTGTTACTTTATTCTGGGGTAGAGAGACGGCGGCGGTCTCAATGCGCATAGTTTACAAAACATGCGCTTCTGAGAACGGCAGTGTTTTGCAACACGGTGGAATATGCGAGAAAATGAAGGGAATCTCGTCGTTGATAGGTTGCTAGCTGCTAGTGAGACGGATTGATGAATAAATCAGAGTTATTTTAGAAATAGCTGCCCCATGTGGATTAGTCGGTAGCTTATCAGGCGAGTTGTTCTTGTGTTTTCAATATTGATTCTGTCCTCGTCACACACATGTCAATCCCAATGAAAGTGACAGTGACAGAAAGAATATCGCAGCTCCTGAAATAACCCAACAGTTTTTACACATTTCCCAAGATAAAAAATATCCAAACCCGTTATGAAGTCCTCGCCTCGCCGACTAGAACAAGCTGGTTACAGACGTTTTTAAAACGGGTCATACAGTGTCAATGTATGGTAGGATTTATCTCCAACTCAAATTTTATCGATAACTGCTCAGTAAATACGGATCTGAGTTACGAATATTTTCAATCCTCCCTGAGATACGTAAATAAAATAAGCGAACTCAGAAGCATCATTTTCGTACAAACAGACTCATATAAACGACGAACGGACTCCGTCAATAGTCCGAACGGACTATTGACGTCTGACCTCAAAATCAATAATCATTATTGTCAGTTTTATCCACCAAAAATTAAGAACTGACATCACGGGAAGCTGAATAGAAATTCAATAAAGGGGATTTCCCTCATAATTTTCTACCCTTATGTTCTTTCAATTTAAAGAGGACCACCCCCTTGATATAGCCAAATCATTAAAAGAGAGTTATTAACAATCGATCTAATAAAAAATAACTTGGCGACTTAAAATGAGCGTATGTAAATAACCTTTGATTAATACATATAGGCAGTATTTAATTATTTTTGCAAAAAATAATTAACATTCGACTTATATTGTATAGTGAACAAATATTCCAAAGTCGACTGGAATTATTGAGTAAACGACTGTAATATCAATTAACGAGAGTCGATTCTTCAAAATACACAAAAAGCATTGTTTGTGAGATGTGATAATACTTTTGCTAATTACTACAATTTTAGTATCATAAAAAACGGATTACTACGCGATAACATACAAACAAGAATTACAGTTAAATTGAGAACCTCTTTCTTGATGTCGGCTAAAAATAAATTTATCTTATCAAGTTTATCTGATAGTAATAAAATAACACGTCACACAGTGCATTACTGTCGGCTAGCAACATGTAGACCTACCGACACATCCGTGTGACTCAGAACTCTTATCTGAGTACATAATATGTGTTGAAATACCTACATCTTTTAAAACCACTGAAAAGGCCAGTTTAACGAGCCAGTCATTGTTTGCACGGTAGTTACTAGGCAGAGTTCGCAACGAAGTCCGTTATTGAGTAACGGCCGTTCGATGACTCATGGAGGATGGAGATAAATAAAAACTGGTTCATTCTCTATATGTTCATTTTATTTATAAATATTTATGTATTCAAATCATGGATTTTATTTAAACATCTTTAAAATTAGGAAGTTATCCGCATTCATGTTATTCCATTATACGACATCTTAGTAATTTTTGCTTGTTATAATTATTTTTGTAATTGAAAGGATGATCAAAATTGGTCCAACCGTTTCGCAGTCCACATGGAACATACATACACATATCGCCTTTTATATAGATAGATAAATAGTTTTCTTTTTCTTTTAGGTAATCCAGGTGAGATGGAGGTTAAGCGTAAGCCTATCTTTCAATGAAAAAGCTTTCCTACGTTCAATATTTAGATAGTAGTACTTAGCTAATACAATAGCAATCCATTTAAGGGCTTTGTCGCACAAAGACCTTAGTGGCACTGTAAAGCATGACGTCATCACAGGCCTTCCATGAAAACATTGTCATTTTCTGGTGTCAGCAACTTGTCCTTTGTTGTATGTTCTTATAGCCGGTTGCCTCTAGGGACTGTAATTCCTTACCACCATCTTTGTTTCTTGTAACTTATCACGCTAGATTTTCGTCACCATCAGCTTGTATCTACTACTGGGCTTGCTATTTCCGTTATGTTAATCCGTCTCGGGTTGAATTCATCCACGTGTTCGATGATGATCGCGATGTCGTAGACTCATCGGGCCTGTGGTCTGCCGACGGAAAGTTTTTACTCTTGGGTACCACTCGGTTAAGGCTCTAGTCATCAGCCGTCATCACGCCTGACCACGTGTACTGCCTACTGCGGTTAGTTGGCGATACACACTTGCACAAGGGCGTCGCCAAGGAGAGGGGGCAGCTCCCCCTGGAGATAAAAAAATGTAGCCAACTGCAAAGAAACTCTGACTGCTCTTGACTGTACCTACAATTCATATTTATCTCATCCTCCATAATATTAACTTGCCCCCCCCCCCCCCCCCCTTCCCTGGGCCATGGGCTGCCGACACCTTGGCACTTGCAAAATACTTACTGGCTCTTGGCAACAAGTCACAAAGACGAGGTTCCAGGAAGCAGCTCGTAATCAGCGTGTTCTTGTTAAGGCTTGCATAATCAGTGTTATCGGGGCTGCGTCAAATCTTCTTTGTAATGATCCTTGGGAACCAAAGTGTCCGCAAATGATAAGCGTTTCGTTTCCTGCAATAAAAGTAATTGGTATTATTATTTTTCAAAATGATGAAGAATATTTCACGATCATGATAGATTGTTATCGAACAATCGTATGAAATTTATGTCACTAATGCGAAATGTGCATAATCCAGATTTAACAATTGTTCTTTAAAAATGTAAAATGATAAATGCATTTAGGCTTTGTGCATCGAAGAAAGAATCTCAATTTAGATATTTCCATGCAATTACGGTTTCAGTAGTCGATGCTTTAGGTGTTCATAAGAACAAAGATTACTTTTCAAGATAGTATAGGTAATTATTTCCTGAATTGCAAAACAGATTGACTGATATGTTATATTAATGATTCATGATAATGTATATTATAATATCTAGGTCAGTCGTAGTCGGTCATCTGTTAGTGACGTCACGTGTTGTTCACCTACTTTTGTTCGAGTCGGTTTATTGTATTTATCTATTTCATAGTAACTCGGAGTTCACGCCTTACGTAATGAAAATGATTTTTTGAAGGGAAGTGGGTGTAACTCAATAAATTGGATTAGTCTCCTAATTTGTCACCCTTAGAGGTGGAAGATTCAGTTACATCAAAAAATTGTTACATCATCGAGATATGCTCGTACAGGGTAAGGTACAATTGATCAGTTAACAGTGAATGTCGTACATTCAAAGTTATTTGTTTTGATGTACCACAAAAACAATTAACTTTTGATCTCCGACATTCCAAAATTAGCAAAAAGAAGCTACATATTCAGTCGTTCCAAAAAAAAAATTTACTCTCGACAAAATTTATTAAACATCTCTTTTTTCGCGAATTTAGATAAAACTTCGATAGTTTCGATAAGTGTTTGTTTTGAGTGACTGATTACCAGCAACCCTGTTATAAAAACTCTTTTTAAATCAATTGAAATATTGCGTCAAATACACAAAAAAAAAATGGAATCTACTTATTTAATGTATAGTTTGAGAATATACGAATAATCCAAGATATTTAAAGTCTTCGTATAAATAAAGTTATGAAAATTTACTCCGACTTTAAAAATCTAAATTCTTTTTAGTTAAATTTTCATAACTGGAATACTTACTCTACATTTTCATAACTGGAATACTTACTCTACATTTTTTACAATCCAAAGAAAGAAAATTTAATCTTATTTTCATAAACACAAAAGTTTTCTAATTTAGGTTCAAATATCTTTTCAAATGGATATATTTTAGTTTTAAAGCTTTGTTTTACATAAATTTGTAACAATAGTAGCCTTTTGTCTTACCACGGGTAATAAAGTAGGTATTTAATACCCACGTTCTTGATACATAAAGAGTACCCTTCGTAAAGATAAACACGTTCTGTTATTATGTACATCGCAATTATTTAATTAAATAGTAATGTAATAGAGGCTGTGACGTTATTAACGTATGTCTAAGTAGCTATGATTTATTCTGTGGTCCTAGTGACGTCAGAGTAGTACATGTAGAGATGGTGAGTGTACTTCTAGGCTTTGTTTTATGATACCTTTGTAACCATATTTACACAGACATTTTCCTTGAGATTTATGGAAGACTGCGAGGTACTTGGGTGTTTTTTGGAAACCGTGGGATTTCATTATACGTAAGTATGTATTACCGATGGGAAAGAAAGGTTCTTGAGTGGAGACCACGAACCGGAAGACGCAGCGTAGGTAGGCCTCCCACTAGATGGACCGACGACATTGTGAGAGTCGCGGGCATCCAGTGGATGCAGATGGCAGGTTATCATTCAGTGTGGAGGTTAAAGGGGGAGGCCTATGTTCAGCAGTGGACGTCTTCTGGCTGATGATGAAGTATGTATTAGTTAGTATAGTTGCTCCACGCGGCTTTAGCCGCATTTTGCCAATTTTATTGTACTTAGTAGGTATTTATTTTATGTCATAACACAAATGAGGAGAGTTCGAAGTATATGTCACTCCTGATACACTACTACTTCTTTGTCAAATTATATCGAAGTCGGCTCAGCCGTTTCTTCGTTAAAAGGCCCGAGCGACGGACTTACAGATAGACAAACAATTTGTAATTTTAGTACGATTTGACTTTTTGCAAGGTTTCTAAATACAAATACCTCCTTCCTACCCACCTCTAATGAAAATAACTAACCTAAAACAAATTTCATAGTCATTACCAAAATGCATATATTTTCCTTATTCTGTATTCAAATATATTCAGTTTAGATGCAATTTTCCTCAATTCACAACAATTAATGTTAATTGCGTAATAAAACCAAAGGCTGCAAAAACTGGCTGAACAGAAAATCGTGATAATTTAGCGATTGCATGCAACCTGTTTCATTGTTGTTCGTAATTAATGGAACATCGCAGCCGCTCGTTTGTTCTCCATTACTGTGTATTAATTACACGAATTAACAGATACTTAGCTTCACTTACGAATATGCACCGCCCCACCTTTCTCTTAATCGTTTTAATTCTACGATATCTCTACCGGGTGTACCTACAGACGGACATATTCGGGAATAACATTGTACTAGTTATAAATAACATATGGGACCAGAAACGGTACTTCATGTCGATTGAGACTTTAAGACTTTTGATATATAAAGCGCAAGTACGTCCTCACATGGAGTACTGCTCAGCATGCATCAGCTGCAGCCACTTGATGTATTACAGCGTAGAGCTGTCAGAATTGTCGACGATCCCAAGCTCATTGAACACCTAGAGCCGCTCAGCATCCGCAGAGACGTTGGGTCTCTTTGTGTCTTTTATCACATTTACAACGGGGAATGTTCTGAAGAACTGTTCTATCTGATGCCGAAATCGCGGTTTTATCATCACACTAACCGCCACGAAAGTTCATCCACATATTATCATAGATCGGTGGAAATCGCACACTGTACGTTTCACGCCTGTAAAATGTGCGATGAGCTATACCATCCGCGGTTTTTCCGAAAAGCTACAACATGGAGCTCTTGAAAAGGAGAGTTTAAAGAGTCTTAAAGGGTCGGCAACGTAGTTGTGATGCTTCTGGTGTTTCAGGTATTCATAGGCGACGGTGACTGCTTACCATCAGGCGGCCCGTCTGCTTGTTTGCCACCTATGGCATAAAAAAAGGACAAAAAATGTCAACTTTCGTTATGACAAATATGGCTCTATCAGCACCTCGTGTCTTCAGTCGCTCTCCTACTGGCACCGTTTATCTTTCCGAGATAAAGTAGTCGTGGAGTTGTTACGGAGTTGAATGCGGACAAACACAAAATTATGCATTTATAATATTAGTGTGATACAGGAAACTGGATTTGAGAGCAAATACAGTCTCAATAAATTGGAACTTTCTTCGTTTTATTGTTCAAATACATTAAAAATCACGAAAAACGCCGGGCACCTTAGCTTAGTCTAGTAAGTAGAGTATTAGGTAAATGGCCTCTCTCATTATAGTTATGAACTACGTGACTCTACGCTCGTAGCAATACTAACTGACACATATACTGTGGACTGCGTGTACTAACTGATAATCAATCTGCGGCATCCACATTGGCTGGCCAATGTAACTGGCACATGATCTGTGGCATGCTTCTAGAGTTCTAGAATGATGCAATACTTGTAAGTTTTGTTTGTTCTATGTTTGAGTGGTTTGAGTCAAGCTTGCGTCGCGACTCAATGTCGGAATATATTGTGAAATTTTAACAATATTACTCACATATGCGAATGTGGTGATGGATGCGGCTGCCGGCTACCCCGCGTGTCTGAACACATAGCTCATACTAATATATTATTACACCTATTGTAGTTTAAAAACACGCTAATCAATTGAAGAGAGATTCACTAACTAACTCCCGACTTCATCATCAGACTCTGATCACCGAGTGTCATGTATAGACCTAAACCAAACCAGACCAAACTCGAGAGGTTTAGGAGTACACTTGAAGAAAAGTCAAATCAATATTTTTATGTTAATATCATTATTTGTATAAGTTGATTGCTGACATTAATGTATAATTTATATCATTGACTATATTATTTTGTATTTGTTATTTTATGGACGTATGATTTTTAACCGACTTCAAAAAAGAAAGGGAAAGGGTTTCTCAATTCGGTTAAATGTTTTTTTTCTTCTCCATCATTTATGTACATATAACTGATTAGGAAATTACTCTTTAAATTGAAAGGATGTGCTTTCAGATTGGTTCCATAAAATTTCATCAAAATCAGTTTAGTAGTTTGGCTTCTAAATCAAAATAACTGAAATATTCAGTTATTTGGATGACATAATAAAGTAACTTAAATTGCATATTTAAGAAAAAAATATGAAGTCTGTTTTTGAAATTGATAATTATTATGAATTATTATTAGTTATTTTAACTCCGACCTTGTGTGTCAATTATAGTAGTAATTTACCGTACATTTTTTTTAATACTTTGTTACACTACACATCATCAGCCAATTAACGTCCACTGTTGGACAAGGCCTCCCTCATAGAGAGGGGTGTTGTCATAATCCCCACGCTTGGCAGGCGGCTTGGGGATCGCAGTACGTTCACCGTGTACTATTAGGACGCTGCTGCCCATCCTCCGGTGGTTCTGGTCGCAGTTTTAGGACATACTCGGGTCCGGGTCTTACACTAATAACTTTAGAAATAAGCACTTATGTAAACTGACATACCTCATATGACGTACATGTTTTATTGATAGATAGAAACTCTTTATGGAGTACACAAGAAAATAAATTGACATAAAAACACGAGCTAGTGCTACAAGTGGCGGTCTTATCGCTAAATGCGCCAACACCACCGTTATATATTGGTTAACCGTTAGTGGAAACCGTTATAATGCTTACTTAATAAAGAATCTGAATCATCAGATCAGTTCGATGGTAGTTTTGTCGATGATGGTAGGTACAATACTACTGAAGGCATCTTGTATTACAAATACTTGCAGTTTCAAATCTAAACGACCACTAGAAGTAGGAACAAATTGTCTTCAAACAAAAGCTAATATAAATATGTGAAACTAGCTGCGCCCCGCGGTTTCATCCGCGTGGTGATGAAAATCGGTGATGATGATGAAAATTAGCGTATGTAAGAAGCGTATCCAGGACATAAGCAGTGTATATTACAAATTTCATCCAAATCCATCCAGCCGTTTCTCCGTGATTGAGTAACAAACATCTATCCATTCATCCATACATCCATCCAAACTTTCACATAATATATGATATTAGTGTGATACAAGCTACATAATTTTATTACACCATTTGACTTGTTGTATTATCATTGTTTCTCCCTTCCATACCCGACGTAAGTGCGGGTTTGATTCCGTACGTGCGCGACGTGCCTTCTCCGCAACCACAGTTGCGTGTTGGTGTCTGAATCATCATGTTTGTTCCAGCCGCCTACGTCACGGGACACATGTAATGCTATGACGACACTCAATGACGTCACAGTAGCACGAGTAGTTCAGCTAAACATCCTTGTATGTGACAGCACGGTATGTGACAGCACGGTATGTCACAGCACGGTATGTCCGGACATCGTTTGTATTTAAATTCTTGTATTTCTTCCGTTTGTTAACTATCAACTCAAAAACGACTGAACAAATATTTTTGTAGTTTCAACTAAATGCCTTTACGAGCCTTTTACGAGTTTGTTGAAAATAAATTCATCAAAAAGATAGAAATAATTACATACTTAGCAAAAAGCAAAAACTCTCCTGAACAATTAGTGTCAAAATTATGTTCAACTAGCGACCCGCCCCGGCTTTGCACGGGTGTAAGTTTTATTATTATTAAACTTTCCGTGTTTTTTTTTTACTGATAGTGAAAACCGCATCAAAATCTTTTGCGTAGTTTAGGAGAACTTAGCAGACATACAAACAGACAGACGCGTACTTATTTTATTCTGTGTAGAGATAGAGATAGTTGATATATAGCCGTTTATAGATCAAGACTCTGTAGCAAGCACCAAACTAGTCAGAACTCTAGTTCTATACAAGAACCTTATACAAGAAGCTCTGTTTATACTGGTTTTTGTTTACCGTTAGGTACTTCAGGTCATTCGCACCCTGATAGTAACGTTTGTATAATCTGTGGTCTCAATTATAGAGCAAATTGTTTTGGCAAACACTTCCGTAGAGTACTTTACTGAGGGGAGATGCACAGAGACTCAACTTCTAACGGAAAACTGCACATCAACGCATCTACAAGCATTGCCATTCAGCGTTATAATACCGCCAGCATGCTGGGTACGCTGCCTACTGGTACGCTGGCTTGAGCATTTGGATTGTTTCTAGAACTTCAACGGTCCATGCCATGAACAATTCAACCGTTTTGTATGATAACCTAAATAAATTAAGTATTTAATGGGTTTTTTTGTAGTTACTCGCAGTTCAAGCTTTTATTTGCTCTGACAACTGCAATTACCTATATTGTTTAAAAAAATGCCGAATGAAAACTACGAATTTTGATCTTAAGTCTTAAGTTAAAGTCTTAAGTCATGAAATAAAAATGTTTTATAAGTTATTAATATAAATCCCACTTATAGTTATAGTGTCCTAGTCAAAAACCTATCAAAAGGATAGGTTTTTGAACTTAAGACTGAAGCGGCTACCTATACAGCAGTTAAATATTAAAATAAAATGTATTTTTACATATTCAGCTTTTTACAGTGCTACTGTCAGAGCAAATAAATGCTTAGACCGAGTATAATATATTGATATATCTATGAATAAGTTCATTTAGTTCTGTTAACCAAAGCCTTCATTTAAAACCTTTTTTTACGCGAATAAGTTCTAAACTAATAAAAACTTCTAAATTGACGTCATTGGATACCAGGGGCCTTACGCCCAATTCTAACCGCGGGCCCGAATACGCGCAGTTTGTATAATCACGCGGACGTGAACCGTATCTCGGCGCGTTCGGGCCCGCGGTTAGAGTTGGGCGTGAGACCAACCTGAGAAACATTATAAGTGCATTTTAGAGGTTTATCTTTGAAGATTTCCTACTCAGCGGAATATCTTTTGAGAGTCCACGCCCACGCCCACAACTGGTAATATTGCTAAGTGTTGCCAACTGTAGAGTTGTGGGAACAAAGTATTTGGGTGATAAGTATTTGTGAAGCTAAGTAATTTGTTTTTCTAACTTGATCTATGGAAGCGGAAAATAACTCTCTTGACTCTCTCAGTAACTCATTGTAGTTAAAGTAATTTTTTAATAGTTTTCTAGTGTTCCATATTTGGGGTACCTATTCCATATTTAGATACCTTTATGTTTATTTTGTTCTAGAGAAAATATAATACTTTTAATTAATATATGTAACACAAGAATATTACCCATTTAAGCGAAAATGTATTATTGATTATTATTTTGATTAAAAGTTTCTGATTAATGTATATATATTTTATAATATGAAAAAAAACAAAACGGTATTCCATATTTGGTTACTTTCCTCTATAACTATTCATCATATATCTACCGTGTTTGTTAGCAGCTGTTTGTAAAATAAATTAATTCCATAACAAAAAACGCAATATTCGTAAAAAAATATCTGTTAAGACCAGTTATTTTTGTTATACAAACCAGGTAAAAATATCTTATAAGTATACAAACCCTATAAACAATGTAATAGGTAAGTAAAAATAATGTTTCAACAAAAAACTAGCAAACATATTTTTATCGACACAAAGGTCACCTTTCTACCCCATACACATATACCAGTTACACGAATGGTAAGTAATGATTAAAATGTCAGCCGTCAGCTGCCGTCAGGGCGGCGGGCGGCTGCGACCTCGGCGGGGATGGTGGTACAAGGATGTTGAAACTGAAAATATAAAGGAATAATTAAATACAAATGAATATTTATTGCGTAGCATTAGAGAATAAGAAGAAGTCATTTCTTAGTCATAACTAAATAGATAACAATTGGAAATTTTAAAAAAATGCCTTAATGAGCGCACCTGACAAGATATTAATTTTGCGACCCTTCAAGATTTATTTTTGAAGTGAAACTGCATAATAACACTTTGAAGGTGTAATTGAATGATTTTTTAAGTTTTTGCGAAAGTGTTTAATTACAAAGTGTACATTTTAGTACATAGCATAAAGTTAGTTCTTACTTACTGCATAATTGGAAAGGAAACAATGCAATGCGAGTTCTTTGATTAAGGCATAAAACCCTTTTTTTTTGCTTTTCTGAGCCAATTTGTTTAGGACAAGTGTAAATATAGTCAGACGGCACCATTACTAATCTGTTGGCACCTATCGTAATAAAAAACAAGTTTATTTTATTCTATGAGTCAGCATCATGTTCTAATTTGGTGTGATTGTGCCCTTTAAAACGGCCGGCAGGTTGAGGGTCTGCAGAGTGCGCCCGCTGAGAGTTGCGCCTGAGCAGCCACCTCCCTGTCCAGCCCCTACCATCTTGCACGGTGCAAGTAAACAGCGCAACTTGACTGCACGTAGTACTACATACATGCGCACGGCGTTCGTAGGCGCACTCTTACTGTTACCGGTCGCGTCGCGGTCACCCATCCAAACTTGCTTACATATCTTGCTCTACCTTGGTTATAAATTGAGTTGAGATTGTCTAGTTAAGCCGCTACAAGTTACAAAAAATATAACTGACAGATTAAAAATAAAATATATAATAGCGTTATATACTATAGCATATTATTAGGTATTAAATGGCAAAAAAAACAGCAAACGAAACAAATTCGCTTCGTCACAAAGCGGATCGCGGTCACGCGCTGTATAACCTACAAAAACAAGGTAACTGACAGAAGCTGTTGCCATGCGCAGGCGCACCGTGGTCGGTCGGTGGGGAGGACACTCGAGCGTGCCTCGCGGGAGTGAGTGTCAATCGAGTTTAATATCGGCAATGTTATATTGGTAGTGAACATTTACAAAATAATGATAGAGTATTTTGAGTTTGACAAAATAATTTTCACACCGAGAAGTACTTACTTCTTATTATGTGACTACACAAATACAGGTACTGCGGCAACCTAACGCTAAAATCAGCGACGTTACGCGATGTAACCCAGGAACATACCTACATACTTACCTCCATAACTACCTCTCCGGGCTGGCAAAGCACCGTCAATGTCGCTAGTGTTGCAGGTGTATAGGCGGCGGTGATGTCTGCTTACCATCACAGGTGGAGGTTATTTGACACACTTTTTATTTAAAAAAAACTTTCATGCGTCTGTCAAATGTTCCTGAGTTGCGATGCGCGACAACGTAGCGTCGTTGCAACGCATTTACGACCCTTACACGTACATATTTGTATAAGTAAAAAAAGTGTTGTGCCCTTAGAAAGCTTAATTCTAAGGTTGGGCCCTTTAAAATTTTAATAACATTTAAAAATATCGTATACCGGTTGAAGTAGTTTTTATTTTCTTCAAAGTATACCTTTCAAGCGCACAACTACGGTGATTGACGTTAATAGGAATAGGCTTTTGTTTTGTCCTGCGTGAGGTGTATGAGCTGTCGATGATGATGATGAGCTATGACTACGAGTAAATAAATATAAACACTAAATTAAGTCTATTTAGGTTAAGTGAGGCAATTAAAACTAGATTTAAAATGAGAACCTTCTTAATTGCTAAGATTAGTGCACAAGTACAATATATAAAATTACTAGCTGCGCCCGCGGTGTCACGCGCGTGGTGATGAAAAATAGTGATGATGAAAAAAATACTTTACTATCTATTTTCATATCAACAAAATATAGGTACATTAAAAATCATAACAAGTGGATTACATTAAAACCAACTTCAAAAATATATGAAAAGAGTAAATAAGTGTCTATAAAATTTGAGGGTTGCCCTCGATTTCCCTGGGATCTCATCATCAGATCCTGACTTGGTGACAATGGGTCCAAATTGGAAGTATACACTACCAAGCATTTTTTTTTTAAATCTGTTAACGGTTGGCGGAGTAATCGATGAACATTAGGTAGGTATACCTATCAGAATTCAGTCCTTACCATAGTCCTTACCTGTTGGCCTTTTGGAAAAACTCAGAGTCACAACGGGCAATGGAGCGAGCTATGCTCGGAGTTTATTTGTGCGATATAATCCGAAACGTGGATATTCGCTAAAGACCCAGAGTTACCGATCTATTAAAAATTTTAAGTTGAAGTGGCAATGGGCAGCCACATCGCTCGAAGAACAGATGACCGATGGGGAAGAAAGGTTCTTGAGTGGAGACCACGAACCGGAAGACGCAACGTAGGTAGGCGTCCCACTAGATGGACCGATGACATTGTCAGAGTCACGGGCATCCAATGGATGCAGATGGCAGGATGTCGTTCAGTGCGGAGCTCAAAGGGGGAGGCCTATGTCCAGCAGTGGACATGTACTGGTTGATGATGATGTTTGACCGCCAACTCGCCTGATGTTAAGCGATGATGCGCTCCACGATGGAGCACGCTTGTCTAGAAGAAACCGATTCACTCTTGACTTGAAGACACCCAGATTGTAACTATCTAATTCATAAATCAGTAGGTATAATTCATCGGTATAAGCCAAGTACTTACAGCTAACACACAGCTACATACGTGTCAAAGTTTCATGACATTCAGACAGGGCTAGGGCTCCGCGCCCCGTGCGCACCCCGAAACTGATTTTACCGAAATGTCATTACCTACCCCGGTAATTATTAATCGCTCTCCGCCCTTCCCGGTAGGGTGTTGACTCACCACGCTTCCCACAACATATATTTGAACGTGTATTTTTTAATATCTACCATAAAATTTGAATGCTACTGTGTCTGGTGGAATAAAAAAATATTTCTATCGCGGTCAAATTGGCAGGATAGACTCAAGTAAAGTCGATGGGGACAGACATGGAGGCAGTAGTTTTATGCGTTGGTAAGACCTGCGCCACCTGCGTCTGCTGGGAAGTGAGACACAACCCTCACGAGTTATGAGGAGTTTATCAAGAGGAAGAAGATACTGTGCAATGTAACATTGGTAAAACGATTGGTATTCCATATATAGGGCCAGTGTAATGTGATTAATACACAAGTGACCTTTCATGAAATATCCAATTCTACGATAACGCTATGACACAATACTGAATTTAACTGCACGCCATTATACCAGCATCAGAAACGAGTAATCAAGTGTAGGGCCTGTGAGTCCCACTACATCACAGAATTGTTATTAATATAATATAAACATCTTCAATCTTAATGAAGCGCACCGACATTCAACAGTCATTCGCTGGCGCTCAAATAAAGCGCACGTACTCAATCCATCTACCGGAGTTTCAATTACCCATTCACGCTATTTAGGATAACCTTCTGCATCAATTCAAGAGTCAGATAAATACACACAACATCACCACACAAATATAATCCTAATTTGATGACCCCCGACTTTACAAAGTAAATAACTTAAAGGTACTTTATTTTCATAAGTGAAATATACCAGTGGGTATATACCTTAATGACAGCACGCTACGGGAGCCATAACAACATAAATCACCGAAATAGCCTCAAATATTAGTAATTTCGGTTCGGATCTGCGCCATTGCCAGCGCCCTGCAGCCGCGCGGGCCCAGCGCTGGGGAACCTTTCAACCTTACACCCACACCTACCTGCCTGGTTGCTGTCGTACTATACAAGTAGAGACTTAGGTAGTACTTACGCTGGCCGGTTAGCTGCTTGACTCGTGAGAGCTGGTCCAAACTTAACCTATAGTATAGCATTCCCAAAAAAACGAAATAAGAATGCTAACACCTAAGTAGGCTGTTAATTCCACTGATCTCCTCTGTAGCGTCCTAGTGCAGTCAGCTGCCAGTAGACTTGACTGGCCTGACCAGCGGTTCAGGGGTAAAGTGAAACAAATGTATGCAAAATGGAGATGGATCTCCCTTGATTGTATGATCTGAGGTTTGACCTAATAATGTCATAATTGCCAATGACAATGTGTAGAAGCGTTTTAGTGGATGAAACTGTCTGTACGTCACTTTCTGAAGAATACCTACCTAAATAGACATGCTGATCCCAGCCTAACAGGGTTGCACGTCTCGCCTCGTCACATGATATATTTTCACTACAGTAATATGATTATTAACGGGATATTTACCGTGGTAAGATTGTGGAAGGAGCTCTCGATATTTCGGCGCAGTTACGTGCACCATGTTCACGGGAAGACTGAAGAGCTCCAGAACCTTATCACGGTAAATATCCCGATAATAATAATACACCTGTAGGTAGTGATCAACCGTGACAGTTTAAAACAGTGTTTTGATATTTCATTCGCCGTCGGAAGGCATACATTTGAATAAATTATCGCTTATCCGCTAAATACAATAAGAATTAACGTATGAAAGCTAAGTTCCAGTGGGTGTTCGAGTCAAGGATAGCCGACTTCCGGTCTAACCTGGTCAAGGATACGGGCTCCTACTTGACTTCCTGTCAGGCGCAATGGTTTACACTGACCTTGGTAGAGTGAAGCAAACTTACGAGATAATATAAAAATAATAAAATTCATCTTACCTTTCAAATGGGTATAGGTACCATGTTTGCAATTTTGAAACATTGACCAATGCTTAGTTGTAAATCAGTAGTGAACAATTTGTGAATGCTGCTGACGGTCACCCATCCATAAAGCTGCATGGATCGATCATTGCCTGCCTTCGCTCATTTATAGTATACATTGCTCTGAACATACCCCTCGAGCGTACGACAATTAGTATAAACAGAGCTAATAATCCTCAAACGGTTAAATAGATTTTCTTGAATCAGCTAAGAATACTCTCGATTAAACCTTTCAAACAGAAAAAAAAAAACTAATTCAAAATCGGTTCAGCCGTGCGACAGACAGACACAGATACACACGTCACTTATAACACCCTTCTTTTTGAGCCAGGGGTTAAAAATAGGTTTAAAGTTCCACGTCTGTAATAGAGTACCAATAGCTCTATTTCTGCCACCCTTCATCCACCACCCCACGGACACAGAACAAGTATCAGTTAGTACGGCGGTGCCCTTGTGTACAGTACCGACCCCTCAGTATCCGTGTTGCTACGCCCGTATCGAGCGACCAGCTGTGCCACTTGCCACCCATGGGGGGGGGGGGGGGGGGGGGGGGGAGCGGGTGGCAATCTAGGGTTTTATGAGGTAGGTACGGGCTTACCGAGTGAGATTGAGAGAGCTTTTTTTAATTTGAGAGTTATGTGAGGTGGTGCGAAGTTGTCAACTAAATTCTGCCGCGTGTCAGTTATATTCGTCACTGACGGTTGGTCATAATGTCAAAAGACGTTATGGTCAATTGATGATAATTATGGAAACGGTATTTTTAACCGACTTCCAATAAGGAAGAGAGATTATCAATTTGACGGTTTAAAAAAAAAATGTAACAAACCTTAGAACTTTTGACTGGGTGAACCGATTTTGATGATTCTTTTTTTATTTGAAAGCTGCTGATTCCTATTTACTCGTAGTCTCTGTCCAGTTCTGATGAAGTCGGTTTTATGTTGATAATTATGTAATCAGAAGTACTTATCTAAGTACGCTAATACTCGTAATATAAATGTGAATGTAACTCGTATGTTTGATACCTGTCACAACTAAACGGCTGAACCAATCATGATCAAAAGCAAAAAATTATGTGCATGAGGATAACATGCAGGAAACTTTTTATCCCAATTTAGTGCGGAAAAGAAGAAAATGCCATAATTGCCCCTATGTTATGCTTAACTAGCCGCGGCCCGTAATTTCACCCGCGTCGACATTTTTTTGGGATAAAAAGTACTATGATATCACTTTCCAGTCCTCCAACTATCTCTAGACAAAAAAAAACAGTTCCGTTGATTTGTTGCTACGTAAAAGGAAAACAAACAAACATACCTACTTTCTCAATAATATAGTAAGTACCTATTAGTTAGATGATAATTAGAGATAGATCATGGTTTCAGATCAGAGAAACAATGAAGATATGCCTTAGTACAAGTATCGTTCGTGTTTCAAACACTTTTTTTCTCTTTGACGCTAAAATGCTCAACGCAAGAACAGTATGGCATACTTACTCATTTTTAACGCACAAAAAGAACTTGACACCAAAAACTAATTAATAATAAAAAGACGGCAGGGCCATCTGCCGGGCTAGTTTGTGGTTAAATAATAGGCTTGCGATTGACCGCTAACTCGCCGCGATGATGCGGTCTACGATGGAGCACGCTTGCCTAGAAGAAACCGATTCACTCGTGATTTGAAGACACCCAAACTATCGGGGAACTTCTTGGCTGATCATCCTAAAGGTGAGAGCAGTACTCCATGCACGACCGAACTTGTGCTTGGCACAGGGTAAGCAACTGTTCCAACGTAAGTACCGACGCACCTTCGTTGGGATACCCAGTTTTTTTGGCAGCCAATTTAGCCTTTGTTTTCAATATAGGAAAGGTATCAAGCCTGATTAAGGCCTGATAAATTCGCACCCGCCACGCTACCTTACCAAATCTCCCTTGTTTGTCTGATCTGTATACGATTTAGAACAGTGAATGTCCCACTATTGTTTGTCAGTTTGTCTGTACCTACCGACTCATATTATCCGAGTCGCAATGGAGGCACGTATTGGTTATCAGCTAATTTACTAAATTCTGTGACCTAGTAACCTCTGATAAGTCTTTGCTAAGAGATAACCTATTTTATTTATTTCTTTACTAGTATTGGTCGAATACTTACTTAAACACAATGATAAAGCTGCATTTGATCCATACTGGGCTGTCGTTATCAAAAAACATGATATATTTTAAGGCCGTTCGTGTACGAAACAACTCAAATTTGACGTTCTAGCTAGTAGCATTTGCGACTTTCAAAGACGCGGCGCCGAAACCAGCGGGCGCGGGCGCTCCCGGGGCGGTGCCGGTGGTGCGGCAATGTGTTCATTAACATTTTGTTAGTTCGAAAGTTCTATTCAAGAACGCTGTAAATTTGGTCGCCTTCTACACGAACGATTTGACTTTCTGAAATAGGTAGTCCTAAAACCTACGTTTTCATTGATCTGATTCTGTTGAGTAAAATAATTATTACCTGAAAATATATCTTTTGCAAGAGCGTTTCGTCTTCTTTATTTATTTACTTCAAAATATTCCTAAAGTTATGGGTATTAACAAAAAAAAATGGTAGGAAATAAAAAACAAGATAATCGCAAAAAAGTTTAATTTTAATATACATTTTTCCAAAATAAGTCGCTTGTGCAATGAGGCAATGTTCGTAGATAGGTAAATTATTTGTTATCAAACTAAAACACATTAATATACTTATACTAAAACAGCTTATTATACACAAGGACTCAAATAAATAACATTGTATTTATCAACTATAACATAAGAAACTTGTCAATCAATTATAAAACAAAAAGCCTCCTCATCGTGACAGTAATTTAGTATTTTTATGTATTCAGACATTTAAACCATTCTTTCTAGATATTACCTGTTCAAGATAAACCAAGCAAACATTCATACCTACATAATGTAAATTTATCACAAAGAATAGGTATAACATTTGAGATAAACCTCAAAGCTACACAAATTACTTTAATTTCTTGACATTTGTGAAGTTAATTTACACATTAACGTTGGTACTCCTAAAAATAACTTGTATCTGTTCGCAGTTACTACAACTGCTAATCCTCAGTTCATGTTGCTGACATAATGTCAGTATCATGAACTAAGGATTACCAAAAACACTTATAATATCATAACATCACAACTGAGACGATGTTATAAAAAAAAAAATAACTATTCCAATATTTTAAAAAAATACTCTCAACGATTATATAATCATTGATATTAGTAATATTGATATAAACAAGAATAAAAATTATAACTAGGAAATGCTTAAAACAGATAAACTTAGTGGCAATAAGTAAACAGTGTATGCCATAATTATAGACATTATAAGTATTATAGTGTACTTTGTAGATGCAAAAGCCAATAATGTTCACAAATGTTTCATCCAAACAAGGAAGAGTCACGTTAAAGCGTTAAACCGACAAGGTACCTACTGGCACACCCGCCGTCTGAATACACAAGTAAGTACATAATACAACATAACAATGGCACACGTGTACACTAACATAAACAAAGCTTTAAAATGCTAATTAGGTGTTGCCTAAACTTGGCACAACGATGGACGCGCTTTGCATAACAAACAGGCCAACTGGCTAAACAGGCTAACTGGCCAACCAGCCAATGTTGGTCATGCATATGCACTAACACTACGCTTAGATAATGCCCATCATCCATTTTCACTCTAAACTGTGATAAACTTAATGAAATTTTTAAATAAACTCTTACAAAATGAAATATAAATAATATTGATGCATAAAGTAGTCAAGTAGTTCGGTATGTACATAATTATTCTATTTCCATACTTTTGTTTTTCTACGCTTTGCTATTCGATGCAAATTTTACTTTAAAATTTAAATAAACTTTAATGTACTTATTTATTTTTGTTTTATCTTTTTCTAACAAATGAAATGCAAAACGTCTGAGTTTAAGATATATATCTTGCTTCTTTCAACTCTTATCACGAATAAATATCTTTATAAAAATCTTCATCCATATAATCTACCTGCATCTCATTTCATTGCAACCCCTACAAAAAATATTATACAAGAAATCATCCCAAAACAGAAACAGGTCGATCCAAAGGCGAACAAGTTGGGACAAGTCGGGGTGCGGTAGTCCCACATACGACCTCTTTGTTGCCAGGCGAGCTGCCATTGTGCCAAGATATTGAAAGAAGGGATCAAGACTCTTTGTTAAAAGCTTTCGAACAGGTTGCTACTTGCTAGCGGGATTTTCGTAAAATCCGCTCCTTGACAATAGGCCTTTTATATAATTTCTTCAATTAATTTTTTCATGAACGAAATTCGATAATTCTTTTTCTGGATCAAAGGTCTGTAACATTCTTAGCGAGAATATTAAAAATAATATGAAAAAGATTACGACAGCGCGTCAAGATGCCTATCTTGACTTCCTATCTTTGCAATGCTATAAAGACAAGCGACAATGGATCATTATATGTGACATAATGTTTATTATAAGAGACGAATGTTTAAATAATTATATCATAAAGTAAACAAGCTGGCAATCTATCAGTTGAATTATATATTTTTATAAAATTTTCTTGCGCTTAAATTGAGTGCGGAAACATTGAGATAAACTTATTTTCATGCGCATTAAGCTTTATTTAATTTTGTCATCAAAGCCTTTCCTGTTTCGTGAATATCAAATTTACATCAAATATCAAAGAGAAATGTATGATATTTTTTGTCAGTTTTAGAGATCGAAGATTCTGATATAGAAATTGTAGGTATTAGAGTTTTCGGATCTAACAAAAACCGGTTTTGGTAACATTTCCTATTCAACCCATGAACTTTAAGTATGCTTTACAATTTCGCGTCGATCACGGCTTGTGTGGATATCGTCCATCACGAAGCCGGCGTCATGTTGTTCGATTCGCTGCGCATGAGTCACGGCGCTCCAAGGCCGATCCGCCGGCCGGCTTGCCGTGGCAACCGGCTTCCCTCATTTCTCTTTTTTGTCCAATTGTTTTTGTGACTTCAAAGCCATTACTGCTTAGAAATTGGTTACTGTTTCGCAGATTGCCTTTGCTTTGGTTGCTACCTGCGCAGCCTTAACCATTCGCACGTTTACCGAGGTTTACTTCACTTTCTATATTCACGAATGATTGCATTCGTACCTAGGTATAATCGGACGCTCGTTTCGGTTAGGAACCGATGATCGAGAATGTTGTTTGTAGCGGTAATGTCATGCAATGATACGATTTGAAATGCTGATATGCGATTGTTATTCAGTTAAAATAATATTGTTTTGTAAATAGTGACAAATGAATATTTTAGATAGCTCAAGGTTTAAGCCGCATAAAATGTAAAGTTATATAAAATCTTTTCCACAGCGGATTTAAATCAAGTAATATTAACGAAATTCAATCGTAACCTCGAAGATAATGTCTTCACTCTAAACGATACAAAGACAAAGACCCTAAATACGGCGAAACAATTACGGTGATGGACAAAGGGTATAAAAAGGGATCCAGAGCGATTACCTTTTTGTTCAGAAATAACAAAGAAAGTTTTCGAAGGGGAAACTTCTAGTTGGCTGATGTAATATCGACCCCAAATCGTAGGGCCTGGGATTCGAGCTTCTATACCTATTGAACGTCCTACCGATATACAGATTTCATTTGTATTTTGCGGACTTATAAAGCCTATTTCATAGTTTTGTTTAAACGTTACAAAAAATACGATTTAAGGTTTTTAGAACTTTAAAAAATATTATTTCATTTTCACATTATACGTGATATGAATCTACCTTCGATCTCACACACAAATTTCAACTATTATTTTTATCTTTGAAAACGGAGTATCACAAGGTTCACCCCTTTGTCCTTCTCTTTTTATTATTGCCGTTTTAGTTGCTTGGCAATCGTCTGACGCAATTTCAGTTTAGGTACAAAAGCTTTTTGCCAAAAGTCCAGTAACTGATATTATTAAAGTTTGTTGATCATTTGTTTCTTAGCTTCTTTAATATTGTTTTGACAGTTTGAAGATAAAATGTATAGTCACAAACGATGATTGATGTACGAGGAAGTTATTTGTAACGCTGCCAACTGTATTTTTTGGGAGAGTTTAAAGAGTTGATGATGTGCAAAGCAACTTTTAATTTTCTTGTACTTAACAGTATATTTATTATTAACATTTATTTGTATTATTCTTTAAATTGCGATATCGCTTAAATATAAATTTTATAAACGTACAGAAGTTACAGAGAGATGTACATTATATTATTTGTGCGGTGTTTTAAACTTTTAAGACGGAGTATTGTAGTGTATTGACTTGGCTGATCAAAATTATAGTTATGATTTGGCGATTTCCGCACATAGAGATTGTGAAATTGCCTTTTTTATAAATCTCAATTCTCATTTTTTCACAAATTATTATATTTTATTGTCATAACTGTATCATCATAAATTTATTTATGTTTACACCCAAAAAGTTTCATCCAGCAAAATATGCTTAGACAAGCAAATTACTGTAAAGTTTGTCCTCACCTCTGTTACTTACCTAATTACACAAAACTAAGCAAGTTAATACCGGCATCAACTTTAAATTTTTTTTACATTACCAGTTATGTCAAGACAAACATACGAAATCTTATCTTTTAAAGCCCTTATCTTAACTATACAGACAGAAACGGCCTGACTAGCCGACTCGACGCCCGATAACAAATGTAATCTACTCATTAGATAGGTGTTGTTTCAACATAATCTAAGGCGAACAATTCTAGCAAGTTCTAACAAAAAGAACACCAAGGCCGCGAGTTGAATACAAATAACACACATGTAAGATTTTCGAAACGGAGCACTTCGGATTGGAAAAAACGATAGTTGGATTATCGGAGCACGAACAAAGAAAGCCGGCCGGCGAACGCTCTGAGCCGGCACAGAGCGGCGTGGAAACGACTGTCTTGCACCGCGACCCGGCGAAACTGGCGCGCGGGGCCCCCGCAGCCACCCGCTGTTTCACCCCGCACCCCCTCGCCGCAACGCTCTATAAAACCGGCCCGCGCTTCCCGGTACCGTCAGTCCGTGACAGAGAGCGACAGGGTCGGGTGGGTCCATAAGCCGAGGGCGAGAAACGAAGCCCTGTGGTTACGAGATCAGATCTGATGCAGTCGTGAGCTTCGGACATTTTCTATTTCCCATCGATCTCTTCACGATAGCTAGTCGCCGGTCTAAAGCCGGCTCGTCGAGTGCTTCAGCAGTACAAAAGAGACTTGTGATATTTTCAAATAGTTAAGTTCCGTGACGGAACACTCTAATTTTTTCGGTATTAAAAGTGTACAATATAAGTAAAAATTTGGAAAAAATGGAAATCCTGTCAGTCACCAATCAGTTTAACGTGGGATTCAGCAGTGAAAAAGGTGAGTCTACTTTCTATTGTGCAGAGGGAGGGAAGCGGCTTTCTAACCAGCGGTAGTTGCTAGGCGGCGCGCGCACCGCGGGCTGTTGCCACGGTCAGCTGTTAGCAGCCTCGACTGACTTACCACCGCCACCGCCCCAGCTGACGTGTCAGCTGTTCCGCTCAGATGCGCTCCCTTGCCCTTGGGCTTGGGCCCTACTTACCGGTCGATATTCACTTTGCATTCTCTTTGTCTTAATTCGGTTAAATGCTTTATATTGATATACCTAGGTACTTCTATTGATTCGTTTTCTTATTGGAAAGTTTATCGTCATTTAATAAAATATATATTTACTTGGATACAGTTAGCACTACGCCATGAAGTTGTGAGATTAGGATAAGTTTGGTCAGTAACAGCCTTACAGATTATGAGATAACAAAAAAAGACTGCTCTTTAGACTTCTAAAAACAACAATTGAGACAAAATTTAAGGATCCTAATATTAAAGATCAATATTTCTTACTGTAACTTAGAAATGTTGTTTAGTAATGATAAGATGTTTGAAACAAGTATATCTGTTGTTGCAGCTTGGAATGGTCCAACATGGCGGGAGGCGTCGGTGCCGGTCCCGTCGGAGGCGGCTCTGGCGGCGCGGCTGGAGAGAGAGCTGCGAGCCGCCAAGGGCGCCAGCGAGCTCGCGGCTGCCGAGGTGCTGGTGCCCGCCGAGCTGCTGGCGCGCGCCGCTCGGCAGACCCTGGCACTGGCAGAGGGCGAGCCGTGCGGTGCTCGCGGCGCCGCGCTCATAGTCGACGTCGCCGGCCGCCGGCTCGCCGCCTTCAAGATAGACCCCTCTACTCTGACGACGCACGAGATACATCTGCACCTGGAACACGACCACACCAACTGGACCAGCATGTTGCCGCAATTCTTAAAGTAAGCATTGCTGCACTCCTTCCTTCTCTTCTATTCTGTTTCACCATAGATCGACAAGAGTGGTGGTTTGTTTTAGGCGTGTTGCTAATGAGGATGTTTTCTTACAGAAATTTAACGCGAAGCGGCACCATCATCATCAGCCCCCAGTTCACGATAGAGAAACAGAAACTGTTCCGGAGCTCGGCGGAGTGAGCCTGTGATATCTAGCGCGAGATGCGAGCGAGCCGACTGACTGCCCTCCTCGATATCTACGTATCGTTAATTTTAACAAATATCAATATTATTATTATATATTTTTAATAAGAGAAAAAAGCACAGCGTGATATGAATACATAGATGTAGAGTGAGCGCGGGGCGATGTCGCACCGCCGCTAGGGAGGGGACGCGCGGCTTGTCCGGACAAGGCGCGCCGTGCCCGGCCGGCGGCGCACCGTGCCCGCCGATCTCTGCTGTCGTCCACCGCCGCCCGCGCTCACGTCCTCGTGTGATCATTGTCGGTGTCGATGGATGCCTGTGTGTTGCCGCGTGAGTGGCGCGGCGGCGTTAGGTGCGTATGCGATGATCTCAGTCGCCGCCGCGCGTGTGATAAGATCGATTTAGTCTTAGGTATTATTTTTTGTTTCGAGTTCGATTCTATTCTGAAGTTGTGTAGAGTTTGTATTTTCATGTATGTAATTGTATTTATTAGAGCGACCGACGAGGTCGGATATGTGTACGTTTTTCGTATTTGTACTAGTTCGTACATTTGTTTGTGATACTACTTTTGTAATGTATAAAATTTAAAAGAAAAAATATACTTTTATGAATGAGAGTAAAACGAATGCAGATTTTTAAAGTTAGAGAAGAGAAGTGTATCATATAATAGAGTGCCGAGAGCGAACGGAGGCAATAAGGAGAGGTGCGGTGCCCCGTCGCCGGCGCGGGCGCCGCGTCTAGATATACTGCAAAGATCTCAGGTTATATTATCATAGTTATTAAAAGTATTAAGTTATTTAAGTTAATATAAAGATTGTAATGTTTTTGTAAGATTGTTTTGTATCGCGGTGCGAAGCCGTGTTGCTATAGTCCAGTGGAGGCGACGAGTGTTTGTATTGACGTTGTAAAGACGACCTGTTTTTATACAGTCTAAAGCATTTTCTTCATCCAGTGTAAATTACTACATTAAATGTAAATCAATAGACTAACAGTTTTTAACGAAATCTAAATGTTTGTAGGGTCCAGTGTTTAAAACGCACAATATCATAGTACTAGAATTCACTTTCATCAATAAACATTAAAAATGCTACAAAATATTTTACTTCTTGGAATGTCAACATATACAAAACTAACAATGATAATGTATCAATTGTTTATAATTGATAATTATTTGATAGACCGTAAAAGAAAATGTAGAATTTATTGAAGAAAAAATACATAGTTTCAAAATGGAAGCAATTGTTTCAATCCTCACACTCCCATTTCTTCCATACATATCATGCAACAAAATAGGCAGATACAACACAACATACATTAATATAAGTAAATATACAGAAACAACAAAGAGTTTATTTTAAGAGAGTTATGAAACATAATAAACACAAAGTCGATTATAAATTCGAAACAGATGACACTACAAGAAAAAACAAAGAGAACACAGCGTATGATTTCCATATATTAACATGAAGTTAACCTAGCTAAAAACAAGCAGAGAGACGAAGCAATAAATTGTTCGGTGACCGGTCCAGGCCGGTTTGAACTGGCTCGAGCCGGTTACCGGTACCACTATGCAACTGCTTCGCTAGAGATTGGTGCAACCCCATCCTCGTATGCTTTTTGTACAATTATTAGTAACTACTCAAACCAGTCAGTGTGGTTTTCACGTACTCCGTCCGTATAAACGATGTTAACTCATTATAAATCGATTTTATATGGACACCCGATTATAACATTTAGTTACTAGTTAAAGTTGTTAGAAACTTGAACCGAAGCCAACTTCTTCTTTAACTGCTAACTTAAAATTATCTCGAAAGCAAAACAGGTTTAAGTTTCGAAATGAAACCAAAGAAAAAGATTTTAGTGCCTCGAAAGTGGAATACAGTCATCAATAAAAACCGGAGTAACTTTGAACAAACAAAAACCAATTTAAACAAACGAAAATGGAGTCTGCTAACACCAGCGGCCATTTTTACCATCTGCTAAAATCACGCATTCCAAAATAGGTGAAATTTTATTGATCTGCTTTCGAATAGAGTAAATAATGGCTCAAAATAAATATACTTGCTTATAGATTCTCTATTTTAGGATTTGAAATCTAGAATTGCTAATTTAAATTAGAATATAAATTTCTAATAAAGAAAACTGGCCTCGATCGCGAATTCATTAAGTCTTTCGAGTCGAGGATTTACTTAACTATTTGATTTCAACTTTTATGCAATGGTTTAATTTTATGAAAACAAGGGGTAGGTACGTTCGCTTTCTAACCGCAGCAAACGACATGATTGTACCAACGATCGTGACTCTAATGCTGATTAGGTATCGACACAGAATAAATAACAGTTGGCATCGACGTCGTCGGAATAATAAGTCGATATCGATATTCAATGGACGGACGTGGCACATCACTATGTTTTCTATCTGTCTGTTATAAAAAAACACGTCAATCTCGCAGAGTATAACTTAAATCAATTCAATTTTCAAGTCTAATAATCCACAATTTATGAACAAAATAAGTTAAATTTTCATTATAACTTAGAAGTATAGTGTACCTTCAACTAAGTAGACAATTTAGATATCCCTATCTATTCCGTAAATGCACTCAATGACCATAAAGACAATTTAGTTCTATTACGAGGAAATTACGAAAGATACTTTACTAATATCAATTTCAAAATCATAATTGTGTTGTTGCTAAGCCCAATATTACGGGAGCTTTGTACAACTAGCGCCATCTCTTGTCGACCGCAGGAACTATAACTACCTATTTCAGTAAGACAAAGGAAAGCATAAAAGGCGTTGCTAGCTGAGGTGCACTTTTTACTGTTTCACAGTCGTGTGAGATATTGTAAATAAAAACTGAAAAACAACTTCGTACACCATCTTTACGCGATTTTCGACTTTAACTACGGCAATATTAGGGCTATAATTGGCCTGGTTTGTGGTAACACCGATAATTGCTAGGTATTTGCTCGGCTACACCAATATTGATCCAATTGCTCTGAGGCCGTTCTATTTTAGTCGATTCTCATCACAATATTATTTTTAATAACTGAAAATCACTGAAATCTAGATATGTAGTTGAAATGTATAAGTTTTGATGGTGTTATTTATTGCATTCAGATAGAATAAACTGTTTGTGTTGTGATCAGAAATAGATTAGCGAGTTATTATGGTCGATGCAAGCCAACAACAGAACAATATATTGAGTAATTGATACCTACTCTAGTTACCTATACCACTCTACCTCTTTGAAATGTATGTTCTTAAAATATGTTCTTATTACCTACTTTGTATAGACAAATAGAATGTGTTGCGTTGTCGAAAACCTTACCTATTTATTCTCGTAATCATTTATCTATTCCACTCTTAGAAGTGATAGGTATATTTGATTAAAATTTAAATGGGATAACCGCTCGAGACAAAAATTACCTGTTATCAATAAAAGTGTCCTCTTTTTAAAATCTGTTGATAATCATAGCTTTTGCGGGAAAAATCAAACATGTGTTACCAATGGCAATCAAATGGCAAGTAAATTTCGAACTTACATCTAAGCGACGTCTTGGATGAAGAATTTATTTGCACATAATACGAGTAAATAGTACACACAATTAAAAACGCATGTACAACTTTGTGTCATGTTTTGTCTAGTTAGGAGGCGAACAAATCGAGAGAGGGCAAAAAATGCCGTGAATATTATTTCCACCTATAGGTATAAAAAAATATTAAATTAAAATAAATATAAGTGGCCGAAACAATTTCAATATTTATAATATCATGTAACGAATCTAATTAACAGATAGACATTTATATACTTGCAAAATAAACAATATGTCTCACTGCCGCTGTAACTAACTAAAATTTGTAATTTATAAAATCACTAACATTTTCGACTAAAATATTTTTTACTTTTATCTTAAATAGGCTCGTCTTAGTTCTTATCTCCCACGAAATAAGCCTTCCTTATTTCGTGTTATCTCCAATACTCCATATACCTACACATTTATAAAGCTAAGATTGTGTGTGTGTGTGTGTGTGTGTGAGGACCAAATATCACATGTACCACTGACAGATTACAGACAATTTCTATATCTATCTCATGTGATGTACATGGAAGAGACGGGGACAAAAATAAATGTCAAAAATAATCCACTGACAGTTATATTTTCCAACATTTATGTCCAAGGACATAGAGTAAGAATTACTCTTATAATGAGGCATAACGTGTAATATAATTGTAGGGGTATTTTTCCTCTGCAGCTATGGAGTATGTATCTAATAAGTAATTTGTAACACATATAGAGGCGGGTCGGTACTCGGTGGTTCTAAACAAGACTTTGGCATTATGTTAGGTTATCAGACACAAAACGAAGTTCCAACGAGAGGCGCACCTTATAGCACACACCCTCCTTATCAGCGCGTGATAACAGCCGCCGGCCGTGTGTACCTCCTACTCCTACCCCACCTTACTACTCTACCATATGTGTAATAAATACTACACACATGACTCTACCCTCAGATCAGACAAACAATGCAGATAATTAAGGTAAGATGGGGTGGAGTGCGACTCTTCAGACCAGCGTTGCCAGACATCCCGATTTTGGCGGGACGTCCCGATTTTTAAATCAAAATTAAATGTCCCGCGCGGGATAGGTTCAGTCCCGCTTTTCGGGGAAAACTCGATCGTGCGTGCAACAATATGGTAATCCTGTACCCTTAGTACAAGATTTGATAGTTTTTGAAAACTTTTTTCGTTTTCGTTTTGATGCATACATTGCTGGGCTGAAAGCTATTCGAAACTATTTTTCGTATTTGAGTGAAGCAACCTATACTGCCGATTACTACCGATTTTAGTTCATCCGCGTTTCCGCTAGAGGCGCTTTACTAAAATGTATGGGACAATACGGAAACGAAAAAAGTTTTCGAAAACTGTCAAATCTTGTACTAAGGGTACTGATTTAAAATATCATATTTTTATCAAAATACATTTTCTATGGCAATGTTTGCTATCTATTCTCACGTAAACGTAATTTGAACACAAATAAATAGATAAATATTTAAAAACTTCTGATTATACATTCCGTTTTTTACTATGTCCCGCTTTCGAAGAAAGAATCCCGCAATTTATCACTCAAAAAGTTTCAAAATCCCCACTGAAAGAAATATCTGGCAACGCTGGAGTTAGATTAGGCTTGATGCCCTAGGCATTGATTTTGGCGACTTTTCCTCCCCCCTTGGTGAGATGTCGTGAAGTTTAGCTCGACCCCTTATCTCACGTGAGATTTTTTTGAATGCGTATTTTTGTGCAAATAGGTTAAAATGTAATTGTTGTATAGGATTTAGCCATATTTTAGTGGAGATACACGTTTTACCTAATTTAACCCAGTTTTTTGCAAGTTTACACTGTCTGACCTTGCTGCCTATATTTTTTACATGTTAGATCTAGATGTAAAAAATAAAGGCAACTATTAGTTAGTTCATTGATGTCGCTACAAGTTTCTTAGAGTGCGTGGAAAATTTGTAAGTGAGCCGTATTTACAAATTTTTCTCCCTTATTTGTCTGATCTGAGACACACAAGAGTGTTAACTATTATCGCACGTTCCAACATGTTTGTATTGGTCGACCACTAGCGAGTTTTGGAAGGCACAGGATCGCTACGCTGGCTGTCTGTCTGTCTGTCCTTCCTGCTTTTTAACGACTGTATCTTTCAAACTGTAATAGATAGGAAGTTGAAATTTTTACAGAATATGTAATGTTACGGCGGATCAACTATGAAATAATAGTAAAGTCAAAAATAAAAACCCGGGGTCCCAGATGTTGCATGTTTTTATATAATTTTGTATTTGCTCTAAGAACGGTAACACGTAGGTATAAGCGTCAAACTTGTCATGATTATAGTACAAACTCTAAAAAACATCTAAAGTATAACAATAAATAATAAGTAATGGCCAAGTGCGAATCGGGGTACAAATTTATGTTCATTAAAGTTAAGTAACGTAGGGCGCGGTTGGTACCTACTTGGATGGGTGACCGCCCGGGCGTGATGTTGTCTTTTTGCACAAGTACTTTTTGTATTTTATGGTGGTACGGAACCCTCAGTGCGCGAGTCCGACTCGCACTTGGCTGGTTTATTATTTCTGGTGTACACAATAAAGAGTTTCTATCTATCAATCATTGGATTTGTTTACGACTCGTCTAAACGTGATTTTTGAACTAAAATACTCGTAGTTCCTAAAAAATTCAGAACTTTTTAATCAGTTAGTACTTACCTCACATCAGACAAACAAGGGAGATGTGCCTCGGTACAATTATCGTTTATATTCCAATGTATCTGTATGTCATTAAAAAAAACACTGTACCGTTTTACGCAATACCGGTAAATACGGCACATTTACTCATTTTTCACGCATACTAGAAGAATATAAACTTGGAGTGACATTAATGAACTATTAAACAACTACTGTTCGCGCAAAACTTTATGAGCCCTCTGAAGTTAGGCCCAGTGGCTGCGCAGTACGCATATTATAGGTATCCGAGGGACTTTACAGGGCGTCGGGGAGGCCTCGCGCCTAACTTCAGAGGGCTCATAAAGTTTTACGCGAACGATAGTAGTCTACAATTCATATAAAAAAAGGACAGCAAGGTCCTATGCAAGTTGAATTCGACTAAAGGCATCAAGCCTGATTTAGGCCTGATGTGTTCACACCCGCCACGCTACCTTACTACATCTCCGTTGTTTGTTTGATCTGAAGAACGTACCTATTTTTAATGGGTTCACCATGTCACGTCATAACATTGGTTAGTTCTACGAGACGAGACTGCGGGAAGACGGCTGTTTTCTGCTAAAAGCTAGTTAGTATTCAATAACAAGCGATCGAGGCTAATGGAGAGAGATATACACACAGCGTGTTCAATAATTAGGACGGTACCAACATGTTAGAAACACGATCAATCTCCGACACTGCCGTTGGAATGCGACGCATCTGTTGAGGTGGTGCTATTGTGTTCGTTGTTACCGTAAGGGCCATTATATTCTGTTTTCTACTAGCTATTTAATTGTACAATAAAAAACCATCATCATCAGCCAGAAGATGTCTACCGTTGAACATAGGCCTTCCCTTTAACCTCCACACTGAACGACAGCTTGCCATCTGCATCCACTGTATGCCCGCGACTTTCACGATGTCTTCGGTCCATCTAGTGGGAGGCCTACCTACGCTGCGTCTTCCGGTTCGTGATCTTCACTCGAGAACATTTCTTTCCTATCAGTTGTTGGTTCTTCGAGTGATGTGGCCTACCCATTGCCAATTCGTGCAAATTTTTATAGTTATATCGGCGACTCTGGTTTTGGCGATTATTCACGTTCAGGGTTCTTGTCTATAGGCACTGTGGGCTTACAATATGCCTACCTACTACTACCTAACATGAGTCTTATGCTAGTCCTGCTTCAATTTCTAATCTACTGGTAGATATCTACCGATCATGCTTACTATTTTCTAAAAAACCTTTGATAAATAATGATTGCCATTAATTCCATGTGACATCACCAGGTGGGTTACCATTATCTCAAAAACATTCTTATAATAAAATATTATCTACATTAAATTTTGTCTCACTCTCTCGGTTAATGCAGCAAGATAAAATTCCATGTAAGGTTGTTTTTGAGATTATGGTATTGTGGGTAATCCATCTGATTTTCAACGTACAATTTTATGCGGACTTTGTTGCATTTTAAGTAAGTATAATCTGCCACCATTAGGATATTTATCTATAGTCTCGTATAAAAGGGTTCACATATATATATTATGTATAATTATAAGGGTTTTTTCCTATAGGTTCAATACGTTCGATCAGCTGACTAAACCACCTTGAAATCAGCTGAGTTCGAGAACACCTTTCAAAGGCAGATGTATCTGTAACCGTCGAATTCACAATATAGCGTTATTTAGAATGGGATGTAACTTGATGTAAGGTGTATATCGGTTGTGAGGAATGTATTGTTACTCAGATGACAAAGAAAGTGTACGTAGTATTTTGCTCTTGTATGCCCTTTAGTAACAATAAATTGAACAAAACGTTTCGTGGTACCTTTACTTGTGTCATGACTGAACGGATTTGAAGGTGATTATTAATGATGGATTTACCTTCAATGACATAACATTAATATTATAAATGCAAAAGTAACTCTGTTAATCTGTTTGTTACGTTTTTAAGACTAAATAAGCCGCTGAAGCAATTATAATGAAAATAAAGTTGTATTTTCTCGACTTCCGTTTGCTTCGGTAGAGATTTGGTTTTATCCTAGAAGAAAGATAAATAATTAGGGGAATGTTGCGATCATTGGACCGGCGCTTTCATTGGACCACCAACGTATACCCAAAACTGTGCAAGGTAGCAAGACTGCAGGCATGCAGGCTGTCGTTCAGTGTGGAAATCTAAAAGGGAGGCTTATGTTCAGCAGTGGACGTCTTCAGGCTACTGCTGATGATGATGACATTTTACTCTTAAAGTCAGCCTTACGAAAACAATCAAGATGGCTGCGCTAAAAGCTTTTGAATGGCTTGAGTCCTTAGCTCCACGAAGTACGAGAGACTTCAGCGATTAGTCCTTGGAAACTTGTAAATGTTTCCGAGAGAAAGTAATACCTGTGATTCTACATTTGTTACCATTCCGTCCGTGCCGTTAACGTAAATTACGTTAATTACTAAACTTTCCGAGATTATATTCGTAATAATTGGAAGCTGTGGACGAAGCCAGGACGGAGGGAAAGGACCAGTTGCCCTCACGAAGTCAAGCTTAAAATGCTTAATGCTGAGGATAAATTAAACAAGTTTATCAATAGATTAATTTTTATACCACCGATAAGAGAGCTTATAATCTCTAAACGACTGACAAGGTTTTCTTGAATCATATATGACGAAGGACCCGGACACTCAGGATTTTTAGAGACGGTGACGTCAGCTAAGCTGACATCACCATCCCCATCACCCGCCTCACTCATTGCAAAATAATGAACACCGAAATTATGTACTCACAATTTTATTCTTAGCACTACAATTTATTTAATTTAACACGATTAAAAAACACCTTAAATCTATGATTAATTATTAAAAACAGTACTCACGACTTCTCTTTACAAAAATCAGCCACTGAATGCCTCTTCGTGGCGACCCGCCATTGTAAGAAAAAAATGGCGGCAACGCCGTGAAGTTAGAACACAAATTCACAACCGAATAGGAATTAACTTCATTCACAGAGGTAATAGTTATTGGTTAATTCGTTTTATAAATTTAAACGCTTATTTTTAAACTATTTTCTTATTTTTACGTAGTTTTTACATTGACATAAAGCGCCACGCACGGACGTTTTCAGAAACTTAAATAATTTGCTTTAAAAATGAATCATCAAATAAAATAGTTTTAATTCAGATGCGTGTCGCTTATAAATCAATAAATGAATTTAGGACACGATAATCCATTATTAAACTGTAATTTAGATTAGTAAATATGGTTTACTGTTAAAACAACAACAAACCATAACTTCAGTTTTTCACAGATCAAAAGACATTTGACATTGAATGGAATAAACAGACCGAGTATGGAAATCAAATCTTAAAACTATTTAACACATAATTATGCGCGATAATTAACTTAAAATCATTATAATCGCGTCAGGCGTCGACACGGCCATTCTGCGAGACGATGTGTGCGTGCTCTGCACCAGTCGCGATTCTGCAAATGAAAATTATTTTCTCTGAGCTAGGTATCCGTCCACCGGTACACTAACTGACAATTTGTTTGTTGGTACTGCTTTTGTTTTAATATCAAGTAATAGAACGGTTGTCATGTAGTCCGATTATGATAACATATTCCAACAATCAAGTTATCAGTCCATATTTTTTGTACCATAAGAATCTTAATCATAACATGTTAAGAAGGCATTTTCAATCTTGTGAATAGTGAAGTAATAATAAATATTAACGTTCATAGTAAGTAAAATGTTATTTGCTGTACATGGGAAAGTGAGCGAAGATATTTATTGAAGTGCTTGTAATGCTCCACGCATACTCACACATTTTATTTTTAGTTATGTCAATGCAAATGCTCCACGCATACTTGCATTATATGATTTCTCGTGGACAGGAAAGTTGCTGTGGTGCTGAGCGGTCTCGTACGCCGTGGTCCACAGGGGCTCTAAGGAAAAAGGACTAGGTCGATGCTAGGGCCTGGGTCTTAGCATTATGACCGTGGTCCCTAGAGGCTCTAAAACAAATAGAATAGAAATAATGTCACTTCGTCGATAGCTTATTCTGGTTTGATGCTGTGGTGCTGAGCGGTCTCGTACGCCGTGGTCCACAGGGGCTCTGAAGGATTTGGAAAGGACGATGCTGTGGCCTAGGCCTTATTTCTTATGACCGTGGTCCACAGAGGCTCTGAAAACTTTGTTTATACTCGTAGTGTTGATGATAAATGCTCACATGTGAATGTTGCTGTGGTGCTGAGCGGTCTCGTACGCCGTGGTCCACAGGGGCTCTAAAGGATTTGGAAAGGATGATGCTGTGGCCTAGGCCTTATTTCTTATGACCGTGGTCCACAGAGGCTCTGAAAACTTTGTACTCGTAGTGTTGATGATAAATGCTCACATATGAATGTTGCTGTGGTGCTGAGCGGTCTCGTACGCCGTGGTCCACAGGGGCTCTAAAGGATTTGAGAAGGACGATGCTGTGGCCTAGGCCTTATTTCTTATGACCGTGGTCCACAGAGGCTCTGAAAACAATGTAGGTAAGGAAACGGGATACGGATTTGTACAGTCTTACTAATTTGTAGACTTTAGTTAACTTGTCAACAAAGACAGGCCAACAAATGATGTACTCGTATTTCATGTTGTTGCGCAATTAGTATGAAAGTAACGGTAGAAAGACGAAACTCACCATTGCTTAGGGGTCTAGCCACCGAGCAGTTTAAGATGTGGATGGCAGTGGCTCCTCCGACACAGCGATGAGCTGAGACCGGGTTGTAGCTTGTTGTTCAACGGGGTCAGCCAAGCTCATGGATGAGTCATCAGCCGGTCTGGGTACTAGTTGTAGTTCAGAGTCCTCGTTGTTCGTCGACACGGTTTCCTGCTCGCCCGGTTGTGGCGCTCGACGTAGCTGGTCATGCGCAACTTTTCGTGGGCGACCCCTTCCGGTTACACGTTTTACCGTGTACCGATCATTGTCCAAGATTCTGTGTATTTCGTACGGCTCGCTGTATTTCAGGTCTAGAGACGTCTGGTTACGGGGATTATTTTTAATGAGTACATAGTCGCCTCGCTGAAACGGTCGTAATTTGGCCTTTCTCATGTCAAATCGCTGCTTGTCGTATTGAGCTGCGTCAGCCATTTTTTGGTGCACATGTTGGTCAAGTATGTCAAAGTCTATGCACTCGTTATCAATATTCACTAACCTCAGTAGTTCTGGCGGTACACTATGTTGGCGCCGTGTCAGTAGAGTGAGCGGTGCAACTCCAGTTACTCTGTGTGGGGTGCAATTGAATGCGAGCTGTAGAGCGTCCAGCGCTGACTGCCACTCCTCAGTTTCATAATTCTTGATCATAGTGAGTGCGTTTTTCAAGGTGCTCATTACCCTCTCAACTTGTCCGTTCGCTCGGCTTACTCCTGGCGCTATGGAATGTATGTTGATTCCGAATCGATCAGTATAGACTTTGAACTCACCGAGAAATTCACGGCCTCCATCAACCACGATCTGCACAGGAGTACCAAACAGGTGCACAACACGTTTCAGAGCTGCGACTGTACTGCCTGGGCTTTTGTCATTAGAGTAGCTAAGCAGTATGTATTTAGTGAACGCATCAATAGTGACGATTACATACTCATCTTGTCCCTCAGCGTTTCTCGTACCCAGCTTGCCTGTGACATCCATATGGACCACCTGGAACGCTGCAGTGGGCTTTTGGATTGGATGGAGCTGCGCTTGTATGGCGCCTGACGGCCCCTTCGAGGTTCTACATACCACACAGTTGTCTACAAATCTCCTGACGGCTGTACTCATTTTGTCGAACCAATACGTTTCTCTCAGCTTTTGTAAGGTTTTTTCCCATCCCGGGTGTTGCAGGGCGACGTGAAATGAGTTTATCAAGCTCCACTGAAATGACTTGGGAACTACAACTGGTTTATGTATTCCGAGTATAGAATCCACGAGCGTTCTCTTAAGCACACCTTCCTCTAATACGTAGCCATCCATTGCACTGTCAACAGTAATGCTGTCTATCACGGGGCGCAGAACATCGTCGCGGCGCTGCTCGATCTGCAGCCACTCCGTGTCTCGAGTCATAATGTTGACAGCCATTTCGTTAGACGGATTTCTACTAAAAAAATCTGCGTGCTGTAGTCGCTCACCTTTTCTGTACTCTACCTCAAACTCGTAGTTTTGCAGAAAGGCCCACCACCGGTGGATTCGAGGAAGGAGGTCCTTTTTATTTTTGGATGCCTTCAAAGCATTACAGTCAGTTATTACCTTAAATTTTCGGCCATACAGGTAATGCCGGAAGTGTTTTACTGCCCTTACTACTGCCAGAGTCTCGAGCTCGTACGAGTGGTAGCGGCTCTCTGCATCAGTGGTGCGCTGACTCATGTATGCGACTGGATGCTGGCGGCCGCCGACGGTCTGCACAAGTACTCCGCCGTAGCCAATGCTACTGGCATCAGTGTAGAGCTCGATTGGTGCGTCTTCCTGAAAAAGCATAAGGGTAGGCGCAGTAGACAAATGTTTGACAACATGATTCCGGGCCTCGTCATGTCTTTCGTTCCATTCCCATTTCGTATCGTTCTTAGTTAATTCATAAAGAGGAACCATCAACCGCGAGAAATCGGGAATGAAACGTCTGAAATAACCTGCCAGGCCGTTAAACTGCCTGACTTGTTTGACGTTTTTCGGGATTGGTGCCTTCGTTAAAGCCTCCACTTTTCTTGGGCTAGGACTGACTTGTCCGTTGGCAATGATATTACCCAGGTACTCTATGGAGCGTTTAAAGAAGGCAGTTTTATCCATATTGATCGAAAACCCTGCCTCCTGGAGCGCAATTAATATGCGTTCGATATGGGATAAGCCCTCAGCGAATTCTTTACATTTAGACAAGACATCGTCCACATAAACCTGACAGACTTGATCTGCTGAGCACAAAAGGTGCGCCAGAGCCCTATTGATGCAACGCTGGTAAACTGACACTGCGTTGCTAAGTCCGAAAGGCATAGTCAAATATTCATATAAGCCGTCGGGGGTGACAAACGCGGTTTTCTCTATTGAACTCTCCGAAATTGGGATCTGATGGAAGCCCGCTGCCATATCGATTGTTGTGAAGAAATGCCCCCCTGCCAATTGATCTATTTGATCCGAAATAATTGGTAACGGATAATGGTCTCTCAGAGTGTTCCTATTCAATTCGCGATAGTCCACACACATGCGATCCATTCCATTTTTCTTTTTGACCAATATGATTGGGCTGGAAAAAGGCGATTTACTCTCGCGGATGATATTATGTTCGAGCAACTCACTAACGATGTCGCGAACCTTCTCCCGTTCGACCGGGCTTAACCGATACGGTCTGCGTTCGACACATTTGTTATTATCTTTTAAACGTATCTCTAGCTCACCTGTATTAACCCGAGAGCGAGGGTAGCCATGGATGAACAAGTGTTCGAACTTGTTGAGCAATATCTTTAACTCATTGATTTGGTCATCGCTAGTCAAGTCACAATCTAGAACATCAAATTTTTCGCTTTGTGATCGCACGTGATAAACGCCCGGTTGATGAACCAATGTCGCACCCCGAGAGTTCACTAAAACACTTAAATTTGTGTTTTCTATGAGATTCATGCCTATTAGAATGTCATAACCCACTTCGTAGTCCGGCACTACGTGAAACTCGAGTTCAACCCTTAAACCATCGATGTTACAAACAGTTGTCAGTGTCGAAAGCGAGACTACCGTAAATTGACCTAGCCCCTTCAAATAACTTACTCTATCGATTCTTTTTCCGGGCAGTTTCGTAGCTAGGGACTCGCGTATGACAGAACATTCAGCGCCACTATCGAAGATCGCGAGTATCTTCAGATTACCAACTACCAGTGGCATTGAATTTAGTTTTGACGAGCCTACACAATTAACATTGGAAACTACTGCACGTTCTCGCTTATAGCACGTGTCATAAGAGTGACCCGTCCTTGAACAGAACGTACATGTCAGTTTACCCGCATTTTGAGGTGCATTTTTATAGTCCTGTTGACGCGGCTGAGGTACACCAGTTTTGTCACGATGACGGCAGTCGCGCGTGTCGTGGTTCGATCTTTTACAAATTTGGCAAAAAACCGCAGTCTTATCAAACCGCATTCGCTTGGGACCCTGTTGAACACCCGATGTACTAGATTGAGGGCGCTTAACACTTCGGACAGAAGTTGCCACCGAAATAAGTTCTGGCACTGATGTAGCACGGGCATTCAACAGTTCGATCCTCAGTCGCTCATCTCCTATACAACCAATAACTGCCTCGACCGCGTCAGCATTTGATAACTTATCTTTAGTTATACGTCTCCACAGTACCCAAGCTTGCGACAAGAACTGCGCGATATCCTTTGAATTATCATAATTATGTTCTCTGAAACGCGCAATATCCCGGGAATATCTATTCTCCGGTTCAAAAGTCGTAATCAAAACATCACGCAGTTCCTCCCACGTGGATGTGGACACAAGCCAATTGTCGACCCACAACTTGGCGCGACCTTTAAGCAAACTACCAGCTTTCATTCTAACCTCATAATCGCTCAAGTTGTAAGTTTTCATGGCCGTAGTCACATGTTGACACCATTCTCTAACCCCCATATTGGTATCCGGATCGTATGACGGTAAAAACACGTCTTTTGCCTTAACTTTAGGCTTATCGGGCTGTGACGTCATACGATCAGACACGTGTTTCATCATTTGCATCATCTGAGTGAAAAAATCCGCTGGTACTCCATTAACAGAAGTGTTCACATGTTCGTTATGAAAGTCAGATGGACGGGCTGAAGTGGGTATTTATCCCACTTCTGATGACGAAGGACCCGGACACTCAGGATTTTTAGAGACGGTGACGTCAGCTAAGCTGACATCACCATCCCCATCACCCGCCTCACTCATTGCAAAATAATGAACACCGAAATTATGTACTCACAATTTTATTCTTAGCACTACAATTTATTTAATTTAACACGATTAAAAAACACCTTAAATCTATGATTAATTATTAAAAACAGTACTCACGACTTCTCTTTACAAAAATCAGCCACTGAATGCCTCTTCGTGGCGACCCGCCATTGTAAGAAAAAAATGGCGGCAACGCCGTGAAGTTAGAACACAAATTCACAACCGAATAGGAATTAACTTCATTCACAGAGGTAATAGTTATTGGTTAATTCGTTTTATAAATTTAAACGCTTATTTTTAAACTATTTTCTTATTTTTACGTAGTTTTTACATTGACATAAAGCGCCACGCACGGACGTTTTCAGAAACTTAAATAATTTGCTTTAAAAATGAATCATCAAATAAAATAGTTTTAATTCAGATGCGTGTCGCTTATAAATCAATAAATGAATTTAGGACACGATAATCCATTATTAAACTGTAATTTAGATTAGTAAATATGGTTTACTGTTAAAACAACAACAAACCATAACTTCAGTTTTTCACAGATCAAAAGACATTTGACATTGAATGGAATAAACAGACCGAGTATGGAAATCAAATCTTAAAACTATTTAACACATAATTATGCGCGATAATTAACTTAAAATCATTATAATCGCGTCAGGCGTCGACATATATATATATACATATCATAGAACACTTTCAGTCAAGTCACCTTTTAAGGTTTGAGGGCTACGATGCTACAGACAGACACACAGATATACTGATTACACAGATACACACGTTGAATTTATAACAACCTTCTATTTGTGTCGGGTGTTAAAATTTAAATAAAAAGCAATACCCTCTACATGTGCTTGCAAGTATAGAAAGTTTTAATTTGGATCCAGCTTGCTTTCTTAACTGCGGTGGAAAATATAGCTGTACAGTATAGTAGTTACTAGGCTAATCTCTCTTTTTTTATATTTAAAATGTTACTCCACAGACACCAGGGACCAGGGTCAGTGAGTTTTTTATATTTATGTGACTACAATTTTGCTAGCTATAACACAATACAAGAAGAGGAAAGTTAGTTATATCTTAATCTATGGTTAAAACAATTCAGTCATGTTATATTACTCTCTCATTTTTATTTGACATACATCAAAGATTTTGCCTCATTAAATCAAATAAAAACTCAACCTTGTCTTTTTGTAAATAGTAAATGAACAAAACTTGCATTGGATTTTCGAAATTAAGTCAGTCCTTTTAGCATAACGCTACGAGTTTAGGTCCCTTTAAGTGATCCTGGGTACGTCTCTGTTTGGGGTACAAGTTTGAAATATAAATGTAATGTTTGAACTCAGCTCAGGTACTGCACAGTTGGGACTAAGTTGTTCAATAGGGATCTTCGCCATATTTATGTATAAGTACTTAGGTATTTAGAATAATTTAATTTCCGCCTTCTGAAGTTTCAGGATCACCGACTTTTCTTCGGTAAAACTGCAAAGGTATTTCAAATTTTAGTAAGAACCTTGCACAGTACTCAGTCAGGACCCTCTTTTAACCGACTTCAAAAAGGACATGGTTCTCAATTTGACTGTATGTTTTTTCCTTTTAATGTTTGTTACGCGATCACTCCGCCAATTATGAATTGATTTTGATGATTCTTTTTTTATTTGGTAGGTCATATTTCCCCGTATATCATATCATATTTCCCCCCCGATAATATTTGGACCCGGGTATGTCCAAAAATTGCGACCAGAACCACCGGAGGATGGGCAGCAGCGTCCTAATAGTACACGGTGAACGTACTGCAATCCCCAAGCCACCTGCCAAGCTTGGGGATTATGGCAACACCCCTCTCTACGAGGGAGGCCTTGTCCAACAGTGGACGTTAATTGGCTGATGATGTGATGTGTGTAAGGTCATATTTCAGAGAAATTGAAGCAGCGCTTTTTGAAAAAATCAACTATAACAGATAATATATACACAGATGACGTTTTGGTTTGCAAAACTTCAGCAAAAGTTTTGATGAGGACTTTCAATCTCTGGTTTAGTTTTGATGAGGACTTTCAATCTCTGGTTTAGTGTCATTTTACTACTTTCAATCTCTGGTTTAGTGTCATTTTATTTATTTATTTAAGTCCACCTACACTGTGTACATCAATTCGATCAAACAGTTAAACACAAACAAAAATATAACTAAATGTCACAATAATTACAGTGAAGACAGCATGCATTAATAATGAGCGAAAAACAAAATAATTAAGTATTGTTAAACATAAATATAACTAAGACATAAAACAAACAAATTAAAATTTAAAGTATTGTTAAAATTAAAAAAGTCAAGTAATAAATGTCAAAGAAATAAAAATAATATTCAAATAATTAAAAACTGTTCAGATAGTCAGAGACCTTAGAGACTTCTTAAAACTAAGAACGTTGTCGCCAAATATGTCAATATCGGTTGTCTTCGGCAGAGTGTTATACTGACGCACCATTCTAGACAAGGGTGCATTGAATCCCAGGTTAGAGCTTGAACTCGGAGCAGAGAAAAGATTGAATCGCGATACTCTAGGCAACGTTCGAGGATTTGTCAGGGGTAATTGGTAAAGTAAGTCCGGAGTGTCTAAAATGCCGTTGGCGAGTTTGTAAAGACATAAAAGGTCCAACGTCTGCCTTATATAAGGCAGACGTTGGACCTTTTATGTATACGATATGCCAGTGATTTACTACTTAGTGAGTTTACTACTTTCAATCTCTGGTTTAGTGTCATTTTGCTACTTTCAATTTCTGGTTTAGTGTCATTTTGCTACTTTCAATCTCTGGTTTAGTGTCATTTTACTACTTTTTAGTTTAAGTTTGTACATGTAAGTTTAGTCTAGAAGTAAGTTTCTGTTTTTTTTTCTTCAATAAAATTAACTTCATTATAGTACCCTGCTTGGGGCAAAACAGGACCTTTATTTTTGACCATCATACTTTAAGGAACCCGAGTAACGCGATATCGATTCGTATAGCCCATGTTGTCGTGTTCTGGGACAGCAGCTAGATGTGCGAGAAGCGCAGAAGTTTCTAGAAGCTCGGAGATTCTGGGAACCTCAATGAAGCATCATGTCTGTCAATCCACCTGGAGTCTTGGTGCCCAACCAGGTGCAGCAATTCTCATACATATTTATAGTTTCTTTTCCCCTTCTCTACCTTGAGTTGTTTGGTATCTGTTTATAAATAGGGCAGGAGTGGTTGAGCCACTTGTTGACAATCTAGAACGATTACCACTACAATACCCCGTTTAGCCGACAGCACAAAGCGAGCGGGTGTTCATTCAATTAGGCTGTCAAGCACGCTTCTACACTACACGTGTGCGGTGGAGGACTACGCAGTATGGAAGGATTTTACAAAGATAAGTTTCATCTGCTTTTTAAGTTTCATGGTAACTGCGCTGCGGTCCGCGGCATTGAGCTTGCCTTTTTAGTTTTTTTTTATACAAGCGACCCGTCCCGGCTTTGCACAGGTATATGTTTTATTATATATATATAAACCTTTCGTGAAAAATTATGTAACTGATAGTGAAAACCGCATCAAAATCCGTTGCGTAGTTTTAAAGATCTAAGCATATATAGGGACAGACAGAGGGAAACGACTTTGTTTTATACTATGCCTATGTAGTGATTCCGGAATGAAATTTAAATGTCCGATATCCGTCTTTGAAAGAAAAATTAAGAAAGAAATACTTAACGTAGGTAGTTAACATGTAATGTGTTTATAAACTGAAATGTATAATAGGCCACTTGATGACAAGTGATTGAGTTGTTAAAAATAAAAGGCTTAATGAAAAATATAATTAAATGATACACTTACTGAAGAAACTATTTAAATTGGTTACGGAGCGTTTATAGTTTTAGTTAGGATTAGAAAGGTATGCTCTGTCTCTTTCCCGCAAGGTGAGTATGGGTTTGGAGATAGTATGGCGTACTGACATGTGACGTCATTCGTAAGAATAGTGCGCTCTCCGTCTAGCAAGACATTACAATTCTTATATCTTTCTTAACTTTTATTTCAATTTAGCTTTCTGTTTTCGGCTCTATTTATGGTCAATTCATCATCATCATCATCAGCCAGAAGACGTCCACTGCTGAACATAGGCCTCCCCCTTTAACCTCCACACTGAACGACATCCTGCCATCTGCATCCACTGGATGCCCGCGACTCTCACAATGTCGTCGGTCCATCTAGTGGGAGGCCTACCTACGCTGCGTCTTCCGGTTCGTGGTCTCCACTCAAGAACCTTTCTGTATGGTCAAGTATTGAAAGATAATAAAAAAAAAACACATCAGCCATAGGACTGCACGTCAGAAGTGAAAACTTAAATAGTAATTCACCTATTCTACAAGAGATGGCGCTGTTTTAAAATACGCGGTACAGCTTTCGGTGACGATGACACGAGTTCCATGATGTTTGTTCATCAAAATAGTGCTCAACGCGCCTAAAGAAGTTTTGACTTCAAAAAAACTATCCCTTTATTATTATAGGTTCAACGAATTTAGTCTTGAAAAAGAGTCTTTGGAAGGATTAGAGACTTACAGTGGTGGGGATCTTTAAAAGAGTCTGCCTGAGGAGTACCACACTTTAGTCAGCAAGCAGTAGTGTAAATACGGGCGAATTGGCGGTCAAACGCAAACAAAAGGGCAACGTTTCCAGTGAAATTACTTGGTATAAAGATATACCATAATAATAATATTATCATGGCTTCGAACTGTTGAAGATCTAAATTCTGGTTTACCCTAAACTTTTTTGGACAAGCGTGACGCTTACCATCAGGCGAGCGATTTGGTCGTCTCATCATTCTGTTACATAAAAAATATAATATGGCGTCATGGATCTACCGCAGAGGACAGCAAATGAAAATAGAAATAGAGAAAGATTGATGTATAAAGTTGCATCACTGTTGTCACATACAGCAGTACAAGCCAGCAGACACGTACATACATACGTACTAGCGTACTTTACTATAAATAGCTAACTACAAGGGCCACTTATGGACCCTACCACCGCCACACATCATCTACACACAACCTTTCAACTCTATACCCTCCATTATAGAGTCCAATTTAATTTTCACGAACAACACACTTTATTTGGTACACATGTACTCGACAACGTTATAAGTGCGTTCCGAATCGTTGTCAATAAGCTTTGTTGCCTCAGGATAAGGTTTAAATTAAAATGGTATATTGGTTGTAGTTATGTTGGTGATTATGAACAATTTTATTAGAGGCTGGTTAATTTATTTGTTTGTTAGTCGGAGTTGCCACTCGCCCAGCGAGGCCTAAATATAAAACTGGTCGGATAAATGTATTTTATGATCTGCACTTTATACTCGTGACATAGATTATACAACATATGCTGTGGATACACTTACTAATATAATATATAACTAACTACTAGCTGCGCCCCGCGGTTTCACACGCGTGGTGATGAAAATCGGTGATGATGGTGATGATGAAAGTAACCTATGTGTTAATCCAGGACATAAGCAATGTATATTCCAAATTTCATCCAAATCCATCCAGCCGTTTCTGCGTGATTGACTAACAAACATACATCCATCCATCCATACATCCATCCAAACTTTCACATACTTATATGATATTAGTGTGATAGTGTGTTATACAAGGATACAATAACACTTCAGATATTGTATTGAAGGAAACTAAATTCGAACCTCGTTCAAAACATTTTTAAATTATTTTGTTGTCTGTGAAGGTATCTATTGATAATGGTGAATTCATCAATGCCATCATCATCATTATACTCAATCTATCATGTTCCCACTGCTGGGACACAGGCCTTCTCTCAGAGAGAGAGGAAGAGAAAATATGGAATGTCATTTAATTTGATGTGTTTGAAGTTATCAGGTTCTTGAACATACCAGTTACCTCACGATGATTTCCTTCACCGTTGTCGAGCCATGGTATCTAAACTGCATATACTTAATTTATTTAATTACTAAATAAATCAGTGGTGGCGGCCGAGGATCAAACCGGGTGCCGTCAGATTGTAAAGCGTACATGCTACCACCATCACCATCATACCCGACCATCATCTTCCATCAATATAAAAAAATATAGCTAAATATATATATTTTTAAACCCTTAATAACAGAGCTGATAATCTTCAAAAAGCTGAACTCGTTTTGTTGAATCATAGCTAATAATACTCTCGGTCACGTCACCTTTCAAACAAAACAATAAATTAAATCAAAATCGGTTCAGACGACACAGACAAACACATAGATACATGCGTCAAACTTGTTAACTGTTTGCCTCGGGGGTTAACATTAGTAATACCACAGGGAAAAATTTATATCACAGGAATAGAAAGACTCCATCTCTACCTAGTTATCTACCTATTTCTTCATTAATTATACGGTCATATATACCATAAGTTTTTATGTGACTCCTACCTACGATTAGCTGTTAATTCTGCAAGCTAAGTGAACGTGTATTTTTCTTGTCGATTACTATAGAGAAATGTCAAAATGTCGAGTGATCATCCTTGACTGTAGTCCCTTACCCTTATAATTCGATGTTTTGACATTTATCTGCTGAAATAGGCAAGAAAAAATCACATTCACTTAGCTTATCACTTCACTTGCGTGTTCACTTAGCTTGCAGAATATACCGGCAGGATCTCGAAGGTAGCGTGGGGGTGAAATTCTATAGTTTGAATGTAAGATAAATGTCGGGTTTAACAGATTTTATGAAATTTGATATCGAAGTATTATGCGTTATGAAGAGGGACAAATATTTATTTTTATCCCTGAAAATGTCGGAAAACTGCTTATCAAACCGTTGTTAACTGCAGTTACCCAGTTGACCGTTATCGGGTGAGTCATCGCCCCCTTGCCTTCCAAAGCACGTCAGCGCTCCACCGACCCGTCCCAACATGTTGTACGCCAAGGAAGCGGCTCTCGCTATTTATTACTTTTTAACAGTTAAGCGGATAATTCAATTCGTACTGATCCCGTGAAGGTTGTATTTAGTGCACACTACTTACATAATTTGTTAAATTGTTAAATTGACAACAAAAAGCTTTGAATAAGCATTTTCAAAGCCTCCGACACTCCGTGGCAACAAAATTATCTTAATTAGTACAAAAAATGTTTGTTCAAATCAAGTTCAGATTCACGTGTACGTTGTACTACTTCTGATCTCAATCACGTTTTCTGTAGATAAATATACTTAGAGCAAAAAACGTCGAGTTAAAACTTGTAGAGTAGACAGAAATGTCGATGATTAACACCGTGGAGGTTCGACGAGAAATAATTGATTTTGTTTAAATGACGCTAAGGACTAGGAATGTATGACCGGTGAAGAACATTTATAACTAAATCAATGATACTGAACCAAATCAATATTTTATATGCGAAATACTATTCACTTGCTCACTAGGCATTTTGAAAATTACCACTCTACGTGACTCTACGAAGCTAAACGGTTTAATACTCCAGTCCTAAGCCAAATTGGTAGGTATATTCTTCAGGGGGTGTAGAGGTCCGGGGAATGATTTTGCCAAAGGGCCGAATTATGGGGCGCATATAAAGGTTTAAAGTTTATTAGTTTTGTGCTAAGTCCTTTACGTTACGTTACTTTTTTAGATCAACGTGTTCCAGCCTTGGCCACACCGTCACTTACCATCAGGCAAGTTGGTGGCCAAACGTATAGGTATATTAAAAAACGTGACGTAATCGACATCGCTTTATGGTTGACATTCCGAAAACCCGTACGAAGCGCTTTGATTCCACTTTTATTGTGCGAACTGCTAGTTTGTGGAATGCACTGCCTGAATGGGTGTTCCCCGGTAGTTACAATCTGGGTGTTTTTAAGTCACGAGTGAATCGGTTTCTTCTAGGCAAGCGTGATCCACCGTAGGCCGCATCATCGCTTAACATCAGGCGAGTTGGCGGCCAAGCGCAAGCCTATTCTACAATAAAAAAAAAAAATAACGTTAATTCTTTCCATCGAATGGTTGCCTGGAAGAGATGTGAGAGATTTTGACAGATTTATGATATGACATCTATCAAAGTAGCTTTAATTCCAACTTAATTTGTTAAAATAAAAATATAAGCTGGTTGCCTTACTAGACAAAGCCTGTATCAAGGCAACCCGTATACCGGATTACAAATAACAGTTTAACAAGACAGTTTTTCAATTGAACACTAAATTAACCAATCTGCTGTATACAGGCTATCATCATTTATTCTTTGGTTGAAGTAAAAACACAGGAAGAAAAATTATTACACTCTATAAAAAACAGAAAACATGTTTATGTTACTAATTAATACCAACCAAATCAACCCAGACTCGAGAGGTTTACTGAACTAGAAGCCTGTGGACGAGCGCTTGCTTGGAATGACTGACAACCTGAACACAATCCTGACTGTTCCCTCGTACAAGTGAAAGTAAAAACAACCACAGTTATAGTGTGACTATTTTAGTACTTCTCTATCTACTTCTACTTCGTTCGTGCATGATTTTGTATTGTGTTATTAGTAAAATCACTAAACAAGCTGACAGGTGTGGTGGTGGATAATGGATAAACAAATTAGAGCACATCGAGGGCAGTCGTTTGTTGCTCGTAAACATCACATTAGGCGGTAAGTGGTAGGTGGTAGAGTTGGCTCAGTGAAGCGACTAGACGTCGGATCGATGCTTATTCTCAACAATCTGCTCTTACTATATCAGCCAAAGTTAAGCCTGATCCAGGGAGTTTTTGGATGGGTGACCGGCGACGATATGTCTAATAACTGAATGTGTGACCGGCGAGTGTCTATTGAAACTGGATTCCCAATCTAAATTTTTAGGACAAACCATAAGTAGTACTATTATTATTCATACAATTCTCGGGTCTATCCCGGACATTTGGTGGGCATTGGTGGAGCCGAAGCCAACATACTAACACCCAAAACCGGGAAAAAAAACATCAAAATTATGATCAACTTTTACAATGGGAACATACCTGAAAACCTAAAATCACGAAAAAAAAATGCTATTCCATAGAAAACGGTCATTGACACTGGACAAAATGTATTGAACAGCTGTTTTTTTTTGAGGTTTCAGAGTAGGTCCGTACAAGTTTTCATAATGATGAGTACAATCAAGGATCATATATACTATTCCTATCTTCCTTGGTACAATGAATGAGGGTATTATACGTAACTCTGTATGATGATGGCCGAAGTCTCATTATCCTTTCTACACTTGTGCTGTAAAATAAATACTCCAGCATTTGATGAATCAACCTGCAAACAGTCCTGACGTCCTGGTCGTGTCCTTTCTCCCATGAGTGTAAGTAGGGCAGTCCGGGGCTCCGGTCCGGGCCCGCGGGCACTTGTCGGCAATCACTAGCACTTGATGCTCTATAAATATTCACCGCAATTAGCCAATCTGCTGCAATTGAGACACAAACGCTGGAAGCAGTAGCCATGTATTACTTGTTATAAAAAAGTTTGAAGCTTGGAAAAATTCAAGTGAGAGCTTTTCAGAGATATTCTTTCAAACTTACGAAAAAATCATTTTTTTATAAGGCTTTTTAACCGACTTCTAAAAAGGCGGAGGATCTATGTTTTTTTAAATGTATGTTCACCGATATCTCCGTCAACACTTAAAAAAAAATGTTTGTTATAATATTTCTAATTTGGTCCCATTGTCACTCAAGTCAGGATATGTTGATGGGATCCCAGAGAAATCGAGGGCAACCCTCAAATGTTATAGGCACTTATAACGTTACGAAAAGTGTTTAAAAAAACATCTACATAATATTCTAGAGCGAATACGACAATCTTTTACTGTTTTTTTTCATCGTCACAAAGGACATAATTCTATATATTCAGTCTATTTCGTGCGCACCAAACAGCAAATTCAGAAGAAAACAACCGAACTGATCGTACTTGTCCTCGCTCGGACTAACAACCTGACAGTTGTACCATATATAGTTTGGAACTGCAAGTAGCTAAAATAGTCTGGCAAAAACTGAAGGGAGTGAGGCAAACTTTCAAAAATTTCTGAGGTTTTTAGTTATAATATCCCACGTTTTTATAACGGTTGGTATATCTACCGACAGCAATTGAAAGCACTTGTCCAATTGTTGTGTTACATAAACTGAGGAGGGTTTCTAGGTCTCTCAGATTACCTCTGTTGCTAGGTCCTAGGTGACCTACAAAACTTAGGCTTCCTTGAAATCGAGGTCTTTCGATAAAGGTCGGGCGACGAGGTGCATTGTCGCGAAGACCTTGGACTTTTTATCGCTCCTAAAATACACACTTTTCACGTTACGTGTTACCATCATCGGCTATATACTAGGACTGTAGTCTACACCGTAAAACTGTAGTGAAAACAATTTTTTATTCTACTACAATAATATAATGCCTGGTGGGCTACCACAAGCTTTGTCTTCCTCTCTCAGCTAATGAGAGAGCAACACAATATTAAATATAAGATTATTAATTATTATAAGAATATTTTTAATATTGTGATAGCCCCCCGGTACTATTAGGTTGGTATTATTAATTTTATTGTACAATATCAATCGCAATTACTTTTATCAGGAAACAAAAACCATCACAAGCCTCTCTGGTGAGCCTACAGATTAATTCATATACAGTTGCTACATATATGACTGTTAGGTATGCTATCTCTCTACATAAGGCAATGTTTAGACATGCAAAAAGTCAACTTGTAGTTGACTTCCGTTACAAAGCACCCATTTCCTACCGCGCGCTGCGTGTGAGCACACTACTTCCGTAATTCTACTATAGGCTTATTATAGAGGCTTAACAACTAATTTATGGCATAATTATTTCAATCTTACAGTGCTCTTGCTGTCTCTGAGACGAGAGCGGGAGAAAGTTCAATGTGCCATTAAAATATAATCAGAACGTTCTAAAAGATTGGCCTGTCAGACTTGTTGCAAATCATAGGTGCAATAAATTGCGAGGACTTCTTGCCAGTCTAAACTCCACTTTGTAATTAAACAAACACGAAATTCACGCAAGCGTGTAACAAGCTCGTCGTAAAATTAAAAGCAATTTCAAAGATCCGTAGCAGAAAATAAAAAGTTCAAAGTTGAAAAGTAGAAGATTCAAAGCAAAAAGCTAAACGCTCATCAGGTCATTGTTGGAGATAAACAATAGGCAACATAATGGCAGATAGGCATTTGCATATTCCAACAAAAACTAACAATGCCTCGTTTCAGAGACTGCGCTGTATAATTTCAATCTTTAATTTGTTGCTCTTTTTCAACTGTTACTGAGGAGCACAAATAAATTACCGAGTACCTACCGTTTTATAAATATAAAACAAAAATAGGTTGGTAGTGTTGGTACCTACTTATAATTACTTTTTTATAATGAGACCAAATATTCGCCCGTGCGCCATTATCTCGTCCTGCTGCTAAAATGACAGCGGGTGTGAGATTTGACAGCTCGAGCGAGTATCTATAAAACTAGTTGAAGTTGACTTTTGACAGTAAGTCCCTTCGTACACAACGCTACGCAAATCTTCGATACTCGACGATTTTAGTCTCCAAGCGACTACCGTAATATTGTAATACTTATGTAAACACATAGCACTTTGAAAAATTGGCATAACTATATGGCGGATTACTCGTCAAGTTTTCACGTCTGGAAAATGTGGAAATGTGCGGAGCAAGTACCTATATACGTAACCAACCAAATATTAAGTAAAAAAAGTTTGTTTTTAAATATGTGCTGTGGTTTATGGCTAACATGCATATTATGTTTACCATACTAATAAAATAATCGCATAAGTGTGTTTGTTTTTCTTTTACGTAGCGGTAGAGCAACCGATTGACGGGATAATGCAAAAAGAGGGATATTATATGTTTAACGTTAATATGTGTGTTTGTATATGTGTCTATCTGTGGCATTGTAGATCCCAAAGCACTGCTGAAACGATTTTATGTTTTTTTTTGTTGTTTTAAAGGTGTATTGATCGAGAATGTTTTTAGTTATGTTCAGTCGTTTAAAAATTATCAGCTCTTTTATCTGGGGTTAAAAAAAAACAGTTTATACTTGTTACAAATAGATAGTTGGAAAGTGACATTGGACATTGTTTTTATCCCGGAAAATGTACGATTCTTGTGGGAATGTCGGTGAATCCGCGGGGCGTTGCTACTTATATAATAAACAAAATTGTAAAGCCCTACATTGATCGCCATTCTTCTCCTACATAAAATGAAGAGACGTTGATATGTTTAATGCTGACAGATTAGTTTAGAGACTGATGCCACAGAATCAACGTCAAACGGTAACACATCTAGGAAGGTATTTTTCTACATCAATGTTTACGAACAGGCACATAATATTACAACATAGTACTCGTTTAATTATACCTAAAGGTGTGCTCTAAGGTTCATTCACACCGGACCCTGACACGAATCTGCTCAGTGAGCGACGATTGAACCACAAAATAAAAAGGTACAGAAGACCGGCTTCGGTTGACCTTGATTTTACTAAACGAAACGAAAATGTTTCGATTTGGGAGTTTTAATCAAAAACAAGTTCTTAGGTATATGTTACTTAAAAATAAATTTACTAATATAGAAAGAGGCAACCAAATAAAAAACTATAAATTGGTTACAGAAAATTACTTTCGTTAATTACGGTACGTAGGTAAGTCACGGTTATTATATTTTATCCTGTAATAATAGTTGTAATTTTGATAAATAAATAAATAAATAAATAAATTTTATAGTATAATAATGCATCATTCTTAAATAAAGTGTCTTGCAATATGACCATGGAAAAATCATTGTAAATTATGACAATTGTCACACGAAATGTGCCAAGCACAACTCGCGACTGACGATGCGTTTGACTAACTTGATCCGAGATTCATGTACCTACCTACGTACGCGTTTTTTTGTGCGTATGCGTTAACGTTCGTTGTATGGAGCTGGCCTTCTGTACCTATTTATTATGTGATTAAACGTAGCCGCGTGTACCAACGTACGTACGTACTACACTGCATATGTCTACCATAATAAGTTTACGTAATATAGCTAGTGGTTTTATTTATTGGACACGTTTTGGCAGTGTTTCTTTAGAACTTACACGTTTTGGGAGGAGCTTGACTTCACAGAGAGTTAGATCAGTCTATAACTCTAGACGAATACGAGGCAAAGACGTATGACTGCCTGAAAATAGTATATTCTCAAATAACCTACAATAACAGGTAGAATAAAGGCCGTCACACATGGTTTGAGTGCTACACGCCCGGTTTCAAGTAAAACATTGCAAAATGAACTCTAAATTGTGTGCAGTGCAGTACAGTTTTAATCACATGTAAGTTAGCCTAATTTAATAACATAATTATTTAATAATTAATTCACACTTATAAATGATGTAGAAATGCACAAATGGAAGACTTAATGCTAAGCATTTTCTATTTTATTTTTTTGTAAAAAATTACTGTTACAATTAAAGGCATTATGGCTAAATAATGTTTATAATTCTGATTAAAATGTCAGGAGTTCTGCAAATTTACACTATTTTAGTTTTTATTAGTGAAAACTTCTTTTTGGCTTTTGTGTAACTAATCATCCTATAGCTACCGTGTTTGTTAGCAGCTGTTTGTTTTCCATGTAAAATAAAATAAAATCCAGAGTATGCCTTCAAGTCACGAGTGAATCGAACTCGTTCGTAGACGCACCATCGCCAAACACATTTCTTGTATAATATTAATTATAATGGACACTCACAAGTTTAAAGTAGCTCAGCGAGGTATGGAGAGAGAGAGAGCTATGCTCGGAGTTTCTGTACGGGACAGAATTCAAAACGATGTGATCCGACATACAACCAAAGTAACTGTCATAGCTTAAAGCAGTGTTGTTTAAACTGTGGGTTGCGACCCCCTGGGGGGTCGCCATGCCTCTATAAGAGGGTCGCGGGGGTCACGAAGCCTCGGTAAAAGAAAAAAAAGAGTTAAAAAAATGTTTTCACTGACAGAAATTAATTTATGTGTAATTATCGAAACAAAAAAAGGTTGTACGTATTTGATATTTGTAATATAATAAAATAAAGATTATAAACTGTGGAAGGTAGGGGGTCCCGATATTTTTTCATACCTACTAAGGGGACCGCGTCGTGAAAAAGTTTGAAAAACACTGGCTTATAGGATTAGTATCATCATCATCATCATCAGCCAGAAGACGTCCACTGCTGAACATAGGCCTCCCCCTTTAACCTCCACACTGAACGACATCCTGCCATCTGCATCCACTGGATGCCCGCGACTCTCACAATGTCGTCGGTCCATATAGTGGGAGGCCTACCTACGCTGCGTCTTCCGGTTCGCGGTCTCCACTCAAGAACCTTTCTTCCCCATCGGTTAACAGTTCTTCGAGCGATGTGGCCTGCCCATTGCCACTTCAACTTGCAGATTTTAATAGCTATGTCAGTGACTCTGGTTCTTTGGCGAATATCTACGTTTCGGATTTTATCGCGCAAAGAAACTCCGAGCATAGCTCTCTCCATTGCCCGTTGTGTGACTCTGAGTTTTTCCAAAAGGCCAACAGTTAAGGACCACGTCTCAGTACCGTATGTCATCACTGCTAGACATAATGGCCGATTATTCTCCTCAGTCTTCTGTATAATCTGGCGGAGCGTCTGTATGTGGTCTATGATGTTCCAGCCTTTACGGAAACCGGCTTGTTCGGGAGGCTGGAAGTCATCAAACCTGTTTTCGAGACGGTTCGTAATGACCCTGGAGAACAACTTGTACACATGGCTCAGGAGTGAGATGGGTCTATAATTCTTCAATAAACTGTTGTCACCTTTTTTGGAGACGAGCACCACCACACTCCTGTGCCATGCTACAGGCGTAGTTCCTTCGAGTATGACGGAATTAAACAACTTCTGGAGGACTAAAAGTACCGGTTTTCCATCCGCTCTCAGTAGTTCTGTCGTGATTATACGACATCACCCGGCGCCTTGTTGTTCTTAAGCTGTTTCAGAGCCATTCTAATCTCGTACAAGCTGATGTCTGGGATGTCCTCAGTGTAGTGTCGGGTCAGTTTAGCTCTCTTGTCATGAGCTGTACTGACAATGGGCTGTCGTGTCGAGGTGTACAACTGTCTGTAAAACCTCTCGAGCTCTCTCAGAATCTCCGGCTTTGACGAAATGGTACTGCCATTCTCGATCTTCAGCTTCGTCATAAGGCTTTTCCCATTAAAATAATTCTTTGCGAATACTTTCGAGCCTTGGTTCCGCTCAATTGCGTCCCTAATACATCTTGTATTATAGGAACGCAGATCGTGTCGCACCGATTTCGAGATCCGTCTATTAAGTTTGCCATATTCCGACATATCAGCTGAAGATTGCAGTCTCATCTCAGTCCGGTCTTCCATTATCTTAATGGTTTCGTCTGAGAGCTTCTGAGGTCTTTTCCGGCGTGGGGTCTTAAAGAACTTGGACCTCACTGCTTGGACAGTTTCCACCAGCCCATTGTTTAGTTCGTCCACATTTCCGCTTTCAGTTAGGCCCTGGAAGCGATTGTGCAGTTCGAGTTGGAAGTCTTCGGGGTTTTGGATTTGGGCATGACCAGGACGGAGCGTGGACTTCACCAGAAGCGACCTCTCGAGCTTGATGTTGATATTTATGTTGATGAATGTCACCGTATTGTCAGATATTGATCTGACAATACGGTGATCGCTACCGGTTTTCACCTTGCTGATCACGGAGACATCATTAAATATTCGCTTCTTCGTCGTCATGATGAAGTCGATCTCATTTTTGGTCGAACCATCGGGGCTCATCCACGTCCACTTCCTGGATGGTCGCTTCTGAAAGAAGGAGTATAGGATTAGTATGCTGAAGTATAATAGTGGACCGGCCACATTGCCCGAAGAACCAATAACCGATAGGGTAGACGAGTTCTGGAGTGGAGACCACGTGTAGACAAACGTAGTGTAGGACACCTTGCGGCCAGGTGGAGTGACGACATGCGTAACACGGCGGGTAAAAACTGGATGTAGAGATCTGCCACTAGATGGACCGACGACATCGTGAGAGTCGCGGGCATCCAGTGGATGCAGATGGGAGGATGTCGTTCAGTGTGGGTGGAGGTTAAAGGGGGAGGCCTATGTTCAGTAGTGGACGTCTTCTGGCTGATGATTATGATGAGAGATCTGCCGACCGAGGTCAGTGGCGTGCACTGCTGGGCATAATATAGGGCTCTCCTCACCTCTTTAACTGCCCACTGCCCATGTCCAGCAGTGGACAGTGAAAGACCGGTGATGATTATTGATTATAGGTAGTTTAGTTAGACAAGTATTGAAGAGTTGTTATAGAAATCTTGGAAGTACTATTTATATTTTTGTGAAGTTTTAAGCCATTTATGTTAAGAGCCCCCTCAAATTTTTTGACGCAAAAAGCAAATAAAACTGGATTTTTGCGGTACAGGATATTAAAGCGATAAAATTTTTAAATAAGGCTCTCAAAGAAAATAATCTTTTCATTACTCATACTCGGAAAGTAGGTCTGAAGGAGTCAAAAGCCTGGTGCAAAAAAAAATTGGGGCCCTATCAAAACTAGTTAGGTTTTATCAAGTAAAAATATTATTATAATTATACGAATAAGAGGTACAAAGCTACATATTACATGTATGTTTACGAGTTGCCATGATTAAAGTCGTTACCAACCTAGCTGTTATTTATATTCTGAAGGTGGAAGAAACTTTTGCAAGTTCAGTTCGGAGGGTTCCTTGAGCTTGAGGACCCCGGTGCACGGCACCGCCTAGCCCTCCGATAGCTACGCCACTGAGGGGGATATGCACAATACAACCTATCTCAAAGTAGAGGTGATAAGACATGCAACTGCCATCTAGCTCACTTGGTGTGTATTGTGAATTTACCCCTGCCAGCCCACACAAACTATGTGAACTCCTTAAAATAACAGAGCATGACTTTGGATTGCTGACTGTGATGTTCTAGCCCCATTTCGCCAGGTGGTGTGGTATTGGAGACTTGTTGTTGAGTTTCTTCAAGAAGTCCCGACTTTGCCTGAGGAGCGGGTTGAAAGTAATACATTTCAGCCCTAGGGACAATCGCTTTCAACTGACAGTGACAGTTGATAACTGACAGACACTCATATTATTAAAAAACTAGTTCTATTTTCACATTTGTATTGTTCCAACTTTTTTTTTCTCCTCATAGGATTATGGTCCCGCACTTGTCGTGCATTTACCAGTGTCAGTTCATGTTTATATTTTTAGTTTCCTTGTATTCGTAATGAAAAGCACAGTGTTTACCTCGGGGTTAAAGACTTATTTAGTCTTCGAACTATTAGCGCCCTCGCTAGGCTCGGGTGCCAAGCCCCGTCTCGGGACTAAATAAATTACTTTCACCCCTAGGATAACAATGTACTAATAATGTCTTCATGATAACCTTAGCTTGATATGATTAAATCTTAAACATTTACTAAGTTTTCGTTACATAATACCAATGAAGGTATAACATTCGTAGAGACATCAAGTAGGTAGGTAGGTAGATACACGACGGCAATAACTTGAAGATAACATTTAGTCCAACTCGTGTTATCTCATGCAGTTATCATTGTAGCCAGTTTATTCGTGATTCTAGAAAGATCTCCGTAAGAGAGACATTTACAAGCAAACGTGGGCCATTCCGGCCATCGACACTTTCCATCGCTGATGAGAGATTATAAAGTGTATGTAAGGGTACTGCTTGTGTCTTGTACTGTACAAGAGATATCGTGACAGTTTTGTTATTAGAAAGGGCTACGAAAAAATTATCTACTCGTAAGTACCATAAGGACTGGCCCAGTGACCTCTTCCAACGGTACTGACTCAATGATGAGCACAAGCATAAAGCCCGATACAGACGTAGCTATAATATTAATATAAAAGATAGCTAAACATATTATATATCCAAAGATATATCCAATCCATCGATATATTCCAAAGTTGCTAGCAGCTAATCTATCGGTTTTTTATCGGATATATTTTGGAGAGAGTGCATCAGAACTGCATGATTTAATTACCTCCTGCCCATTTTTCTATCGGACAGCCAAAGCGGGCACGAAAAATCGACACCACTTTATTATGGTTGATATTTCAAGAACCCATACGAAACGCTTTGATTCCAATTTTATTGTGCGTACTGCTGGTCTGTGGAATGCGCTGCCTGAATCGGTGTTCCCCGATAGTTACAATCTGGGTGTCTTCAAGTCAAGAGTGAATCGGTTTCTTTTAGGCAAGTGTGATCTATCGTAGGCCGCATCATCGCTTAGCATCAGGCGAGTTGGCGGCCAAGCGCAAGCCTAATTTATAATTTAAAAAAAAACTTTCTTTTGTTACCACACACGTAGCTATAATATATACATCTGTGACGGGCTAAAAGCTGACCACAGATGAACTCAAGTCAGTCGCACGCCGACTTTGTTGGTGAGCGGTCCTCGAATTTGAAAACGATGTGACGTAGTTAGTAGAAACTATCTAGGCTACATTTATGCTAACTGCGGCTGTTTTTGTCCTACCACATGAATTGTTTTGCCATTCATGCCTTACCAAATCCTTAAAAAAACATGAAGTACAGTCGTGAAAGTAGCAAGGAGATAACAAAGATGAAGAGATCTAAAAATACTTATTTTCTCAACATTTCCCTCAACGAATTGTATATTAAATTTACTCTACTTCTGTTTGTTTGGTTTGACGATTAAATGGCTGAACCGATATTGATGAAAATTGGCAAGAAAATTATGTGTGACTTTAGGCGAGGTTCCTCCTACCTTTAAGCAACGTTTGTTACTATACAGATGATCATGTTGAGGCTTAATTGTTTTAAAAGTAGCATTAAGTGGAGCAAAACCAGGGCGCTTACGCACAGTCGTGCGTTTCGGTACTTCTATTTTTGAGGTTTTTCTCATATTTTTCGTAGAGTATTGCTAAAATGTATAGTTATCAATATAAAAAAACTGACTTCATAAATATGTGCAAACTGGACCAAATTGAAATGGGACCACACGGGAAGCATCAGCTTTCAAATAAATAAAAAAACATCAAAATTAGTTCACCCAATCGAAAGTTCTGAGGTAACAAACATAAACCATTCGAATTGAGAAACTCCTCCTTTTTGGAAGTCGGTAAAAATTTAACTATACTGTTCCCTCCATAATTATGAAATCTGTATAAGTATTAAGATATTATACACATCATTAAGTAAATAGGTATTAATAAAAAACATGGTTAAAAGCTCAATTCAGTATTACTTTCATTTTTTTTTCTATCAAGCGAAATGTCCTTCTCGTGTTTCAGCCTTTACGGTTTCCTAGATAAAACATAAAATTTTGATATGACACTATTTATATGATATTAAGCTAACCATAGAAGTAGAAAAAAAAAAAAACAACAAAATTGCTAAAAGTGGGAAAAGACGTCCTTAAGAGACCTACTTTTCATCTGTAAAATATAGGACGGCCCGAAAATCGCGGGTAAAAGCAGAGCGCTACTGTTCCTAAATCGACTCGTGTCTTTCCAATAATAAAGATGCCACTCACGACAAACGAAAGTAGGTACTTATTAATCAGACAAATATAGGTTAAATAAGAATATTATTGTATATCTAATGTCAGAGTTGTGAAGGAAGTGCTCCAGACACGTGCGGGTCTGTATGTAATTGTATTAACTTTTGGTAGAGTTGAATAAACAACGCGTTATCAGCGTATCGGGCGAGCCGAGGTAGAAACAGCCCCGGACAGTGGGAACGCTGATTTATTTTACTTGGTTCAGTACAATATTTTTCATCACTCGTACTCGGAAAGTACGTTTGCAGTTGCCTGAGTGGCGGGTTGAAAGTAATACATTTCAGCCCTAAGGAGAATCACTTTCAACTGACAGTGACAGTTGACAAAAGACACTCAAATAAAAAAATGGTCCCGCACTTCTCGTGCATTTGCCAGTGTCAGTTCATGTTTTTATTTTTAGTTTCCTTGTATTCATAATGAATAGCATAGTGTTTACCTGGGGGCTAAAGACTTATTTCACCCCTAGGATAACAATGTACTATAAATGACTTTTTATTGTGTGTAAGTACTTATGTAGTGTTGTTCAGATGGTGACAAATAGCGTTATCAATCAATCAGCGGCCAATTAGGCGAAGCAGCACAAGTGGCGTAAATATGCTAACTTCGACAGTTACATAATTGAGACTTTTGTTCCTTGAGTTATGTCGCCAGCATGCTGGGTACGCTACTAACTGGCAGTCAGCTTGAGTATTTGGATTGTCGTTGACGATCTATGGGAATTTCTACCAATTTGTTTAGTTAATCAAGGCACTTGCCCCTTAAAAATCATGTAACATTATTATCACTCTTCATCACACATTTCTTTCTGATCGTGTACTGATCTCATCCACATATTGCTCGATACGCTCAATTCGTTTTCCTCTCCATCCCGCGGGACCCTAACACTAAAACAGACAAACACCCATCCACAGATAATGCCTTATCTCAAGGATGAATTAAAAAATAGAATTACGTAAGCTTATAGAGTAAACATGTTGTTCATATTACTACTTGAATACATTATACACTCTATAGTCAAAGGGGCAAGGCGCAAATTTTCTTGTATTTACATATTTAGTATCAGTTAAATATATGATAATGAACTGAGTAGGTTTCAAATCTAGGTGTTTACTAAATTTCTCTAGTGTTGGCGAATTGGTCTAAAGGTCAACGGTCTGGGAGAAAAACAAGTCGATTCTGACTTCTGACGTATAACTACTCGGGCTTGGAGAAAACAACGTGTTGCTAGGTGGAGTGGACTTTCTTCACTGCTTTGTAGAGAGAACGGTTGATTGAGGAGGTCTGACGTGACGAGTATTCAGCAGAGGCGCGGGAGATGATCATGGAAGTCCAAGTTCCTAATGTATCTACTAGAACTGGATTAAATATTAAACTACACTGCGATTTGCTGAAAGTGTAAGTGCGGCATTTCCGAGTAGCTTCAATATGGGGTTCTTCAAAAGGGCTGTTAATAGAGTCTTTAAGGGTCGGCAACGTATATGTGATGCCCCTGGTGTTGCAGGTATCCATAGGCGACGGTGATTGCTTACCATCAGGCGGCCCGTCTGCTTGTTTGCCACTTATGACATAAAAAAAAACTTATAGGGTTGTAGATTGTCGGCTGCGACAGAAGAAAGTGTGTGTTTATTTTTTTTTCTTAAATAAATACCGATTCTCTTTCATTACCTGCTTAGGTTAGCCTATGTCGGGGTGTCGAGGATGCCTCGACAAAGAAACAGACAACTGACACCAATACCCAGAGCAGATATTAAAATTCGACTTAAAAACATGTACCCGGCGAGATAGGACCCGGGACCTCCTGCTGATGGAGGCAGCCGTACTACCATGAGCCATACCAGTCGGTACTTTGTTTTACGTGTTTCATATTCTAGTATTATTTCGGATGCATCAAGGACTGGCTGGGGAAAGAAGGAGTTTCTACGATAGTTTGTTTCGTAGCGTAGAGTGTACAGCTGAAGATTATGTCTACGAGAAGCTGAGATCAATCTACCTGGTACAAGTGAAGCGTGATTGTCCGTAAACTCTGTTAATATAATTCCTGTTATCAGAGGGCAACCCAGAGTCTAAAGCAAGGAAAGCACTAGCGTATATATGGATCCTTGGTCTAAAGTCTAAAGTAACCGATAAGGGCGCTCCATGACTACGCATGTTGAGTCACGTATCACCTCTGAAAAACATGCGTTAACATTTTAATTATTTTGAAGGATGTGACTTGATTATCAACTAGCCGCGTCCTGCGGTTTCAGTCGCGTGGACACTCCGTCAGGTACCGTACACTTTCGTACGTATATTTATGTAGGCTAGAAGTTAGGTTAGATTAGGTTAAAACTTTTGTAAGCAATATGTTTAGAGTTTAGACAAATTTATTTTTATTTTCCATGTCTTATAACTGTACTGGTAGTTTTGAAGTTATTATATATCTTGAAGCCATATTTGGGCCGGAGCTATATGCATCACTTATTCAGAGGTTGGTAAGATTAATTTATGTTTATAGTTTTTTAGATCTTATTCGATAGTTTCGGTTGTTAGCTATTTTCCTGAAAAATTGTGGATACTGTCTAACAAAATTAAAATTTTCTGTATACATATTTTATATAAAGGCGATAGATAAAATTTTATATTTAATAAAATAAGATTTATGAAAATTTAGTATTTGGTATTAGAATAGAGTTTAATATTAGCGAGAATACGAATCCATTATTCTTCTGGACAAAAAAGAGATCTGTGGCGTCTGTTTGTCCTTATGTCTGTCTGTCTGTATCGCACCAGAATATGATGCCATAGCTTAGACAATAATATCTTTCGAAATTTTTTTTTCTTCTTTTTTTCCCTTTCAAATCTGATTGTTTCTATAATAACTGCATGTTACCGGTTGCCCCCGGCTGGGTGTAGCTCTCACACGATCGTACTCGTATCGGTCACACCATGAGGCTTCATGATGATCTTACCTCCAGATCTTACCTGGTGGTAAGATCTGGTGGTCAGGTTCTATTGCACACTTGCATTGTAAGGTAATAGCAGCGCAGGATGTTCACCCACAAGATGGACAGAGGACAGACCGTAGGGAAACGCTGGATGCAGGCAGCTTCCAAGCGTCTTTTGGAGATCGATGAGGCAGGCCTGTGCCCAGCTGTAGACGTCCTAAGGTTGAAATGATGATTTTAAGATAAAATTATGTTTTCATAGATGAAACAGACTAAGTCATCATCATCAGCCACAAGACGTCCACTGCTGAATATAGGCCTCCCCCTTTAACCTCCACACTGAACGACATCTTGCCATCTGCATCCACTGGATGCCCGCGGCTCCCACGATGTCGTCGGTCCATATAGTGGGAGGTCTACCTACGCTGCGTCTTCCGGTTCGTGGTCTCCACTCCAGAACCTTTCTTCCCCATCAGTTATCAGCGATGTGGCCTGCCCATTGCCACTTCAACTTACAAATTTTAATAGATATGTCGATGACTCTGGTTCTTTGTCGAATATCCACGTTTCGGATTCTATCGCGCAAAGAAACTCCGAGCATAGCTCTCTCCATTGCCCGTTGTGACACTAAAACAAGTCAAGTATACCTAAGTAATTCGATTCGTCATTTAATTTGTCACACTGAAACTGTTATTCAAGTTAGTATGGTAATTATGTACATACTCACACCCCCGCTTGTTGTCCGGCCTTCGGACTGCTCTATTTCGAGCCGTACCGGGTCAGGGAGGTGAACCCCGGCCCTATTGTATGCAAACCACCCGCTGACTCACTGAACACAACACTGTAGCGTCACTACTTACCTATACTGTACTAGTTGCGTTCTCCAGTTTCACCCGTCACTTTACCATTTTTACGGGTTTTTTTTAAAATAAAAAATACGCCTGCTTTTGAGCGCCAGCTCGCCTGATGTTAAGCGATGATGCGGTCTGCGGTGGAGCACGCTTGTCATGAAGAAATAAGTAAGTTTAAGTATGTAAAGACTCAAAGTTTGTCTGATCCGAGTAAAAGCAAACGGTAAGTTAATTAAAGGTACTTACTCTTTTATCGAGGGCAAAATTCATCTAAATCCTAGCAACGTTTGTTGTCGTGATCGAGTGACAAACAAACATCCTAAGTTCAAGTAAATATACTCTCTGTTTATAATTAAACGGATCAATCGATCTTGATGAAACTAGATTGCTTTTAAGTACAGTAATTTTGGAATAACACGGCGAAAACTTTTGGCATTGAAAATATTTTTTATTTAAATTCCATAATGGGCTTGCGTTTGACCGGCAGCTCGCCTGATGTTAAGCGATGATGCGGTCTACGATGGAGCACGCTTGCCTAGAAGAAACCGATTCACTCGTGATTTGAAGTCACCCAGATTGTAACTATCGGGGTACACCTACTCAGGCAGCACATTCCACAGACTAGCAGTTCGCACAATAAAAGTGGAATCAAAGCGGTAGTGTTAGTTTTCCTGATATCTAAACTTTCAGAATCGACATCATACCATGATCATAATAATTGGTATAATGGATACTAGTGACTGTATCCTTAAGGATGAAACTTTTTATTTGTCCATAAACCTCGAGCAAGTGACCGTGTCTGCACTATCTGTTACAAGTCACGTCTGGTGATAAAGCTTGTCTGTCAGTTTATCCTATCTGTGAGCAAATAGAAACTTGTCTGTTTGTCTGTCACATAATCTTTGCTCACAAAACATCACTCAACGGGTTATGCAATCTAGAAACTGATCATTAATCTGTTGCCATACTTTTTGATGAGACTTTTTAGGATGCATCCCGATATTAGTAACGAGTCCCTCCGTGACTCATCCACGGAGATCTTAGCGAGAAGATGAGAGTGGTGGGCGGACACATTTGACGTTCACAGGTAAACAACATAGCTATTAAAATTTGCAAGTTGACGTGGCAATGGGCAGCCACATCGCTCGAAGAACTGATGACCGATGGGGAAGAAAGGTTCTTGAGTGGAGACCACGAATTGGAAGACGCAGCGTAGGTAGACCCCCCGCTAGATGGACCGATGACATTGTGAGAGTCGCGGGCATCCAGTGGATGCAGATGGCAGGATGTCGTTCAGTGTGGAAGGTTAAAGGGGGAGGCCTATGTTCAGCAGTGGACGTCTTCTGGCTGATGAAAGAAGAAAGAAGAAGGAGGGAGGACGTTTCGTACCGCCGATGATGATGGCATACGAGTATATAATAATAGACGTAAGATTTGTAAGCGTCAAATCGATATCAAGGTTCAGGATAGTAAAAAAACGAAACGACACAAATGAATGTTATGTGTCATAATATGCATATTGTTTGTCCAAATCACATGTTAATATATAATGTTAGCAACAATGTTGGCAATGTTGTGTAACATGTGATGTTGTTATTTATTGTCTTGAAATAAAGCTTTTAACAATATCTAAGTAACTATTGTGGTCAAAAAGTTTTCTTCGTTTCTAAAAACATCTATTTAAGTTCTTTTGACCTCTTTACATAGTTGCTTAAGTTGATATTGTTGATCGTTAAAGCTTATATACCTATATATATGTAATATATGTTATGTTTCTGTTTATTTATGATTATATCGATCACCTTGAACTTCGTGCAATATTGATCGAAGACTGCTGAAATAAATGCTAAAATATATTTACGCTGACAATAAGTAGCAAGTAATGTACCTATCTATAATTTTTAAATGTTTATAACGAAATAACTCAAAAACTACTGAACCAATTTTAAAAATTCTTTCACGGTTGGGAAGCTACACTATCCCCGGGTGACCTAAGCTATATTATATTTTTTAATACTCATACTCGGAAAGTGGGTCTGAAGTTGCGGGTTGAAAGTGATACATTTCAGCCCTAGGGAGAATCACTTTCTACTGACAGTGATAGTTGACAATTGACAGACTCTCAAATTATTAAAAAATTCTATCTCTTTTCACATTTGTATTGAACCATGTTTCAACTTTTTTTTCTCCTCAGAGGATTATGGTCCCGCACTTCTCGTGCATTTGCCAGTGTCCGTTAGTGTTTTTATTTTTAGTTTCCTTATATGCTTAATGAAAAGTACAGTGTTTACCTCGGGGTTAAATACTATTTACTATTGCTACTTTACTATTTACTTTCACCCTTGGAATACAATGTACTATTAAAGCGAGGCCGAAGGCCGAGCTTACACTCGTGCGAAGCCGGGGCGGGCGGCTAGTATGTTATCGTATATTATATTATCTATGGTTATGTGTGTTTAGTCAGGATATGTTATGTGTTAATCTAACTTATTTATTTATTTACTAGCTAATGCCCGCGACTTGGTACGCGTAGCGCAAAGTTATTAGTGGACGGACGATTAGACTTCTATAATAGCAAAATATAAATGTTACACTAACGAACACGAACGGAACTTTAAATAGGCACAAATCCATCGGATTATATCTTATAGTCATAGTATGTTTTTAGTCTAGTTTTAATCTGACTCGATACAGGTATCCCGACATGTCCATAGTTTCAAATATATTTCAAGCAAATAATATATTACTTTCACTTTGGAAGTGTGGAGCCATGGAGCCAATAAAGAAAAAAAAATGGTATAAGTCAAGCTAAAATAAAATATTTTCTCGTTCCCTCCTGTTGATCAGACGACGGTCCGTGGTTCGTGGTACGTCCGTTTGTTACGACTATTAGGAGTGTTACTATCTTCGACCACACGGTTATTCGTTGTGACAACACGGTGAGCTGTATCAGACGCCTAATTAAAAAATGCGAGAGAGTGTTTGTTTATTGGTATGTCCTCACTTGAACTGCTTCCTCTGATATGGATGAAATTAGATAGGTATGTAGTGTAAGTAGCTTCAACCCTGGATTAGCACGGTTAGTCCTCCCCCCTAAAATAAAGATTATAGATATACATAGATATTATAGAACTCGCGGGGCGCTACTAGTAATGCGTTCATTACACACCTTGGGGTGTAATGTACTGTTTTCTGTCTCCCGAGCCACACAATTGTCTGGTAGACGTTATCTTACCTCTCATAGACCGAGATACTAACCAGTACAATATTAAATTGAACAAAATATTATTAAACAATAAACAGACGTTCGAGATACGTGACCGACCTCCATTGCGTTTTATCACTATATATACCATTTTAATACTTAAATTAGTCTTCTTAGTCGTAATTACCAAATATTATCCACCCAAAAATCAACCTTAAACTCACAATCATTAGAATTGAAAATGAGATCAATAACATTGAGAATAGTACAAGCGATTTGCAAAAAGGAAGATAGTGAAGTGGGTTGCTGGATCTGGATTGAACCGGTTACCGCGTGTCTTTATTACATGTGTACCTACTATAGATTGTCACCGAGTGGAGACAATGTAACCTACTTGGTGTGTACTGTGTAGGTATAAGCTCATTATTCACAGACAAACACATATTGTAGACATAGGTAACTATACACACAAAATAGATAAAAGCGTTAAACAAAGCAGCATTTAGTTTAATAACACAAAAGATTAATAAATAAAATAATTATCAATCAATATAAAAAACCGACATCATAATGTCAGAACTGGACCAAATTGAAATGGGACCACACGGGAAGCGCAAAAAAAACAGTTGAATTGAGAACCTCCCCCCTTTATGGAAGTCGGTTAAAAAAGCATCGTTTCAAATAAACACAAATAATAAAACATTTTTGAAACGTTTAACACGGTGTTTCTTGCAATTAGAACTGTCTTACATTTTAATACGTTTGTTTATTCGTAATTAAAAGATAAATTATTAAAACAAAGCTTTGTTTGAAAGTCTATTGAAGAGGAACAAGTGCAGTAATTAATTGTTTTCCATTCAATTCCCTTATTTAATTGGTAACGGATGAGTCAGTGGACAGACAAAGGTGATGTAGAGACACCACACTGTAACGCATATTGAGACTTAAATATATATTTAATTTAATTTATTTACCAATAAAAAACACATCAGTCATAGGACTTCACGTCAGAAATGAAAACTTAAGTAGTAATTCACCTATTCTACAAGAGATGGCGCTGTTTTAAAATACACGGTACAGCGTGAATATGACGCGAGTTCCTTGATTTTTATTCACCCAAATAGTGCTCAACGCGCGTAAAGAAGTTTACACTTCAAAAAAAAATGTTTTAAATGTTTAGGTATCTTTCACTCGTCGTTCGTTTCGTTTTGGTCACGAATAATAAAAGTTGTTTTATTAAGGTAAAAAATGCTAACCTTCCTCATTACCGACCTCTATGCAATATATCGCAATCGCTATATAGTGCTTTTTAGGATTCCGTACCCATAGGGTAAAAACGGGACGCTACGTATTATTTATTACGTCAAAAAATGGCCATGTACCATGTGTTGCCACCAAGTACGAGTTGGTGACTTTCTGTTCAGCAACGTCGGGAGTGGTTAGTACTTAGATGGGTGGACGCCTGGGTGTGATGTTAGCACTTAGATGGGTGGACGCCTGGGTGTGATGTTAGTACTTAGATGGGTGGACGCCTGGGTGTGATGTTAGCACTTAGATGGGTGGACGCCTGGGTGTGATGTTAGTACTTAGATGGGTGGACGCCTGGGTGTGATGTTAGCACTTAGATTGGTGGACGCCTGGGTGTGATGTTAGTACTTAGATGGGTGGACGCCTGGGTGTGATGTTAGTACTTAGATGGGTGGACGCCTGGGTGTGATGTTAGCACTTAGATGGGTGGACGCCTGGGTGTGATGTTAGTACTTAGATGGGTGGACGCCTGGGTGTGATGTTAGCACTTAGATGGGTGGACGCCTGGGTGTGATGTTAGCACTTAGATGGGTGGACGCCTGGGTGTGATGTTAGTACTTAGATGGGTGGACGCCTGGGTGTGATGTTAGTACTTAGATGGGTGGACGCCTGGGTGTGATGTTTTCTTTTTGTACTACTTTTCGTATTTTGTGGTGGTACGGAATCCTCAGTGTGCGAGCTCAACTCGCACTTGGCCAGTTTTGCTAATAAATTAAAGGCTTGCGTTTGACCACTCTCTCTCAAAAAAAGTCTCCTGCCTCATGATTGGACCAATCATACAAGACTAACATTTACGCGTCTCTTTTAATTTGTGAGAACAGTACCCTTAGTACAAGATTTGATAGTTTTCGAAAACTTTTTTCGTTTTCGTATTGTTCCATACATTTCAGCAAAGCGCCTCTAGCGGAAACGCGGAAGAACTAAAATCGGTAGTAATCGGCAGTATAGGTTGCTTCACTCGAATACGAAAGAAGGTTTCGAATAGCTTTTAGCCCAGCAATGTATGGAACAAAACGAAAACGAAAAAAGTTTTCGAAAACTATCAAATCTTGTACTAAGGGTACAGTGCCCTTAGTACAAGATTTGACAGTTTTCGAAAACTTTTTTCGTTTCCGTATTGTCCCATACATTTTAGTAAAGCGCCTCTAGCGGAAACGCGGATGAACTAAAAGCGGTAGTAATCGGCAGTATAGGTTGCTTCACTCAAATACGAAAAATAGTTTCGAATAGCTTTCAGCCCAGCAATGTATGCATCAAAACGAAAACGAAAAAAGTTTTCGAAAACTATCAAATCTTGTCCTAAGGGTACTGGATGGCGATAATTGGTACAACAGATAGAATCGACATCAATATCACATTTGCTTATTAACGCTGCGATCAGCTATTGTATTACGAATATATCGCGTGGCGATAATCCCGGGAAATACGAAGAAAAAACCTAATAGCTCGAATTGAGAAATAGAGAAAAATTGAAAATGATTGCCAGAATATGGGATAATGGGGTTATTTTATGACCTATTAAAAATCCCGGGCAAAATCTTCTACTCTGGTCTGGTCTTGCAGGTCCTTTCTTCCGTGGACCTGCAAGGTGTGCAATGTCCTTCCCCCAAAGGTTTTCCTGCCGAGCTTCAACATGAGGCGTTTCAATAAGGGTGTCTCCAACTACCTCTCCGGGGTGGCAAAGCACCGCCAGCACCGCTAGTGTTGCAGGTGTCCATAGGCGGCGGTGTCTGCTTACCATCAGACCGCATACATGTTTGCTGCTTTTTTATTTAAAAAATAATTGGGAATAATATTGTATGCGATGATGGCTGCCCTAGTAAATGTTCATCATGGCAGACAAAGGCGTGTGAATAACTTCCCGGGCAATATGTTGGCTCGGCTGTCATCGAGATCGTTTGTATTTGCACACCTTCATTATATATGTATGAGTCATTTAAAGAAATTGAATTCAGATGAAAATTATGGGATCCTATTTGTATTTAAATAAATTTTACTTAAATACAAATAGGACTTCTAAGTAATACTTCTAAATTAGAAAGCGCTCGCAAAGCTAATGTTTTTTTTGGAACCACCTCAAAAGCTTCTTCTAGATAATAATAAAATCTTGCGTAGAGCGGCGACCCATGGCGGAGTAATCTATGTACATACATAAAAAATAAATGTAAAAGATTATAATATTTATAAAAAATACGGAATGATTTGAGTACCTCAGAAGTCTGATGAAAGCTAGCAGCATCCCCGGTAATAGGTAATAGAAACCATGATTTTTTCCGGGATAAAAATTTGCCTTTATATACTTAGTACCAGGGTACCAATACAACACCGCTAGTGTTGTAGGTGTTCATAGGCAGCGGTTTCTGCTTACCATCAGGCAACCCGTCTGCTTGTTTATCACGTATAGCATTAAAAAAAGATTGTCCGCACTAAACTCTGTAATAGCTGAACGGATTTGAATGAAATTTGGTACGGAGGTAGCTTATACCCTGGATTACACATAGGCTACTTTATATCTCGGTAATAAGCATGGTCCATGTAGATGAAATGACATGTAGAGTAGTGGGTGAAACCGTTAGGCGGCGCTAGTATACATACCTAAACAAAGTAATTTTAATTTGATGATTTCTGTAAAAACAGTCATCGTCAAAACAAAACTAAAGCACATAATAGCAATACTTGTCACGCACAATGTCTATTGCTATCTCGATACGTAGTTCCACCCCGATACAGTAAATAGGTCAGCCGATTACCATGCCAGTCTATGCATAATAAGAAACATTCCAATTGTAGACTTGCGATATCTGCCGCGGCCCCCCTGATCCCAACCACGTGAGTTACGGCCCTCGGAGTCACCTGTCGACAGGTGAAGAGTAGTCGACCGTTGGTGGTTGGAGTAACTTGACAGCCCCTATGCTATTTTTTATGATTCCTATCGTTGATGGTATTGAGTCATCATCATTTCAGCCTATTATATTCAGACGCCGGGACTCAGACCTTCTCTCTAAGAGATGGACCCTAATCCTAAGATATTTTTACCTTGCGATAGGTTGTGTCCGCCACCATATTGAATAGACGAATGCAAGGTACATTACCGTACTCGTTACAGCCGTCTCTCAGTCACGCATTTCGAGTGTCCGGCAACACATCGCAGCTAATTAAATGTATTAGCAAAAATAATGCCTTTCTGTGTCTTTATAAACTACACACGCGCTTCGAGAGACAAAAAAAAAATGTTTTATTTCAGGCGTAGGTTAACGTCATTATTAAACTACGTGCTTTTGACGCGAATTGAAAATTTGTTGAAAAAAAAATCTTTTGCAAATAAACACTAACTTTCTGCAATAGTAAAATGTTGTTTGTAAATAATAAATCCATAAACGATTAAATTAAAAATATTTCCGAGTCGTTACTTACACAGAACATCGCAGTAATTATTGAAAAAATATGAATGTGGCTATTAATATAATGTTGATAAGGTATGGTACCTACTCGAAGTGTTATAAATCTAATTAGGTATTTGGACAACATTTTCTAAATAGTTCGTACTAACCTGACGTTTCGTTTTGTTCTACATTATTAGGTACATGACATGACAAGGTTAGTACTACTAACTTCATCTAAATAAGTCCATTACAAACACGTGTAAATCCGTAAAGCATAATAGACAACTCATTATTTTTACCCCCAAAATAGATAATTGGTGCCGTCCTATGCGAGCGGACTCAGGAGATAGGGCGAAGCAAATTAGTTAATAAAAAAAAAAACTAAGGCGCCTTCTAAAGATCCCATGGACCGCATTCCGAACCAACATTTCAATATTAAAGGAGAACAGGCTTTCGTCGACTGTACGAATGAAATTCTTCGGGCACATCTCCAGGAACGAAGATTCAATGGAAAGACTGGTAGTCCAAGGTCAAGTAGCAGGGAAGAGAAGTCGAGGCAGATCTCCTACACGCTGGACAGACCTCATTAAAACAGCAACAAGTCTTCCATAACAAAGTGTTCACGTAATGCGACGAACCGAGTAAAATAGAGAAGCATTACAAGATCAGTGATCGCCGCCGGGAAGACCGACGACATTGAAGACCTGCCGTGTACCACCACTCTGCCAAGAGTGTCCGACTAAGAAGAAGAAGATTATAATTCAATAGATGGCGTTGTATGGCGTTAAAACTCGCAGACGTTTCATTCGTGGCAGCACAAGGTGCTCAGAATATTACTTTAGAAAACACAATCCTAGCTAGCAAGAAAAAATATAAAACAAAATATAATTTTGGTTAAATTTTCTTACAGAATCACGTGGTCTAATTACAATTTAATTATATGTTTTCTCAAACATGGTTTTTCAAAAGTAAAAGAAGTATATTTTGCTGTCGTTTCATTTTCGTTTTTAACCCCCGACCCAATAAGAGGAGTGATATAAGTTTAACGTGTGTCTGTTTGTAGCTTCGTATCTCCCAAACGGCTGAACTGATTTTGTTTTTTGAAAGGTGACTTGATTGAGAGTGTTATTTATGAAAATCTGTTCAGCCGTTTGAAGAGAATCAGCTCTTCCATCGGGGTTAAATAAAAACAATTTATAAGTACCTACCCTTGTTTGTTCGTATCTCTTTTTGGTGGGGAAATATCACAGAAAAGAGAAGTAAATAGAACGGATATGAGAAGGAAACTCTGTCGCCAGGTATTGTGACAGATATGTGATTGAACATTCTTATTTATATTTACACGTCGAACTCCGCGTCACAGTTACTAATACATTTGCTATGGGTTTATATGGGTGCAAGTCAAATCAAAACAAAACAAAACATCAAATTTCTTACAAAAATGACTTGACAGCCGTTCTAATTTAAACAAAAATATTTTTTTCTTTTCTGTGGGTTATTTAATCAAACATCTTTTTTTCTTTCTTTTTATTGACATTTTATGTATTGACTTCTGACGTGCTACTGCCAAGACGACGGTGATCGAACTTAATTATGTGCCATGCTAGTTGGAGCATTGATCCATCTTGAGACATGCAAAGTGGATGAACACGCGGGTGTATCCTGATAAAGGCGTGTGGTCACGAGTGCTTCAGATAATGTAATGATAGGGCATGCTCAGGGAAACCTAGGGAGCTATGAGTGTCACATTGTATTTATTTTTAATTTGCCCCTCCTCTTGCCCTTAGGATGGCCCCGCCGCCCCACGCTTTGCATACGGCAGAATTAGAATAATTCACCGATGTTTATCTAAATTGTTAATCTCATTTGGCGGCCTCGCCGTTTGGCCTGCTTTTTTAATTCGACATTGTGTTATGACACAGATTAAAAAGGTGCAGATTTACAAGTAGTAAGAGATTGGAAAAGCCAATAAATAAATAAAAAAATAGAAGTAGGTCTAGGTAATCTATTTTTTAATAAATTAATGATTATTTGTGAATATTTATTAAAATTATTATAGTGGCTAACTATGTTTCCTAAAGCTAAATGAACCGGCCAAGTGCAAGTTGGTTACGCGCAGTGAGGGTTCTGTACCACCACAAAACACAATATTTTCAATATAAAAACCGACTTTAAAATTTCTAACATATGCAGTTTTTATTCCGTGAAGACATAATAAGGTCATCCAAGTAACCAAATTTTTCAGTTATAACTACTCGTAGGTAAAGAACAGAAATTTGTAACCGACTTGCACTTGGCCATTATTTATTATCTGTTGTTACACTTTACGCTTGACCGTATTACCGTTTTTACACAAGAGCAAATACAAAAATTCGTTTGTTGTATGAAGGTAGTTTTAACTTTTTGACTTTATTATCATTTCTTAGTTAATCTGTCATAATATTACATATTTTGTGAAAATTTCAACTAGCTACTTTCTACTAGTACGATTTTAAAGATATAGCCGTTAAAATGGAGAACAGACAGACAGACAGACGCTATCTGGCTTAGTTATAGGGTCCCGTTCTCACCTTTGGGTACGGAACCCTAAAAATGCTTGCTGATTTGAATTTCATTTGAAGCTGGCTTAGTTATAAAGTTGTACCTCTATACGTTTAATATTTTGTGGTGATACGCGTATTCTACATCGTTAGATAAATTTGTTTTTCTAAACAAACATGCGTATTGTGTTGTAGGCAATTAAAGTGTGAAGGAGATAAAATGTTATTCTCCTCCGAGAAACGAAGCGTGGCTCGGGATGGCTTCTCGGATCGCTTCATAACGAGATTACAACTTTATTATATTCTAAAACATAAAGTATTTTTTTGTTATTTGTAATCTAAAAAGTGACTATGAAACCAATTATCTTATAATTTTATATATATAAAAGAAAGTCGTGTTAGTTACAATTTTTATAACTCATGAACGGCTGAACCGATATGGCTGAAAATTGGTGGGGAGGTAGCTTAGAACCAGGAGACGGACATAATGGAGGCTGAATGCCGAGCTTGCACCCGTGCGAAGCCGGGGCGAGCGGCTAATATGTCATATGAAACCTTCAATTTAAAAGACCTATTCAATAATAATAATTTACACGAAGGGGGCGCCCCCTTCGTGTAAACAAAAAAAAAACATCCTAATGTCACGCGTACCAGAGCAACCCCTAAAATTAATTTTTCAAATTTGTTTTTTAACAGGCGAGTTGAGCTTTCTAAAACTGTAATTGTGCACAGGTTCATGCATTTATTATAATAACTGTTTTATTAATTTATTCCGTACGTTTTATTTACATGTCAATGGTATTAGAAAATTTTGTAGATAGATTTTTTTTCCATCAAAATCGGGAAAATATATTAACGTTGTCTATCTACGTAGTCTATTAGAGTGTAAACTCGTAGTTTTAGTTAATAAACAGCACTGTAATAAATATTACATAGTTATTATTGGTATTGGACAAATTGTAGTTTTTAAAATGATAAAATGTCGTAGTTATAATACTAACAGTAATTTTAAGTATAGCTTTAAGGAAAAAATCCTTCTGTACTTGTAGATATAGTAAGAGATATTTCAATGTTATATAATAATAAAAAGTTAATAAATGGCACGGACCCTGGAGTCTGTGGAGAGCTGTAATAAAAAAAATTATTACATAGTTGTCAAATAACAGAGCTTTTAAGCTATTATTACTAGAAGAGTAAAATATCTAGTATATAGACAGTACAATGAATATTTCTATGCAAGCTGACCGCTGCGTGCAGTTGGATCCACGTAGATCTGCCATTATGCGGTTATAACCGGTTATATTGTGTCGATAAGGGCCGTATCCTGCGCAGACCAAATTAGCAGCAATATCTATTCGATACATTATTGTTTGCACTCTGTGGATATTGGTTCTTAGTCAAAGAGCTGGAGGTACATTATGTCGCAGATGGATTGCATAATTAGGTGTTTTACATAACCGCTAGCTGTTTTACAAAACAGCACTGTTATGTAAAACAGATAAACGACGTTTAGCGGTTTTTCATAATTACTGAACTTTAATACGCAGAATTGCATAAAAGTTTTGCATTAATCAATGCAGCAGGTCAACGATTATAGGTTATGAAAACATCGTGAAACGAAACGTCGTGTTGTAGATTTTAATTCAAAATTTTGTGGTTTTGTAAAACTGCTGATTTGGCAATCCATCTGCGACACATACATGGACTTCAGGTGTAATAAGGCTAAATAATAATATAACTATAATAATTTTGTAATTCTGATTTATTTATTTTTTAATTAAGATTTATGGAACTTGTGTCTGATAATAAATATTTTTATTTGTATGTTTTTCGTAGAACTTAATCATATATTTTTTGCTCAATTTAGGCGGTGTATTTAGCTCTTATTCTTTTCTGTCATGTAGGATGTAGGCCGCCTAGGTTTACCGTGGTAGTTATGATAATATTAATTAATCGAACAAGGAATTCCAATTGAAGAATCGCCAATATACCACGTTGGAGCTAATGCAGTGAATTCAGTGACCAGTTCCACTCGCGGTCAAACATCGTAAAGAAATCGGTATGTCGAAGAACCTCAAAAAGTTTACAGACATTTACTAACATGCATTGGGCCAGCATGGTGGATTTATGGCCTTTATACTGGAAAAGTTAACAGTTTGCGAGTGTAACCGTGGGGCGTAGCGTAGCTAGTAATAATTAAAAAAGTTGGCAGCGGTCTATCAACTTATACAAAAAAAATAATCAGTTGAGCTCCCGGACTATGTGTACCTATCGTGCGCGGACGCAGAGTGCATAAATCATGCGTTATCCTGCGTTATCAGCGCGCATGCGCCGCGCACAATAACGACCAGTTACTATAAACTGCAGGTCGGAAACCTACAATGTACTTACTGAGTTTGAGTGACGACTTGGAAATCTATAGAGTAACAGCTCTAGAGACCCAGCAGTGATACACTTTTGTCCGCGGTTTGACTCTTTCTCTCTTGCTGGTACGGTGAGGTGCCGTGGCGTGTGCGAACACAACTGGTACAAAACAGGCTTGATGCCTTTGTTTTTTAACCGACTTCCAAAAAGGAGGAGGTTATGAATTCGACTGTTTTTTTAATGTTTGTTACCTCAGATCTTTCGACTGGGTGTATCGATTTTGATGATTCTTTTATTATTTGAAAGCTGGTGCTTCCCGTGTGGTCCCATTTTAATTTGGTCTTGTTCTGTCATTTTTATAAAGTTGGTTATTTATTTTGGTAATTAATACAGATGTGTATAATATATCTAATATAATAGGCGCACACATCGCATCGCATGTGGAAACTATATCTCTATAGCGATGAACTACTCTTTGGTTATTGTAAAATGTAAACAATTATGAAGGCAGGCTGGTGATAATAGTGTGTTTATTTGTTATTTATAGCATATCCGATACACACAATAACAATGAATTGATCACTTTCATATGTACTACTTACTTAGTAACTGTTCACAAAGCAGAGACTAAGCGTCGTTCATCCACTATCCACAACTAAATCTACATTTCTGAAAATATTATATGATTGAATTTACTTACTTAGGTACATGTGAAATTTAAGCTTGTAAATAATATCACAAAAAATAGAATAAGAGTATTTTTAACTGACTTCAAAAAAGAAGAACGGTTCTATGTTCCACTGTATTTTTTTAAATGTAGGCATACCTATGTTCACCGATTTTATAAAAAAAACTTTTGTTTGGTATACCTACTTCCATGGAAAGCAACCCTCAAATTTTATAGGCACTTATCTATTACGTTTTTTTATATTTTTGAAGTCGGTTTTATTATGTGATCCACTAGTATGCTGTGATATCTCGACAAGATAGGTACCAACCAGGGTTAGAGTTTGGGCCCACAGCTCACTGCAGACATTTTGCGTTTTTCTATTTATGTATATCTTTTAGAAACGTTAATGTGCTGTTCTTTTGGAAACATTACAAGCAAATGTTACAAGTATCTGAGACCTCTAGTACTTCTGTCAAAAGAAAAACCACAGAAAAGAGAAGTAAATAGAACGGAAATGAGAAGGAAACTCTGTCGCCAGGTATTGTGACAGATATGTGATTGAACATTCTTATTTACGAACTCCGCGTCACAGTTGCTAACACAGTTGCTATAAGTTTATATGGGTGCAAGTGGCTACAACAAATTTCTTACAAAAATGCCTTGACAGCCGTTCTATTTTTAACAATAAAAAAAAATTTTTTTTTGGGTATACCTACATTATTATTTGAAAAAACTCAACGCTCCAAAGATATCAACTAAGTATATATATATATATATATATATATATATATATTTTTAGCTAACAATTTCAATAACAAATTGTGAACTGACGTTTGAAAGTGTATGTACGTGTACCTACTTGAATAAATGACTATGACTATGACTAACAACACCCCTCTAAACAACTAATCATTATTGCAACTCTTTATACTTGAACTACGACACTTGCCATACTAACTATTGTATAAACAACACATATAATGCATAAACTATTGTTTAATCTGTTATGAGTTTCTTAGTAACTAGTATTCTATCTACGATTCGAGTTGGCTACAGAGCGGCCAACTTATTTTGTAATTGGCCAAATTACGGAACTGGTAGTTTTCAACTGGTGGCTGTGAGTTTCGTTCGGATAATAAAATGGTGGCTCCCTCCCTCAAGTATGTAGTTATTTCGGTCGGTCTGTAGTTTATCTAAGGGCGGCCCTCACCTACTTAGAGGTCGACGAGTTAACGCAGATACTGTATACTAACTCGTGGCTAATCTGTGGCGACCATTAGGTATTGTGTACAATAATTATATAGTAAGGTTTAAAAAAAGTTTAAAGTTTCAAAGAGAATTGAATTAATTCAAAATAGACTTGCGTTTATATTTATAAGGCTTGAGATATTTCGAGAACAATAGTGTATTTTAAACACGGTTTCATATAAGTAAATAATTTTTAACAAAAAAAATTAAACCGACTTTAAAACCCCAAATAGGCACTCAAAAGCGAAAAATAAATTAATATAATTATTATAAGCGCTACCCACTCATCTATTTGAAGTCGGTGCCAGAAGAAACAAGCAGCCTGATGGTAAGCGATCACCGTCGCCTATGGATAATTGGATACCTACCTGCAGGGGCATCAGATACGTTGCCGAGGCTTAAAGATTCTATTAACAGCCCTTTTGAATATTATAGCTACTCGGAAATGCCGCAGGAGGGAGCTCGTTCCACAAATTGCAGGTGTGAGGCAAAAAGGAACGCGTAAAATGCACAGTGTGCGCTTTCCACCGATCTATGATATGTGGATGAACTTTCAGACGGTGGCGGCTGTGATATGCTTCAAGTCAATATATATTTTCAGTAGCTTATTACAAAGATGCTTCTACAGCTACACTGTAAAACCCTAAGATATTTTTACCTGTAGATAGGTTGTGTCCGCCGTCATATTGACTAGACGAATGCAAGGCACATTATCATATTCGTTACAGCCGTCTCTCAGTCACGCACTCCGAGTATCCGGCAATACATAGCAGCTAATTAAGTGTTTTAGCAAAAGTAATTGTAACAAAATGCCTTCCTATGTCTTTATAAACTGCACAAACTAAGTACATGCGCTCTGTGAGAGACAAGAAAACTGTTTTATTTCACGCGTAAGTACAGTACTTTGTATTAAAACAGAAAAATAATACAAATTGTTTCTTAGGCGGCTGTTGTCACTACAAAGTGTATGAGTGAGATGTGTAGATCGTCTTGACTGAGAGTGATAGAGATCGCAACATAATCGACGACCAAAGCCGAGTTCAGCCGATCAGCACGGGGCGGCGGCGCCGGCGGCGAGCCGGGTGCTAGTTTTACTTAGTTTTTAAAGAAGTGTAGTTCGTCTACACGTCTCTATTATATTACATCTCACTGGTAAAGCCATATAACATTATGAAACTCAATGATTTTCAGAGCCCGTCGTTGCGTGTTGGTCTCAAGCCAAAATCGATATAGAGGATTATTTTGACAATTAGTTAATTATAATAATTTCACCAACGAGACAACAATCACATATTTAATTGAAAGTGACCTTTCTTTGACGTTCGACCTCATTGTACCATATGCGTAGGTATCCCAGATGCGTAAACACAACCGTCAAAAACGTCCAAACGTCCGTCCGTACACGAAGGTACAAATTAAAGAATTGGTCATTGATAGTAGGTAGGTAGGTAAGGTCTTCTCAATGCATGGTATGGTAGGTAATGTAGGTATTACACAATCGATTGCCTAGTGATCAGTATCGCGGGCACCAAGCGTCGAGTACATGTCCAATCTGTCACGTCGAGTGCATGTCCAATCTGTCACAGAGTCAACACTAGAACTTACGACTATTGTTCTACCTCTTAATAGTTTTTAATTTGATTTTCTTTAGGCACGCTACACAGCCGATAGCAATGAGTAACCGGTTCCAGTGGAAAACCTACCGTATGTAACTGATGGTAGGGTTTAATTTAAACTGCATTGTGCTATCTAGGTATCCTTGACAAGGGCGTTAACCTACGATTGCAGTATTTGCAGTTGCATTATCCGATAGAGTTATAAATATAACTTAGTAGGTATATATAATGTGTATATTACATAGATGGTAACTTTTAACGAAAAGTATGTACCTACTTAGTAAGTATTCATTTATAGGGAACTTGAGTTCTCACCAGCATTTTTTGTTCCAATTGTTCACGATTTTATGTTGGCTTTTCACCTACCTATTCGATTTTGACCATCAACTCGCCTGTTGGTATATGATGTGGTCGAAGATGAAGTACGCAGACTTAGAAGATACTTATTTATGTAGAGGTTAGATCAAGTTATTACTGAAAATTTTTGGTCAACAGAAGATCAGCTCTATTTTCGTATGGGTGACCGCGATTAGCATGATTGGAAGTCTCATTGGCCTTCGGCAGCCTGAGATCTGTCAGCCTCTACAAACTCATTTAGACTGCCTGGTGGCTCAGTTAGTAGTGAACCTATCTTCTGCGCTGGGGGCGTGGGTTCGATTCCCACCTAGGACAAAAAAAATATATGATGAACGCATTTGTGTTTGTTCTATGTCTGGGTGTTAATATCTGTATTTAAAATAGTATATATGTATGTATATCAGTCTCTGGCGGCCATATTACAAGCTTTGCTTAGTTTGGAGTCAGATGACCATGTGTGTAATAATGTCCCAGATTATATTTATTTATTTGATTGAGTTTTATCTTGGACCATCTCGAGCAGAACTCTTCAAGTGTATAGGTACAAGCTTGCAACACAACATCCTGTGCTCTTTGACTTTACAACGACTTCTGGCCATCCGCCAGGAACACATTATTTTCACTTGCACTGCTCTAGTGATGTGCTACAAGGAAAACATATAGATAAATAGCATCTTTCTGGATTGTATGTGGGTCACGCAACGGTTATTTTAAATTATGCTTTACAGGAATTAAATATTTTATTTATTAACTTATGTATGTCTTTATCATATAAATGGTAAATCTTAAAGTGTAGTACACTTCACAAAAATTTAGTTTTTCAGGAATATAAGTCTGAACCGATCGTGATTAAAGCAAGGAAGTGCACGACATGTTGGTACTTTTTATCCCGGAAAATATTGGAAAATCACTGGAACTCTCTCTCTTTCTCTCTCTGTCTCTGTAAAATAACATGATGTAAATGTTAAAGTATTGCATTAATAACACAAATACAGCACACAATGATTTTTATTATCGTTGATAGACGATTCGTTTTAACGGCACTCGTCGCTGTCACATGACGGTGCAGTAATTATAACGAAAGATAAATTCGTATAACAAACTATTATTTTTAACTGACTTCAAAACTGAGGTAGTTTCTGAATTTGTGCTTCATTTTTAATATAATATGAAAAGTTTGCGTGGCTGCGTTATTTTTTTTTTTAACTATTATGGAAACAAAACATTTTTAGCCCCCGAAGCAAAAATAGGGGTGTTATAAGTTTAACGTGTGTGCGTATTTGTGTGTACAGACACACAGATACTCAGACACGTTGTAGCTCCCAAACGGCTGAACCGATTTTGATTTAGTTTTTTTTGTTTGAAAGGTGACTTGATTAAAAGTGTTCTTGGCGTGATTCACGAAAATCGGTTCAGCCGTTTGAAGATTTATCAACTGTTTCATCGGGAGTAAAAAAAAAACAATGTATACTTGTCATATTTAATGTCGATAGATTGTCCCATCACTTAGTACAGCGTTATGTCATTGAACCGCAGAGCGATTACCTAATCGTCACTTCACTAATGTACCTAATATAACATACGTAAATAAATTGCATAATAAAGAATAATCTGTTTGTTTGTTACAGTTTTAAAGTTTTACTGACCATTAAACAGATTGAAGAGGATTATTAGATTAGAGGGAGCGATCTTGCCAAGTCTGCTGTAGCCATTTTATTTTAATATTTTACTGTAGTATATTGTCTACCAGCTCGTAGACCGCATCATCGCTTAGCACCAGGCAAGCTGGCGGTCAAACGCAAGCTTATTTTCTATTAAAAAAAGCTAAAAGCTGACGTTCAAAAATCTTAAAAGTTATCACAATTTACTGTTTCCGTTCAGCTATTTACACTGTTATGGTAACTTTCAGACGTACTAATAAAACACTGAATACAGTAGGTACTGTATTATTACTGAAAACAGCGACCGCACTTTACTATTACGAGTACTTACTCGTACCATAGAGCAGTGTTTTTAAAACTGGGGGGTCGCCATTGATCTATAAGGGGGTCGCGAAACCCTGGTAAAAACCTTAGTGGTTTTAAAATGCCATTATATCCTTTACTGTATAATTTTCTTATTAAATGATAAATAACTGAAAAAAAAAAATTTAAAAAAAAACAAGTTATAATAATATTTTTACTAAGAAAAATTAATACAGGAGTAATTATAAAAAAAAAGGTTTTACGTATTTGATATTTATGATATAATAAAATACAGATTTAAAACTGTGGAAGGCAGGGGGTACAGATATTTTTTTTTAATTCGTGAAAAAGTTTGTAAAACATTGCCATAGAATATGCAGTCGTTATATTTGTTTACTTGTTTTAATTGGTTACATAACTGAAGAATTTTTAATAAATATAAAACACGCTTTATTGGGACAAACTATTTAAATTATTGCATTGTCATCGGTCCTTAATTAGTGCGCAATAATTCAACTTAATTCAACGTTTTGAAGTAGTTGAAATCAAGTTCAAAGATTCCGTAACATACCAAGCTAATATAAGCGTGTTAAAAATAATAGGTACCGACTTTGCTTAGTAAGTATATTTAACGTGAAAATTTCAGTATATAATATGCATCCTAAAGTAAAAATATCTGCTATTCCATAGAAAACGGTCTTTGACGCTCGACAAAATGTATTAAACAGCTGTTGTTTTCACTGTTGAAGGGTTGGTCCTATAGTAAAAGTTGTTAATAATGATGATTACAGTGACCTCCTTACAGCTTAGTACAGTTTATGCGTAAACCTGTATTTGTAGTACCATCATCCTCTTTAAAGCCGCATATTATTTATATTTTATTTAATGAAGTGTGATCTGAATTAACGTGAATTTTATGACGTGTCCAAGTGCTTAAATATGTTCCTATACTTACCTAAATGTATAGATATGTCGCGAGCTCTGAGTACGTGCAGTGTTGCGCACACGCAGCTTGTTGCGGTAGGTCAACACTCTGCAATCAGCACTGCACTGCCAGTGCCGAGGTACATCATGTTTACAATTAAAATGCAACTACTCGTATTTTACATTATGCGATGCGATAAGTAAGTACTGTCTGTATTATTTTAAGGAAATGTCAAACTGATTTTTATGTTCGCTCAATGTCAATATCATTATGATTGTGGTGATTATGTTCGAAGAGTTATTTTAGGTTTAAAATATTGACATGATCCTGCGGACTTCTTTTATAATCTTAATAGGTATCTATAATAATATTATAAGGAGGAAAGATTTGTATTTTTGGATGTTTGTAACGAAATAACTCAAAAACTACAGAACCGATTTTAAAATTCTTTCCCTGTTGGGAAGCTACTCTATCCCCAGGTGACATAGACTATATTATATTTTGTAGTGAGGCCGAAAGGCGAGCTTACATCCATGCGAAGCCGGGACGGTCGGCTAGTATTACAATATAAAACAAAGTCGGGTTTGTTCGAACACTTATAACTCGAGAACGGCTGGACCGATTTTCATGGTTTTTGATTGGTTGTATTTGTATCCGCCCCGTTACTATTAATAAAACCGGCGAAGTGCGAGTGGATTCACGAAAGGGTACCATTATCTATATTTTCATTTAATTATTTATTTTTACCATACGCTATAAGCGATCTCTTCCAGGCAAACTTTTTAAAGAAAGGTTAAATAATCATAATAATAAAAAAATCATCCTTTAAACATTCTTGGGAGAAACGATTTAAATTATTGCATTATCATCCCTGATAAGTAAGAAAAATTAAATTTTTTTTCGAAGTTCTGAAGTACATAGTTGAAAATCAAAGATTCTGTTACATACCAAGCTAATAAAAGCGTGTTAAAAACACAAACATACATACCGACATACATATAAATATATCTGAAAAACATTACTCTCCTACTTTGGTATACGGGTGAAAACAAGTAACAACGTACCTACCTACCTACTACCCATGAACAATAATATGTATTGTTTACACGCGACCTGACCTACTTCCTCACAGGAAACCATGGACTCATGAACATAAATTAATTTATTTAATTATACCTAACATATCGCATAATTAGGCTCCACTAGCATAAACAAGCTCGGCGAAAAATTGCTAAACACCTTGTCGACATAAGTGTCTCAATTTCTCCTTTGAAATTTGAAGTATGTAGAGAGTTTTCGTATTGTGACAAAGTACATAAACAGGCAGAGTATGTTCAGGTACCTTATCGAATTAAAATGTCCTGGTATCGCTTTTGAAATAGGAAGATACTGGTTGTTACCTTATTAAGACAAAGTTTTTAATTAAGTGGAGATAATTCCATAGTAACATGTAGTAGTGTGCCACGTGTATTATTATCAACTATTTGAAACAGTGTTTTTGTAATAAAATTGGGTCATGAAGGATATCGGTATGTTTCTACCAGATAAATGTTATTGCGATTTTAGGTCTATTTATATTTTAATAGATAACTATGTTTTACAAAAAACACTGTTTCAATACTGTACTACTTGTGTATACTTCACTGTTTTTTTATGTTTTACAAGTTGAACTAGCAATGGGCAGGCCATATCGCTCGAAGAACTGATAACCGATGGGAAAGAAAGGTTGTGTGGAGACCACGAACCGGTAGACGCAACCTCCGGTAGACGAACCGGTAGGTAGGCCTCCCACTAGATGGACCGACGACATCATGAGAGTCGCGGCCATCCAGCGGATGCAGATGGCAGGATGTCGTTCAGTGTGGAGGTTGAAGGGGCCTATGTTTAGCAGTGGACGTCTTCTGACTGATGATGAGATAAGTATGTAGATCCCTACTGGTGTGTGTAGCAGTAGGAGGCTGACTTATCAGATGGATGAAGGCTTACTTACTTGTGTAGCGAGCGTTTTCCGCAACTAGGTCGCATTTTGCGGCCCATTTTGCGGCTGCAGCTAGTTCAGCCAACTGCTCTACTCCAGGAAAGTCAGCAGCTCGCTGATGCCTGTGCAGGCCTCCCAGAGCGTCCTCGGTCATCCGAGGATAGTATTTCGTTGTTCTTCCACACTCCAGCAGCAAATGCGCGGCTGTTTCTTCAGTCTCCATACACCCTCTACATAGGGGACTGCCTGTAAGCCCAATTTTAAAAAGGTGTTTGTTTAAAAGACAGTGACCTGTCAGAACTTCAACTACCTGCTGGAGCTTGTCACGTTTTAAATTCAACAACCTACGAGAGTATCTCGGATTGAGTTCCGGGAAAGTTTCCCTTGATTGTTTGCAGATGGATGAAGACTGCAGCATGCTGCTTTTTTTTATATAAATGCCTTACCAGACGTCCACCTAAACAACAGTATATGGTGTAAAGCGATCTGACAGTTGTCAGGCATGTCGCTTGACAGTGACACACGCATGACATAACTAGATGTGAACATGTACGGATGTGGTGCTTTTGGAAATGGACGAGTTAGAAAGAAGACAAGTTAGGAAGTGGACAAGTTAGGAAGAAGACAAGTTAGGAAGTGGACAAGTTAAGAAGAACACAAGTTAGGAAGAAGATAAATTAGGAAGTGGACAAGTTAAGAAGAAGACAAGTTAGGAGAAATACAAGTTAGGAAGAAGATAAGTTAGGAAGTGGACAAATTAGGAAGAAGACAAGTTAGGAACAAGACAATTTAGGAAGTGGACAAGTTAGGAAGAAGACAAGTTAGGAAGTGGACAAAGTTGGTGGATTCAAAGCTTTTTGTTTCCACGGAGCATCTAGTAACGGAGTATCTCGTCACATGGTGTAACACTGCTTTTAGATTAACTACAACCTCATCTCATGCAAACGAATAAGGTATGGTAAGGTGGCGTTGTGAACGCATCTGGCCTAAATCAGGCGTAGGTAATGCCTTTAGTAGACCTAACCCTGCAGAAAACTTTGCGGCCCATTTTAATCTACTTAAAAAAATGCTCTATCTCTTTCTTTTGTTTAAATTTGTTTTATTACCTCAAAACTCCGTTATTTATGAACCGATTTGGTAAAATTATTTACTTTCAGATTGGTTCCGTAGAAATTTCATGAAAATCGGTTGAGTAGACTTTGACTTTTAAATCAAAATAATTGGAAATTTTCTTTGCCTTGATTTTTATATTATGATCATCCAAGTAACTGGATTTGCCCATTTTATACTAATTCTATGAAGTCGGTATTTAATTGATATAATTATTACATCTGAACTGTTAGTTTAATGGTGTGGCTGCAAACCTTTTAGTGTGCGTGAAAACATGATAATTTATTTTACTAATGTATCTCCCTTATTTATCTGATCAGAGAGTACAAGCTATATCTACATTAAGTTTTCTGCAAGACAAAATAACATGCAGCAAAGTGTTGGCTTTTCAAACTATTCAAATTCAGAGGAAAACCGTAATAACACATAAAATCGTACACATCCATATTACATATGGCTTTGAAAAAGCAGGAAAATCAATCCATTTCAATATGAAAGATTCAAAGGCGCAATATTCAAATTGATTGATTTCTGAAAAGTAATTTAAATATGGGTATTTCCATGTCTCCACACTGCTGTGAATCATCGATATTAAGCTACCTACCCTCTACGAGTAAGTGCAACTGTACATTTTGTACTGGTAAAATACTAAAATACTTTCTATTGGCTACATCCCGTTTGGTATCATCCCGTTTTTTAATCCCCATCTGGTTAAACCTCTTAATAAACCTACTAAAAGGTTGCGCTTCGTATACTGTTTTATTATTCATACATTTAATCCCGTTTAGCAAACAATTACTTTTGTACGGTCAGTAAGGTCCAAAAATAAAATAATTCAATCTTTATTCTATGCTAGCATTTGACCGAATGTATGCAGTATATTTAAACTCTATTACAGTTTTGCAACAAAAATAGACATTTTGTTCAGAAAAATGAAACTCTACAGACGAGTTAGTCAAACTGTAAGTTTGTTTCGACTTACCTTAGCAACTGGACAGAGCATTTTTTATAAGTTTTATTTATAGTTTTGGACTAGAATCTTGTAACCTACACCGCATCTTCAATAGCCATTAGCCAGGCAGAACAATACAATACAAATAAGTTGATTTGATAAATATTTTGTACAAAACAAAATGAGGCTCCGAGATTGGCTCCGAAGTAGTTTAACTGTGTTTCAGAACAATATGTAAAAAAAATAATGCATACCAAGTTTGGTATTTAAAGACTGGCGAACCCTTCAATCATGATCGAACATGTAGATAGGGGGTAAGTACATGTACTTATTGATCGAAGGGCGAAGCCAAAGATAATTTGGACGAAGCTTGCTTTAAAGGTGAATGTGAACGAAAATAAGACTGCAAAATCCTACCACTGTGACCCTACCTCCGCAGTTACTTTTATTTAAAGGTGGAATACGTATCCCAGAAGACTGCAAAATCCTACCACTGTGACCCTACCCCCGCAGTAAAGACTAGGTATTTAATCCACGCCACCCCTACAACTTTGACTGCCCCGGTGGCTCAGTTGGTAGTGAACCTAACTTCTGTGCTTGGGGGCGTGGGTTCGATTCCCATCTAGGACAAACATTTGTGTCTGAACATTTGCGTTTGTTCTATGTCTGGGTGTTAATATCTATTTAAGTATGTATTTAAAAATATATATGTACGTATATCAGTCTGTGGCAGCCATATTACAAGCTTTGCTTAGTTTGGAGTCAGATGACCATGTGTGCAAAAATGTCCCAGATATTTATTATTTATTATTATTATTATAACTACTGACTGTACACTTATTTAATCCACGCCACCCCTACAACTACTGACTGTATACGTATTTAATCCACGCCACCCCTACAACTACTGACTGTACACGTATTTTTGCATCAGTAAGTTTCTTAAAACCCCATCGTTTATCTAAAGAACTTTTTACATCATCGTCAAGCTCTCCCTTACTTCTCACAATTCAAATAACATTACGAAATATAATTGCATAACTGCGTAATGCTTTTAGTCATATCTCCTGTCTCTTTCCATCTGCGCGCAGTTTGTTATTTTTATCTCTCTCTAGGGTTCCTCCTTTAATGCAAATGCTAGCAAGTCGTAATTCATACAGTAGCCTAGAGTAGGAATAAAGTATCGATAAACGAAATATCGATAAATAAATAAATATCTGGGACATTATTGCACACATGGTCATCTGACCCCAAACTAAGCAGAGCTTGTTGAGCGACGAGTATAATACAAGAAGTTTCTACTGCTCATAAAACTTCAAAATTAAAAATATTTAAACTGGTCTGAGGAGACCGTTTTTAGGGTTCCGTACCCAAAGGATAAAACGGGACACTATTACTAAGACTCTGCTGTCTGTCCGTCTGTCACCAGGCTGTATCTCATGAACTGTGATAGTAAAAGAAGGGAGAAAATTAAACTGTACTTTCTTGTCGTCTGTTCAGTGCGTGTAGAAAAGAAAGCTGCAGTACAAGCTGCCGCAAGCTGCAAGAGTTGCAGTGCTATTGTTTGTTCTTAAAATCTTACACAGCGTTATATTATCGGAAGCTCCTTCCACAACCTTACCACGTTAAATATCCCGTAAATAATAATAGAACTGTCATATCTTATATACGATCATCCTTGATTACTGCACATTGGAGACTTATAAACAAATTTACACCACAAAAGTATGTATGTATATTGCATTGATGTAAGTAAAGTGTATTGTTTATTATAAACAAGCCACTCGCCCCGGCTTCGCACGGGTGTAAGCTCGGCCTTCGGCCTCGCTACAAAATAGGTATAACAACACATACTAAAAAACAAAATAAACAGTTGAAATTTTCACAGATGATGTATTTCTGTTGCCGCTATAATAACACATACTAAAAAACAAAATAAACAGTTGAAATTTTCACAGATGATGTATTTCTGTTGCCGCTATAACAATACATACTAAAAAATAAAATAAATAAATATTTAAGGGGGCTCCGAAATACAACAAACTCGTTTTTTTAGCCGTTTTTATAGATAATGATACGGAACCCTTCGTGCGCGAGTCCAACTCGCACTTGGCCTGTTTTTTGCTTAGTTTTTAATTTTGATATACATACTTTAAGCCATGTTTTGGATGGAAATAGATTCTTGAGGGGAAATAGGTACCTACTAAACCATTTTACAATTAATGTTGAAATACTTATCTGTATCTTTATCTGTTTGCCTAAATATTAAATTAAAACTCACTTCAAAATTATGTGTGTGGACTAGGTATGAAGACTCAATTAGCCAACATCACACATTCACCTCCCTTGCCTACCACTAAGACGCCAGCGCGGGTGAAGTTAGATAACTTAAAATAACACAATTATTTTACACGGTAAACAACATCAAAAGTAAAACTCATTTCCATTCCAAGTGGAATGGAAATGAGTTTTATGGCACTCGTAAAGAAACATAGTAGGTATACATGAACATATACGGTAGGGCAAGCCTGTAAAAACATCGATAACTCTGGGTTGGAAAAGTTGGAACTCTAGTTTGAGGCACCAAAAGCAATATAAGCTGTCACTTCGCAATACATTAACTCCTGGACAAGAGAGATTTACATACAATTAATGAGATACGCTCCAATGGATACCATTTGAGAAGAGTATAAGGACAACAATTTCTAGACAATCTCACTTACTCACTCACTGACTGACTCATCAGAAAAACTCTATTTTATCAATTTACAAAACCGATTACACAAAAAGAAAACGCAATTTTTGTTACCTACTTGGATGACCATAATATTTTCATCCAAATAACAAAAAAAAAAACAGTTATTTTCATTTAAAAGCCAAACTACTAAGCCGATTTTGATGTAAGTTTTATGGGGCCAATATGAAAGTATATATACTTTCTATTAAATAAAATATTTTTTTCTAAACGGTTCGTAAAAGACGGAGTTCTGAGGTATCTAACATAAAGAAATGAATTTCCTCCTTTTTTAAGTTGGTTAAAAACTACTTGATCTACGAAGCTGAAATTTGGCATGTACTAGATTCCTTAAGGAGTATAAAGATAAAAAAAAGATTTTACGAAAGGGTCGAATTTAGGGGGGCGAATTGATTATTCGCCATAGATAGATTCACAATAGATATATAGAAGAAATTGATATGGAAGTGTAGGTACGTTTACAAAGTCGCGGGCAGCAGCTAGTATTAAATAAGAGTTCATCTACATTCATTACTGTCAATATCTTCATTTCAGTGAATATCTTCATTATTTTAGAGATAATTAATTATACATTCCTTAATGGTAATTATTTAATGATGGATCACGTTATGTCTGCCTCGGTTTTGCTTGTCACAGGCCAATTTTTACGTTTGTCCATTAAACGTCATATAATATAATAATAGTGATTTAACATTATCTCAAGTAATAATTGTCAGAAATATTATCATACTAAAGAGTTTTCGCTCGGCTTTTAACATTTAAAATAAGTAATAAGACATTTATATCATAAAAGGTTCTTCCGAGGTAAAATTTCGGATATAAACCATTATTATAACGGTGTACGAGTATTTATTCTCTTAATTATGCCCCTAGGGGTGAAATAAAACGCTTTGTCGATTTCACGTATAATTATTAGAGGCACTGTAATAATAATTATCAGAATTTATAATGTTTTCACACTTTTAATGAGCTCGCCGTGCCTTTGAAATAAACTTGCCATTTCGTCGCTTTTTTTTCGAAATTATTCTAGAAACACTAGACTCGTATAACTCCAAAATAAATAAATAAACTGTGTAAAATCCCACGTTATACCTATATAACTTTTGAACAATGTTTCCTGGCTTCGAGAGTACAATTTTCGAGGCAATGTAGTAGTGTTATAGCCATTAATGACACAGAATTAATACTAATAAATAGAGTTATTATGCAATGAATATTTTGAAGTACTGCCACCATTTTGAAGCGATTCCAACCCTTGGAGTAACTCAATACAAGAGTGTTGCCATGTGATGCAAGTTTATAATAAACAATACACTTTACTTACATCAATGCAATATACATACATACTTTGTGGTGTAAATTTGTTTATAAGTCTCCAATGTGCAGTAATCAAGGATGATATAAGATATATAAGATATGACAGTTCTATGATTATTTACGGGATATTTAACGTGGTAAGGTTGTGGAAGGAGCTTCCGATAATATAACGCTGTGTAAGATTTTAAGAACAAACAATAGCACTGCAACTCTTGCAGCTTGCGGCAGCTTTCTTTTCTACACGCACTGAACAGACGACAAGAAAGTACAGTTTAATTTTCTCCCTCCTTTTTGCAGTCAGTTGTAAAACTATAATTAACGTTTAATACAAACTGCTTACGTACATTCAGGATGCGTTGAACTCGATTCAGTGTTGCCTAACAACGTAGAAATGATGCGTTGACATGAAATGCAAAAATTAACTGAATATTATTTATTTTTCTACGTACGCAGAATAATAAATAATACAGAAAAATCACACTCGTCAGTTTCTGCCGTGCGATGAACTTGTAGCCGGAAATGGCCGGATATTATTATATAATAACATGCAATTAAACATCACTACATATTACCTTTTATTGACTGACTTCAAAAAAGGAGCGGGTTCTCAATTAGTTTTTTTTTAGTTTGTTACCTCAGAACTCTGTCATATATGAACCAATTTAGAAAAATATTTTTTAATTGAAAGGTTAATTATATACTTCAGATTGGTCTCAGAAATTTCATCAAAATCAGTTCAGTAGTTCGGATTTTAAATCAAAATACATAACTAATTTTTTTTTGTTACTTGGGTGAGAATATGGTCATCCTTGGGCCTGTTCCCGTATTGATGGAGTAATATGGTAACAAGTGTATTTTTTTTAGACACCAAAACCTGTCTTTTTTTCAGTTTTTGGAAATTGACACTCACTGATTTTATATCTTCAATAATGTGAATATGTATGAACGAGACAGCTGCAGACAGGAACAGGACCCTTCAGAGTTGCAAACATATCCACAGACGGCGGTGATCACTTACCATCATACGAACCGTTATTTGCCATCTATGGGTTTTATGTATTCTGCATATGTGTCATAAAAAACATAGCTACCATTGTCTAAAGGATTGGCAACGTATTTGTGATGCCTCTAGTGTTACAAGTATCCATAGGCGACGATGACTGCTTACTATCAGGCGGCCCGTCTGCTTGTTTGCTATCTATGGCATTAAAAAAATTGGTAGCGTTTCTCACAGCAATATCAAAGTAGATGCCTTCCTTACCGTCAGCTGATGATAGAATTTTGCCGTCAGAGTTTACTTTGCATACACTCACTGTCAACTGCCGCTGCCTTCATTATTCCGCTCTTGTAGGATTTCTGAGCAATAAGGTCGGCTAAGGTCACCATTATGCGGGAGATATTGGAGACTTTCTGCACCAGTAGAGCTCTCTAACGGCCTGTAAGAAACAATGCAGTAAAATAAAAATATCGCTGAATAAAAACAATATTAAGTTAGCAGTAAACAAAAATTTTATTCTTGAAGATATACTCTTACTTTCTCCTGTTGACTTAAATGTTTTCATTCATTTATGATTGATCTACATTGCTTCGCAAAAGGCATTGTGGGTCAAATTGTTAAAAAAATCAACTTGCATAATAAATTTGGAGTCAACGATGATTGATTAGGTATAATTGCGCCAAATTATTCAAAAGAAAAAACAGATAAAATATATCTATAATTATACAGAATAGGTACACTGGTACAGCCACTTTAGTATTTTAGTATTTACCTATTCTGTACAACCCGTACAACCAAACACGTTATCATAGGGACAGAGTAAATTAATAAATATTAAAATTGATAATTTACGCTCGAGGATCAAAAACTTACATTATAATAATAATAATAATAAGTGGAAGTGTTAAAGGGCATAACGCCGCGAGTAGCTCTTAGTGAAAGTGCAGCACACCTCTCGACACCCTAAGCCACCCACGCCAATGTTGTCCCTCTGGTGCCAAGATACGGCAGCCTTTATGGGGGGCCCATTCGGTGGGTGGCAAGTCACCACCTGCCTAAATATATTTTGAGATGAGACAGGATAAGGCAGGTGCCGTTTCTCATTCTATAGCCCGTTATTCCATCCTCAAGTTGTTCACCTCAATAGCCCACACTTTTTAAATCCTATACTGTACAATAGTTTCATATTCAATTTTATACACATTCCATAATTGTATTTTTCATATTCAAAAGGGCCTCTTGGTGTTGGCTTTGGCTCCACCAATGCCCACCAAACGTCCGGGCTAGACCCGTGAATTGTAATAAATGAAGTGAAATAATAATAATAATATATATATATGGGACATTTTGCACACATGGTCATCTGACATTCAATAGAAATCACACGCCTGATGGAGAATTGATGTTTTAGGTACTGACATAATAAAAATCCAAAAACACACAAAAATATGCACGCATTTTTAACATATGTTGGAATGATAATAAAAATCCTTCGTTATCATCAGCCAGAAGACGTCCTCTGCTGAACACAGGCCTCCCCCTAATAATCACACTAATATCATATATGTGAATGTTTGGATGGATGGATGGATGAATGGATGGATGGATGGATGTTTGTTACTCAATCACGCAGAAACGGCTGGATGGATTTGGATGAAATTTAGAATATACATTGCTTATGTAATGGATTAACATATAAGTTACTTTCCATCATCATCACTGATTTTCATCACCACGCGGGTGAAACCGCGGGCGCAGCTAGTCCTTAATATGTGATAAATCAGTGGGGCATTTTAAGACTAAAGAGAGATTGTTTCTAACTAATAAATGTCTTCCAATGTGTCCGTAAAGAAACATTACTTTATGGTGTCTCTACCACGTTCCAACCAAGCAATTGTAGATAATTTTTTTTGGTTTCCAATTTATAAACAGTAGCTTTTGCGGAAAATGAAAGGAAATTACGCAGACTGCTGTATTACCGTTTATATTATAACATGAACAGCGTGTGGCTTGCTTTACTTTTGTTTGCTAATGTTCTCGAATTTTCTGGACTGAAAAGTATAATTTTTGTGTTATGTTAATTATTTAATTTATAAAATGTTGAGTAGTACATATTTAGTTATTTTAAGTTTTAGTTTTTAATTAATATTTTAGGTAACTTTCTGTTTTGTAAGTTGTGCATAATATTTTTTATTTAATTTTAGATGAACTGATAACATATATAGACATTTAATATAACACAAAAGAGCTAATTATAAGTTTGCAGTAATACTAATTATTACATAGATAGATAGAAACTCTTTATTGTGTACACCAGAGATACAAATTACAAACAGATAGAAAACACTTACGAGCTAGTGCCACAAGTGGCATGTTATTTGTATGGCTGGAACCTTACAAGAGAGATATGATAAGGTTTCGTAGCGGCCGCAAACACATCAGGCCTAAAACAGGTTAGATACGAACTCCTCACGAGTCGAAATCGAAGTCTTTTTTGCATGTTCGCTCTACGTTTGTTAATTGGATTCGCTGCAAGTTTGTTAGTGTGTGTGATAAATGAGCAAGTGTGTCGTACCTGCAGTTTTTGGCGTTGGTAATAATGAAAAAAGTGGAAGGAACACGGAGATATTTACTGTACCAAGGCATATCTCCCTTGTTTGTCTGATCCGAGGTTGGAAACTGAAACTATATGAATAGTTGTGTTAAAATGAAGTCAAAATAATTCAACTGCACCACTGATATGATGCCATGGCGGCGGATAACGTTTTAACAGCTATTTACTTGAATTGATGGTTACTTATAATTACATTTTTAGTCTCTTTGTTACGTAAAATCTTTACAAAAAGGTCTTCAAGATCATCATCAGCCAGAAGACGTCCACTGCTGAAAATAGGCCTCCCCCTTTAACCTCCACAGTCCACACTGAACGACATCCTGCCATCTGCATCCACTGGATGCCCGCGACTATCACGATGTTTTCGGTCCATCTAGTGGGAGGTCTACCTACGCTGCGTCTTCCGGTTCGTGGTCGCAATTCAAGAACCTTTTCCCCCCATCTGTTATCGTTCTAAGGTCCTACAAAAAGGTACAAAACGTAAATTAGGTAAATATTTTATGATCGTATGTCATGGAATGTCGTATATTTGGACATCGAGGAAGGTTTGCAAATGATACCTACCTTCATTTTTTCATCAATCGCCATTTGAGTGAGATCCAAGGTGAAAGCTGAACATTACGGTCATTTTAAAATGCAAATTGGTCGACGTACTATATGTGTAAATTTGTCAATGCTGATCAGGTATACATATTAATTTGACATTAATGGCTTAAATTGTCCATATTTGTTTTAAAATGGTGACTATCGTAATATTATAAGTAGATACGTTGAATTCATTGGAAAAATGTCACATCTATTACTTGACCGCCAGTTTGTCTGATGTTAAGCGATGATGCGGTAAAAATGATGGTAGTTAATAGTATATAGGCTGATGATGGCCTCTCTTTGGCTATGCAGTCTGCTCTGTACCTTTCCTATCAGTCTTATCTTTCATCTAAGTACGTACAGTGCTTTAAACCGTAAATAATGAAAAAGTCTAGAAATTATAGACGAAACCAGTAAAACTTAAGAACTTATAGTAAATTAAGAGGCGTCGAGCTGTATATTAAGTTCTTACCTCTGCCCTCTGCCACAGAGTGAATAACAGTGCAGGCCTCTGCCACAGAGGTCAAACGACTCTCATATATTTACCTAAGTTATTATTGCTTGCGTGGAAACTCACGGATAATTGGATTTTAAGTACATACTTACTTTTCAATTTATACTTGTATAATTTTTTCATATATTAAATGTGACATTTTTATTGCATGTATATTCAATATCAAAAATTTTCTGTTGTAAAGTTTAATTTTATGTTAAGGTCAATTAATTCAATTAAGGTCAACTTTTAGCCATTAAGTTTTCTGGGCTTTTACTTAGTTTTTAAACCAGTATTGTTCGCATATAACAACCTCCATTGATTACATCTCATTGCTTTACCTACGCTTGTTTTATAATATTTCGAGAATATTTCGTAGCGGTAGGTATAACTACAAGCTCTACAACAAAATATTCAGGTTTTGGTTAGGTAACATCATTATCAGCCTATCATTGTTCCAACTACTGGGACACAGGCCTATCATTGTTCCAACTACTGGGACACAGGCCTTCTCTCAGAGAGAGAGAGGGGGCCCTGATGCACCATGCTGGCGTAGTGAATGTCATATATCTTGGTGAAGGGCCAGGGATCGAACCGGGTGCCATCAGATTGTAAATCGCACATGCCACCGCTAGGCCACACTCGCTCCCCATCAGTTAGGTGACTAATAAAATACATTAATAAATAGATGAGCACATCGTTATTTTATCATCAAAGCGGACATTTAAGTACTTTCAAATTAAACAATTTCACTTCAAAGACAAAGTTGCTCAAAATGTTCTCAATAACCGTATCCATTTTTAATTAACCAGCTCCGTAGCAGTTAACTAACCTTTAATTAAGCAACTTTAACCGGTAACCGGCAGTTAAGAGGCAGTCAGGCAGTTCTACACGGAAGTTCAGTCGACAGTCAAATCGGCTTACTGACTGCTAATGGAAGAGATGGGGAAAGGTTAATTGACTGAAATAGTTAGGGGTTAAAAGTACCCAAATATAACTACCCTTATCAGGTCGAATTATACCTCTGCTATTCCCTGTCCAGGTGGAACCTTGTAGACGTATAATCGTTACTCCAGGATTACGCCTACGTCATCCGAACAAATCCAATTTTCAAAGAAGAGTGTTCTGACGTAATTCTTAAACATATGAACATATCTTAGAAATGTTTATTAGGAATTTGCTATACTATAACAATATGCAATTTCAAATGAAGTGAAAATAAACTACTTAAAAATAAATATAAAATAAACTTAACTTAAAAAAAAAAAAACTAAATGGACCCTTGGTCTAAGGAAAAGTGTCCATTATGCTGGCAGCATTGCCACGTTGAATGTGATGTGTTAGGTTTTAAATGTGTTTATTGAATTCGCGAGTACCTACTTATTTGACTTTCCTAGTACCTTACTTGAATATCAACGTTGCAAACTTCACTATGACTGAAAGAAGAAGGGGAAACGCGATGATAGTAGGCGGGAGCGAGGCTAGACATTCTGGTCAGAACACTGGTGCAGTAAGCACCTTCAATATTGTACATTGTTACTCTGCCCTAATTTACATAGATTTAAAGTATTACGAATTATTAAAGTGCAAGTGAATATACGTTATACAGAGTCTGAAATAAATACCCACAAACAGGAGTTTTGGTACATATGTATAGCCAAGATGTACCTTATCCGTACTATTGATTCAACTGTAATAATTATGTAGGTCGCAAAATAAACAAGCAAGGCATCTCATTTAGTGTTTTTTATTTAGCTAGCCTCTCTAAGTAAACTCCCCCAAAACTTGTACCATCTGCCACCAGTCTATATATTACCTCACGGACTATTACACACCGTTACCTGAACAAGCTAGCTAAACGGGCCAAAACTTACCGTGCACGCATAATGGATATACCTATACCCATCTACCCAATACGCACCTACGGCTCCCAAATAGGCGCCTACCCAATACCCATCTCCGTTTTGCGCCTAAGTTGGCCAATGTAGTGGAAACCGCCTAGTGACAGATTTATAGCGAGGGTCATATCGGTACAGGGGAATGGCAGTGGGAAATGTTCTATGTGGTTTTGAGGCGAAAGATTTAAAGAGGAATTTACCTACGTAAGTTGGTGAGAAGCTTTCTTAGAAATTGGGTTTGGAAAATGAGCTGTGGTCGGGACCTAAGGTGGTTGGATAAATCGTGCATGTTATGGGTTAGATCTCATGCTCAGTTTGAAATAAGAAAATGGACATGTGCGTGCGCATGTTCAGACTTCAGCTAATCAAGAGTTCTCATAAGGATAACTTACTTGTTATTTTGGTTCTTCCCGACGTACTTTTATTACAGCAAAATTTTGGTAGGTACTTTTCTGTTGTAATTTTTTTGTACATTAACTAATTATTTTTTCGTGTAACTCAGGCATTCATGTTCAAATACTAAATACTGGTTTAAAAAAAAGTTGGCCGTCACGGGTCGTTCGTCAGATGTGAAACAAGATGGCATCAGAGAGCATATGACGTCACGTCCGTCACGGCATTCGAGTCGGTTTTACTGCTATGGCGCGCTTTGATGTTTCACATCAAAAATAAATGTTGTACAGCAATGAATTCACGTCTTGTAAGGGATGGCGCAAAGGATGCAAGGAAAGGTTTTTCCATCTTAATCCTGTGTACCCATATATACTTACGCAATAAATGAAATACGAATAAAAAATTTGACGCCTATGACTAGGACAGGATCATGATAGTACTAAATAACCAGCCAAGTGCGAGTCGGACTAGCGCACGAAGGGTTCCGTACCATACAAAAACAGATTTTTTGTATGGAAAAGGCCCCCCTTAAATATTAATTTTATTTTATTTTATGTACTTATTTTTAAATTGAATATATTAACTAAATATTCTGTGAATATTTCAAGCATCTATCTCTTGCCGTTATCAATATCGAGCGAAAACAAGCAAAAAAATCACGTTTGTTGTATGGGAGCCTCCTTAAATATTTATTTTATTCAATTTTTTTGTATTTGTTGTTATAGCGGCAACGGAAATATATCATCTGTGAAAATTTCAACTGTCTAACTGTCACGGTTCATGAGATACAGCCTGGTGACAGACGGACGGACGGACAGCGGAGCCTTAGTAATAGGGTCCCGTTTTACCCTTTGGATACGGAACCCTAAAAAAGAATCTTAGGCCGCCTAAACAAAGTCGAGTCGAATCTTTTGCCCTACCATCGCCCACTTCAACTACAAATTAAACTTGTAAAATTATACATGTTTATGAGTATTTCATAACCGTTATAGCAGGTAATCGAAAATTTTAACTAATATAATAATAATAATATCAGTTACCTTTCTGCAAGCGTTGCTTTGTACAGTTTGCGCAACCCAAAGTTCAGGGCGACCTTACCAAATGGCGCGCCCTACATTAACTCAAAGGTTCTGTTTTGTTTCCAGCGCCGTTATTACAATAACAGTTCACTATCACTCCAGCGCCAGCTCGTGTACCCAGCAGTACCCACTGTTACCTGCCGCGAATCTCCTAGCTGCACTTTATTACCTTTCATCATCATCAGCCATAAGACGTCCACTGCTGAACATAGGCCTCCCCCTTTAACCTCCACACTGAACGACAACCTGCCATCTGCATCTACTGGCTGCCCGCGACTCTCACAATGTCGTCGGTCCATCTAGTGCGAGGCCTACCTACGCTGCGTCTTCCGGTTCGGTAATTACCTTTATCTACTACTAAAATGTGTACAACAGTGTTCACACCAGTCCAGTGTCAAACAGTGTGAACTATCACGATTGTTCACAAATTTAGAAAAAAAAATGTGTAAAATGAGGATGTTTTATCTCAATATACAGATAAAAAATGTCTCTGTTGTGCACACCATAAATAGTCAATCGTTCTTGATAGTCATAACACAAAGCGCGCTTTGATTCCAAACTTGAGGGTTTAACTGGTTAGTACCTCCTCGTTCGAACCTCGTTAAAACAAACCAAATAAACTTAACCTCGAGGGGCTTTCAGTAAACATAGGGTTTTATTAGTACCACTATCCAACTCCTGGGTTGATCATCATATCAGTTCGATGGTGTCAAATTATGTATTCTAATTCCGACGCATATATTTCCAATATTTCAAATCAATACGACAACTTTATTAGAAGTAGGAAAGTAGATTTGTTTACATACTTAGAAATTAAACTTATATAAGCGGATTAAAAAGGAGGCAGCGGTTAATATAGGTCATTAATAGTTTACAGAATTTTCAGTCATTTAACAAAACAGAGCAAAACTTACAAGAAAATAACTATGTATTACAAATGAAAAGAAAACAAGCCGCACACAAAAACATAATTATTCATATGAAAAATATGTATTTTTTTATTTTCTACATTTTTCCACCATATTTGGACCTGAAAACCTGCAAATATAAAACAGTGCAGTGCACAAAAACAACCCTCACACAAAGAACTATGAAAAGTTATTAACTGTCCCGGAAGTTGCCAGAAAACAACGGCACGGTCGCGTGCTTCCGGGACGTAGGCTCCGGTACACTGCTGCCAGGGATAATACCACTCGCAAAACTCATTTTAGTTTGTTAAATCAAAGAAGAATGACAACCTCCTGAACATTTTCAGACTAGTAGAAAAAAGCCGCGTGCATGAATAAAACTTTTACGAACTGATAGAGCAAATCAAATAAGTATATTTAAATTATAAATTAGACCATTTTTATAGAAGTTGGGAGAAAAAAGTAAAAATATTTACGTAACGAACCTACTTAACTACTCACATCAACTCACTGTTAAAACGGATTTAAATTGAATTAATGGATGGCGATGACATTGACAGACACTAGACACTAGACGGATAGAACTAGGATGCAACTTGTATCCGAACGAAAACAATTTAATGATAACCATAGTGTGAATTTGGATACACAAGTAATATCTACAATCTTTTAATGCATCAAAGTTAGTCAAATTATGATTAATATTTTAAGAAACCCACTAAAATATAACATAGATTTCCACATGTCTAGGCAACATGGATGGCGTATATCATTTCTTTTTTCTGAAGCCAGGCGAATTCTGCCATCCTTCGTTACAACTAGCAGATCCGCCAGACGTCTTCCTATCCTAATTTCAATAAATTAGAGTTGTGATCTTTAGTTCAAACATAAATGCCATACACAAAAGTTCAGTTTTTTCCCAAATTTTCCTATTTTCCGGCCAAATTTCCAATTATTCATATAAACATGCACAATAGGTGGACTTAAATATTAGTCTGTATCATGTTTTGCCTAATTAGTAGAGTTAAGCTGAGCTTTACACTATTGTTTATCATGTAGCTAATTATTAGTTATTTACTTTAATTATTCACAATGCTTACATAAATATTACATAAATAGAAAATAAACAGCTGAATAACAACAATATATCCGGCAGGAAGTAGGCATGCGTTAATATAAATATATTTACCTCTTACATGGTAGCAACAGTGTTAAATGTAAAGGTCATTTTGTTATTAACTCACAACTTGTTTGTAAATGTAGGTGATCAAGCAGGCTTATTATCCTTTTAGTCACGCTCAGATTGCAATAATTATATTAAAATTAAACTTATGGAGCTAAAAATAATTAAGTTCATTTATATTAATCTTGATATTGAGCGATGGTGACTTATTTATTTAATTCTTTTTTGCTCAATAACAAATAATGTAATGCAAAGAATTATTTAGTAATTTATTGGGTTATGTTGATGTTTTAGATCAATTATCTATATTATTCTTGTTTTAGAAGATTGGCTTCATTTGTGGTTTTATTGGTCTCTCCACCACACCAAAACTAATATTTGCTGCACGCGGTAATAAGTTGTAGACTCAATTAACTTTACACAACAAAACATCGTAACACTCCAATCTTTGTATATCCTCGAGCCCCCGAGGCCATAGCTTTTGCAAAAAACACACCATAGCCTATTCACATTCAACACAAACGCTCCAAGACAAAACCAGATCGTGGCTCTAGAAACAAAACTAGAAATTTAAAAGTAAAAAAAAAGTCCGGAGTACAAATGATGTACAAAATATTCAACCATTTACCGAAAGAAATAAGAGACGAGACAACTGACGGATAGTTACAAAACAAACAGCAGTTTAATTTTATTAAAAAGAGCTTCTTCCACAACCTACAACTACAGTAAATATCTCGTAAATAATCAGTATTGACTGCCCCGGTGGCTCAGTTGGTAGTGAACCTACTTTCTGCGCCCCCAAGGGCGTGGGTTCAATTCCCATCTAGGACAAACATTTGTGTGATGAACATTTGTGTTTGTTCTATGTCTGGGTGTTAATATCTATTTAAGTATGTATTTAAAAATATATAAGTACGTATATCAGTCTATGGCAGCCATATTACAAGCTTTGCTTAGTTTGGGGTCAGATGACCATGTGTGCAATAATGTCCAAAAAAAAAATATATAAAAATATATATATATAGTATAGTAAAAGTTTGAATTATTCTACTTTATTTTTAATGATACTGAGTGACGAGACGAGCGAAGTCGCTCGCCTGATGGCTCTTCACGCTTGCCCATAACAGCTCAACGCCACTCAGAATGTTGAACTTCAACAGTTCAAAACCCTGGATGGCAATGCATGCTCGTCACTCCGTGATCTAAGATGTCAAATCTCTGTGTGCCCTGTAATTTCGCTGGAAACATTGCCCTTCAATCCGGAACACAGTAGTGTTTGCACACTACTGCTTGAAATCCTGTAAAAAACTTTTACTATTTATATGATTATTTAGGGCATATTTACCGTGGTAAGGTTGTGGAGGGAGCTCCCAAACTTTTACTGTTTGCAACAACCTATAAACAGGGTGTGATGTGTGTCGTAGTAGCACATTTTCTTCAAAATGTTATTACATTATGTGGCAATGTAAATAAATAAATAAAAAAGAGTTTTAAAAAGCGTGCCATTGATTCTGTTCTGTACTGTATTCCAGTACATGACAGTAAACAATGTTGCCAGCATACGAATCAACAACTACACTGGCAACACTCGTATTTAATTACAGTGGGGTTGCCCATTATGAGGAACTAAAAATGTACAGCTTGAAACTCGGTTTTGTTTATAAAAAGCGATGGTGACTCCCTCACAGAGCTACAGTACAGATAAGTTGACGCACTTTACTAATGTAATGACAGACACATTCTTTCCCTTGTTATTATCGTTTACATAATAATAGTGAATTTTCGGCCATTTTATGGGAGGGATTAATTAAATAATTGCATTCTGGTGGAAATTCAATCTACTGATAAAGGAATATTGTGAAATAAGGAAAAGTGAAAATAGAAGTATTAAATAGTTGGCCCCTTTTTTAGTTAATTAAAAACCTCATTGAAACCTAGTTGGGTTTGTAGGTCGCCCTGCGACTCGATGGACTGACGATATACCGATATAGGTAGTGGACTGGAGAAGAAAATCAAATACCGGGCTATGTGGCGTACTTAGGGGGAGGCGTATGCCGAACAAGAAAAGCGATGGTGGCTGCGCGGATGGTACTCGTATGTGCACGTTACAATCGGATGGCACCCGGTTCGATCCTAGGCCCTGCTTTATTTACTTAATTACTTATTAGTACCTATTTAAACTATATGCAGTTTCGATACTATCGCTCAAAAACGGTGAAGGAAAACTTCATGAAGAAACTGGTGTATCCAAGAACCTCAAAAGACATATTATGAAATTCACCAACATGCATTGGGCCAGCACGGTGGATTACGGCCCATCCTCTCTCTGAGAGAAGTCCTCTTTCCCAGCAGTGGGAACATGATATGATTGGCTGAAATGATGATGATGTTATGCCCAACACAGAACTGATTTAAATTACTGGTGATGATGATGATACGAATAGCAAAGACTAGATAATAATTTGTAGTAGGTAAGTTTATCTAGTCTGTGCCATAATACCAACTCTAAAAAAATCCTGGCTAGTAATAACTACCTTCGAAGCAAGTGGAAAAGCTGAAAAATCATGCGTAAAACAATGGCGTATATGTAGAGGATTTCATATTAGTTACTTGAATGTAAAATGTATTGGTCCATTTAGTTATTGAAGTGAAAACTTCTTTAGGCACGTTGATAATTTTTTGGGTAAACAAAACTAATGGAACTCGCGACATCCTCCCGCTATACCGTGTATTTTAAAACAGCGCCATCTCTTGTAGAATAGCCGTCTTACTTAAAAATCTTTCTACATTCTTGAGAGACCTTTGATCTGCGGATCAAGCGAAATTCTTACCTAAAACCAAAAAAAAAGTTGCGAGGGCTTTGAAAGCGCTCTCAATAGCTGTCAAAATTTTACCACTGGCCGGACGTTGTTAAGAGACCTTTGCGAGGCAAAATGGCGGCTTTTTAACCAATCAGCATAGATCACAGTATATATCGGCCAATCAGCATTTAGCTGATTGAATCACATTCTTTTAGGTTGTTTTTTTGTTGTTTGGCTAAGTTTTGTGGTTATTTATCATGGATTTGCGCAATTTCCGAAGGGATGTGGACATGTTACGCCAATTTAGAGCTCCCGCGTTGAAAAGAAGGGTAAGCCAGAGAATTAAGGCGTGATCCGATACATGGTATATATGATTTATCGGATGATGAATTTCGGCTGAGGTACCGTTCCAGCAATGAAAATATCCGCCGGATTTCTGACTTGCTGAGGGCAGACCACGGAACACTATTCTACAGGTGAATCTGCGAGGTGGCGGCATCCCTGTGGAACTGCAAGTAATGGCAGTAATCAGATATTGGGGCCACCATGAGGTAGATAAAAAATACTTATTTTGTTCAAGTTTCGTGTTATGCAGTATGTATGTGAATCCAAGATAAGTAAGAAAGTTATGTTTTATTTTTAGATCCAAGAAGACTGCGCGGATTGAGCCAGCAGACGCTGTCACGTGTGGCCCGCAAAGTAGCAATAGCGTTGGCTCCCAAAAGTTCACAGTAGGTACATAAAAATGCCTTTGAATATGATGGAAAAAGCCAACACTATCAGCAAGTTTGAAGCTATTTGCGGCCTTCAAGGGATTATGGGTGCAATAGATTGCATGCACCTAGAAATAATGAAGGAGACGTTGGCCCGTATCACATCAACAGAAAGAGACATTTCTCTATCAATACCCAAGTAAGTACATATCTTGCGCAATGCCATTCCAGCTTGTATATTATGTAAGACTATTACTAGTATATAATCATTTGTATCTAATAATGATATGAACGACCGACTGATGGCGGGATAACCATCACAAATTATGGGGTAGCAAAATTTTCAGACTGGTGACGGGCAGCAGCGTCACCAGTGCGAGAAGCTACGCCTCTGCGGTCGCCAACCCGCATGCCCAGCGTGGCGACTATCGGCACAACCTCCCAATGAATAGTCACAACATAACACGGCCCCCAGTTCCCGGCCGCCCTGCTATTCCTGGCCAAGGCGGCGGTCATGGTAACGGCAGGGCAAGGGGTGCTAAGAATCCCCGGGCTACCGTAGGCTGCCAAACCCCACTGACTCTGGCTACGTATAACGGAAGAACGATTCGGCATGATGATAGGCTTGTGCAGCTGGAAGAGGAGCTGGAGCACATAAGATGGCACATTCTGGGGTTGTGTGAAGTCCGAAGACAGGGAGAGGACACTATAACCTTGGAATCGGGCCATCTTATGTACTACAGAGAGGGCCACCAGCTATCTCAAGGTGGTATCGGGTTCCTGGTCCATAAAACTCTCTGTAACAACGTTCTAGAAATCGCAAGTGTGTCTTCAAGGGTCGCGTACCTCGTCATAAAGCTATCCGAGAGGTATAGCCTCAAAGTAGTAATGGTTTACGCACCCTGGGAAGCATACCCAGATTCTGAAGTGGAAACTCTGTATGAGGACATCTCAAAAGCTTTGCACAGCACCTCCAGAGCTCACTTCAACGTTGTTATGGGGGATTTTAACGCTAAAGTGGGAGTACGGACTAGCAGTGAGTCGGTAGTAGGACCACACGGTTTTGGTAGGAGGAACGATAGAGGACAAATGCTCGTTGACTTCCTCGAGAAAGAGGGGCTTTTCGCGATGAACTCCTTTTTCAAGAAACAGCCCCAAAGGAAGTGGACGTGGCAAAGCCCCGGTGGACGGACAAAGAACGAGATAGACTTCATCATTACTGACAAAAAGCGTATATTCAGAGATGTCTCAGTGCTCACCAGGTTTAATGCCGGAAGTGACCACAGACTTGTACGGGGCACTCTGAATATCGATATCAAGCTTGAAAGAGTCAGATTGATGAAGTCAACACTCCGTCCAAACCTGCTCCAAACCGTGGTTGGATCTGAAACGTTCCAGTTAAAGCTGGAGAACCGATTTTCTGTTTTGGAAACCACAAATGACGTGGATCAGAGACTCGGTCAAGTGGTAGACGTCATGCGAGATGAGGGCACGAAATTTTGCGAGGCAAGGCGTAAAGGCAGGAAGTCAAAGCTTTCGAGGGAAACTCTGCAGCTAATGGAAGAACGACGTGATAATCCCACGTTAACTTCGTTAGAACAGGCGACACTAAGTAAACAAATTACCAAACTTGTACGACGCGACCTCCGATCATATAACACGCTCTTGATTGAAAAATCAATTGAGCAAAATCGGGGATCGAAGGTATTCGTCCAGCCACTGGGTAGAAGCCACCTGACGAAGTTAACCACCTCGACGGGGAGACTCGTTACTTCCAAGCCGGAGATCCTTTCGGAAGTGGAGAACTTCTACGGCCAACTCTACGCATCGCATGCCCCGCATCTCCCACCTGACACTGAAGACGATAGAGCCACTTTAACCCGCCACTACACGGAAGAACTGCCAGATATCAGCCCGGATGAGATCGTGCTAGCTCTAAAACAGCTTAAAAATGGAAAAGCCGCGGGTGAGGACGGGATTACAACAGAGCTCTTAAAAGCCGGTGGAACTCCGATACTTAATGAGCTCCAAGAATTGTTTAATACCGTCCTCTTTACCGGGAGAACTCCGCAGGCATGGCACAGAAGCGTGGTGGTATTGTTTTTCAAAAAGGGCGATAAAACCCTTTTGAAAAACTATCGACCCATCTCGCTTCTGAGCCATGTCTATAAGCTGTTTTCAAGGGTTATCACGAACCGTCTTGCGCGAAGGCTCGACGAGTTTCAACCCCCGGAGCAGGCCGGGTTTCGAAGCGGGTACAGCACCATAGACCACATTTACACAGTGCGGCAGATTGTACAGAAGACGAAAGAGTACAATCGGCCCCTTTGCTTGGCGTTTGTGGACTATGAGAAGGCTTTTGATTCGGTCGAAACATGGGCTGTTCTGGAGTCCTTACAGCGATGCCAAGTTGACTGGCGATACATAGAAGTGATGAGATGTCTGTATGACGCCGCAACAATGACCGTCCAAGTCCAGAACCAGCAAACAAATCAAATCCATCTGCGTCGAGGTGTGAGACAAGGGGATGTTATCTCCCCGAAATTGTTCTCAAACGCAATGGAGGATTTGTTTAAGACTCTGGACTGGACAGGAAAAGGCATTAATATTAATGGCGAGTACATCTCTCACTTGCGTTTTGCAGACGACATCGTCATAATGGCTGAATCGCTGGAGGACCTACAAAGGATGCTTGACGGCCTAGCCGATTCTTCCCAACGCATCGGTCTCCGGATGAACTTGGATAAAACCAAGGTCATGTTCAACGAACACGTTGCTCCGGGACCGGTTGCCATAAATGGCTTCACTCTGGAGATTGTTCAACAATATGTTTACCTAGGGCAGACGCTCGAACTAGGTAAAAACAATTTAGAGAGTGAGGCCAAGAGAAGAATACAGTTGGGCTGGGCAGCGTTCGGGAAATTACGTAGAGTCTTCTCGTCACCTATCCCGCAAAGTCTTAAGACGAAAGTTTATAACCAGTGCGTTCTACCTGTCATGACTTACGGTGCCGAAACGTGGACACTTACAGTTGGAGCGGTCCACAAGTTCAAGGTCGCTCAGCGAGCTATGGAGAGAGCCATGCTTGGGGTTTCTCTGAGGGATCGTATCCGTAACGAAGTAATTCGCCAGAGAACCAAAGTCACCGACATAGCTCAGCGTATTAGCAAGCTGAAGTGGCAGTGGGCCGGTCATATCTGTCGCAGAACCGATAACCGTTGGGGTAGACGTGTTCTAGAGTGGAGACCGCGAATCGGCAAACGTAGCGTAGGACGCCCTGAGACTCGGTGGAGTGACGATATACGTAAGACGGCTGGCAGTGGCTGGAAGATAAAAGCCGAAGATCGGGCTGAGTGGCGTGCCTTGGGAGAGGCCTATGTCCAGCAGTGGACTAGTATAGGCTGATTATGATGATGATGATGATGAATAATATGAACCATAATGTAAAAGTATTTATACGCTGTGGTGACGAGCATCTGTTGACTGTTGACAGATACAATAGTAATGACGTTTCAAACGGTAACATTGACTTTGACAGATACTCGTCACCAATAGGTAATTGTCAGTTGAATTTAAGACTGGCACTTGATATCGAGCTGTATAGCAAATAGGACATTATTGTGATATTATAATAAATCCTCAAATATCTTAATAATCCTGGTTTCATTTCTGAGATTTAAGCGTAGTCTTTCATCTCAGAAGTGGGATTGAACGCGCAAGCCCACAATTTACGAAATTTCTACGAATATTCTTGTGCACCGACTTTGTTATGGAGAATTAATATCGTACACGCTACAGAAGTATAACTAGAAGTATAAGCTGCATGATGCCACCTCGGCCGCAGTCACTCATTTGTAGAACCCTTGATGTCACCTCACAATCAAGATCGCGTGCATCGCGAGAGTAGAAAGCAGACGAAGAGCACATCAAACGAGAGAAAAGGTATTGATCACCCATGGTCACTTCGCCGAAAACTTCGAGGCCAAGCGGCAGGACGAGTCGTTCGCGAGAGCGGTGTGTACTTTCTCGTCATCGCAGTAGAAGATTGAGTCGCAGACGCATGCACGAGAATCGACCAGCTGTAGCCAGCCACAACGGAATTGGCCGCCGTAAGCGGGGTTGCAGCTTCATGGAGAGTTCCAACCGTGAGCGGAGTAGCAGCTGCGCAAGATCTTGTCGTGAGCCAGCCGCGGATGTGAGTAAGAAGACTCACAGCCTAATAGCCAGGTGTGTTTGTTTCTGTTTTTCATTATGCTAGACGTGATATACTTATCACTGACATTATTGCCACTAATTCAAGATTGGATTAGAAAATGTAGAAGTGAAAACTCATGTCATAATCTTGGTGAAGATCACGCGTCGCGTGCTATTAAAAAAAGAGGTACAAAGTCATGTCGAACGTTAGTAGATGGCGTTATACGTCGTTCAAATATGTAAACGAAAAAACTTAATGATTTCATACGTGTTTTAAAAAAAAAGGTCAAATATGTAGGTAGTATGGAAAATAACTTTCATGATGTGTTTGAGGGTAGTTTTTTTTGTAGATTGGAAAATAATAAATGAGCCGAAAGTAAATGTGCAAAAATCTATTTTGAAATATTATATCTTCATTTGAAACAGAATCTTAAGTTAGTGCTCACAATGTGTAGATTCTCCAAAATAATCATGAATATACAAAATTAAATTGCTAAAAGGTCGCTCAGGTAGATGAGGATTTAGTAAACTCTTGTGTGTTCTATCACACTTGCAGTATTGCATAAATTGCATAGGCACAGTTAGTTTATCTAAAGTGCTTATAATGATATTGTAAGATACTATAGTTATAGCTGTCAAACCTCTACAAAAACAAACTTCATATTATTAGTTGCCTATTCGGTATTATAGTTGAGTTACCTGTCAGTAGTATGAATCATGACCATTCATCTTTAAGTAGTTTTCGGGTAAAGTAGTGTTAGTTGTAAGTACTTGTGCGCGCTCGGCTGTGTCCGGCGCAGCGATGAGTCAGTCGAATACACTACTTGGTCGCTAGTAGATGTGTTATTATTTACACCCTCGGCGCGCCCACAACAAATGGCGACGAGGATGGGATTCGAACCCACGCGTGCATCACACTGGTACAAACATACTAGTTTGAAGGTGGTGTCTTAGAAACAGATCACAAAGCGTGTGCACCACATAATTATAACGTGATTACCAGTAGTTCTGACATTTTCTATAACCCTGAATTTGCTATGAGCGACACCAGAAGTTGTAACATTTTGAGTAATGTAATAATAGTTTTGATAGCACCAATAATTTTATAGCTTAAATAGTTGGTAGCGCCAACGGTTTGATAGCACCAAAAGTTTTTATGGAACCGATGCTTTTATGAAACCAATAGTCTTTCTGGAACCGGTAGTTCCAAGTAATCTGATAACACCGATAGTTATGTATACAATATCATCAATAGCATTCATTATTGACAGTGGCCGGTAGTTCATTCGGTCTCGGACAAAAAAAAAAAATGTTTTGATTTATTGGAAGTAATAAATCGCCAGCCAGCAAATCATATTATTATCTCTGTTTACATCGATTGCTAGATAAATGAAGTAATCGCCACTTTGAGCTATCTTCACTTTGAGAAATTAAATATATTTAATATTCGGCTATTCGTTGAATTTTTTGAAAGAAATAAAATTTATGTATGATACATGTAGAAACCGATCCATTGTGCTATGTGCCTATGTACGCTGTACTAGGCCAAGTGTGCTTAAAAGTATGAGGCCACGGAGAGTGCCATTGAGGTGGCAAATGAACGTATAAAAATAAATATAATTTTATATCAAATAAATTATTTACGAAACACTGTCTTAAACGAAACAATAAAATTATTAGCGCTATGTAGGTATGTATGAAGATTACCAGCCAAATACTATAGGTAATATAATATTTTTATGAACATTATTTCATCTAAATGCAATGGCATGAGATGAGATGAAATGATATGAGATGATATGATATGGTCTGATATGATATGGTATGGTATGGTACGATATTATACTATACGATACGATACGATAGGATACGATACGATATGATAGGTATTATAATATTTTTATGAACATTATTTCATCTAAATGCAATGAAATGTGATGAGATGATATGATATGATATGGTATGATATGGTGTGATGTGATATGATATGATATGGTATGGTACGGTACTATAAGATACGATATGATACGATACGATAGGATACGATATGATACGATAAGATAGGATACGATGGGATAGGATACGATATTATATGGTATGATACGATACGACACGATAAGATATGATACGATACGATACGACACGATAAGATACGATACGTTACGAAACGATACGATACGAAAGGATACGATAGTATACGATAGGATACGATATGATATGAGATGTCAGTAAAAATAGAATTTGAATAATAATTAAATTTGCATTTTAGGGTAACATAAAAAGTCTTTTAAACAATAAAAGCGTTTTTCGATTAACAAGGTCTTAAATTTTATTCCGGCATATTCCGTATGAAAGCTCTATTAGGGATGACAGTTGTTTATTATAAACAGTGATACACGTGGCATAAATAGTATTCAAATTTATGTTTGTTCTATGAACAAGTTTGTTGAGTAGTTCATTACAACATCAAACAATAACTGGCCAAGAGCGTGTCAAGACATGCATATGGTAGGATTCCAGCCAGTTCATTTCGATTGATGAATGAATGAAGTATTCGCCACTGTTGGCGATGATAACGGATGATAATATACGAGTGTTTCATATAATTATTATCATCCCGACATTACATGTATTTTTTTTATGGTTGAGTGAAGAAAAAAAAAACTAGGTAAAAACAAAAAAAGACTTCGTAAAGATCATTTTATCATCATTCGACATCATTCGACAGGATCATTGCGAAAAGTTCAATGACGATAGAGCTAGAACGAGATGTAATACAGAATTATGGCTATAACTAGAAAAGTTGTAATAAAAATGTAAAAGACAAATTTTGAGTGATCGTTTTTAGGGTTCCGTATTAATATGATCTATCAGTATGGCTAGTTGTAAATTAAGTTTCTATGTATAAAAGTTAAGAAATGCAAAAAAAGGCAGTAGACTATCTTTATGCCACTTGGCGGGCCATATTTCGCAAAAGATACACTGGATAAGAAAGTGATCTATGAAACCATACCTTCATTTTTAAAGACATATATTTAACGATACCTTGCAAAGAAGAGTATGACAATAAAATCGAGTTTCTAATAGTTTCCAAAATATAGTTTTCTAACGATAGTACGATATCAAGACGATTGTTTGAAGTTCATATCTACGTTTCTGCGGGTATTCTAACAATGATTTTTATGTGACTTTGAGATCTTCGAGGCTAAGTGCATAAATGTTACTGAGTGGCCATGTTTGCCATGATTGGACTATGTAGGTTCTATTATGGAATTGGCCATGTGTGCCAAGATTGAATAGGCATGTGTCCTAATGTTTAATTTATTACATATAACAGGCTTAGTGATGAATATGACTAAATAGATTAAACATACTGAAAAAAAAAATGATTGACTGATAAATCTCTGAGATATGAGCGTTTAAAGTTTAAGGTGGAGATAGAAAGGGGATGCCGATTTGTATGCCGAGCCTGAGGCTTGACGTCATAGCTCGCTATAGTGCGCTCGCTGGTTGGCATGAAATTAAAATACTTATAACTTATTTATTTTTGAACTAATTTAAATTTTGTTTTCGTTGATAGGCTCTATTGATAATCAGATTTTGTTTTATGAGGTAATAAAACATTATTAGTCATCATGCCTATAATGTATGTTATATTATGATGAATTTAGCCATGTGTTCAACGATTGGATTATGTTTGATCAATAATGAATTTGGTCATGACTGTGTGCACGATTAGGCACGCTGAATGAAGACTGGCTATGTGTGCCAAGATTCGAATATGTACATTCTATTCTATGAGTATCTACTTTAGTTAGTTGATTGAAATAAAAATAGTAGTAGTAGTTGATTGAATAGTAGAAGCGAAATTACACTAGGAATTCATCAGAAAAACAGTTTTTACTCCCTAATTTGACTGACTGTGCTACTACTATGAACTATGTTTGACGAGTTTACGCAATCACTGTGTCCCACTCGACGGCTGAGAGTCAGTAGTCATCGAATTAATGATAAAAAAATATTATATTTGCCCAATTGAGTAAGCTCAAATATTGCATTGAATTATATGAAAGTTAGCAGTTTATTACGGAGTAGTTGTTTGACTGTTTAATTTTGAATGTAATCTGCCGGAGAAAATGTATGCATTTCAGTGTGATACGACAGTGGAGTTTGGCGAAGATGCCAGCACTCCGCCAGATGCGTCACCTAAGTGATGACAGCAGGCGACGTAGTCAGCATGTCGACAGCGAGCGATGTGGCCAGCGTGCGGATTACGAGCATAGGCTATGAGTGATCAGTGCAGAAAGCGAATGGTATTGGGTAAACAATGCCGCACAGATGATCGTAGGTTATAGCAGACTATGAAAAACTGAGAATGCGAACTAGATTAGAGATCTTACCGAGAGCAGAGCAAAGATTGTGAAAGAAAAAAAAAAAAAAAAAAATATGGTGGGGATATCAGGAGCGCGGGTTACGAGCAATCAGTGCAGAATGTGAATGGTATCAATGATTGGTATCGCACAGATGATTGCAGATCGTGGCAGACTGTGCAAGAAAATATGGTGGGGATATCAGGAGCGCGGGTTACGAGCAATCAGTGCAGAATGTGAATGGTATCAATGATTGGTATCGCACAGATGATTGCAGATCGTGGCAGACTGTGCAAGAAAATATGGTGGGGATATCAGGAGCGCGGGTTACGAGCAATCAGTGCAGAATGTGAATGGTATCAATGATTGGTATCGCACAGATGATTGCAGATCGTGGCAGACTGTGAAAAATACATTTATAGTTATTACTGATTATACTATTACCAGATAATATTAATTTTTCATACGTAATTACAACATTATGAATTAGGTATTATTTCTATTTCTCATTTGACTTTTCTATGTATTTTTTATTCCGATAATTAATGTTTTATTGAGATTTATTTTTATTTCTATGTTGAGTCTTAATAACGTCAAAAGTGCGAGGACGCATTTTTTTTGAGGATGGCCGAGCTGTAAGACTATTACTAGTATATAATCATTTGTATCTAATAATAATATGAACCATAATGTAAAAGTATTTATACGCTGTGGTGACGAGCATCTGTTGACTGTTGACAGATACAATAGTAATGACGTTTCAAACGGTAACATTGACTTTGACAGATACTCGTCACCAATAGGTAATTGTCAGTTGAATTTAAGACTGGCACTTGATATCGAGCTGTATAGCAAATAGGACATTATTGTGATATTATAATAAATCCTCAAATATCTTAATAATCCTGGTTTCATTTCTGAGATTTAAGCGTAGTCTTTCAATTATAATCCATGTCGGTATTCGTAGAACGGCATGCAAGATTTTATAGTCACGCATAGCTTTCTAACCCTGCCGCACACTGCTACTGTGTTAGGAAGACAAGGTCAAGTCCCAGCAGTGGGAACTCATGTTTATAGGTATTATGATAAATCACATGTGTCACTGACACTGCTGGGTGCAGCTAGTTATCAGTAAATAATTTTTAAATGTAAAAAACGATTTTCAGGTTGTCTGTGATGCTGACCTTAAAATATGTGACATCGTGGCACTGGAGGCAGCACACATGATGCGTTTTAACAACCGGCATATCCGAACCCGCAATGTTGTTGAAAGGTACTTCAGTGTCTTGAAGCAGCGATTTCTGATATTGCTATGCCAATATCAAAACTACGATAGTGCTGTTCTGCACAATTTGGCGATTCTTTACAAAGAACTAGGTGAGTTACTCTTTTTTTTATTAGCTTTGCATCTAGCATCTCAGCTTTTTGTTCGAAGAGGATCGGAGAGAGGGTTAAAATAAAAATAGCCTTTATTCTCTGATCCAATTACACAATTATATACTAGTTATACTTACTACTTAATTTAAAAAAAAAACAATACTTAATTCTAAAAAAAATTGTTTGTAATACCAGTTTCAGAATCAGGTTGTCCTCACTGGACATAGGCCTCCTCTAGAGGTGGCCATTTCTCCCTATCTCTGGCTATTATGCGCCACCCTTTTGGTAGGTCAGCCTCCCACCTTCTATGTGGTCGTCCCCATGATCTCTTCCCATCTCCGGGGAACCACAATATGACCTCTTTGATCCATTTTTGTTTAGGGGGTCTGACTACATGTCCTATCCAATGCCATTTTAGTCACTTGATTTTCTGTGAGACATCTGTCACGCATGTGGCCTTCCATATTCTGGTCAGTCTTCACTTGTCCTTCAGCTTAATGGGCAACATGCTTCTCTCCATTCCTTGTTGACATACCTTGAGTTTTTGGGTGCGAGCCCTTGTCAGGCTCCAGGTTTGGCACCCATAGGTAAGTATTGGTAGAATACACATGTTGTACACTTTACGCTTGGAAGGCATTGGGATTTCTTTGTTCTTCAGTTTTTTTTAGTGTAATGAGCTCAGGTGTAAATAACAAACAACACCTGGGCTCGTTACTGGAGAAAGGGTTACATTCTGTTAAATCTACTGCTTCATCCCACTGGTAGTCTCAGGGTGCTTTGTGTGACAGTGGACATAATTGTATCCACCCGTTGTCCCACCAAAATAAGTTTTAAATGTCTGGCTATTTATTTTTCTATTAATTCATTAACATTTCTCAGAATCTCCACTCTATACAGGGACATTGTAGTGCATTGAATATGACAATCTCCTTTTTTTAACCGACTTCAAAAACGGAGGAGGTTCTACTGTATTTTATTATGTATGTTCACCGATTTCTCCACCAATTATGAATTGATTTTGATGATTCCTTTTTTGTTTGGTAGGTCTTACTTCAGAGGTGGTCCCATATAAATTTCATCAAAATCAGTTAAGTAGTTTGGTTTTTAAATGAAACTACTACTACTCACTGAAAAAAATATGTCATCCAAGTAAACAAAACTGCGTATTTACTAATTTTGAAGTCGGTTTTTTTAATTGATTATTTATTTCCTCAGATACAGCACAACTTTAACATGAAGAAATGACAAACAACGAGGACATTATCGATGATGACGTTGGCCGAATAAGTCAAAGCATTTTTATGGAAAATAATTTATTATAAAATATATTACACTTACACAAAAACTAAACATGTATTTTAATTAAAAATCTTACATAAGAGCATAGATTTTAAATATGTAATCAAATACTAAACATATTTTCAGTACTAATTCTCTCATAGTATTTTTATAATTATATTAAATAGAGTATTTTTGATTAACTTTACTCTCGAGGTCTAGCCCGGATATTTGATAGGCATTGGTGGAGCTGAAGCCAACCCCAAGAGTCCCTAATTCTAATTCAAAGTTAGGGTGACAAGACCTGCACTGACACTGGCTGGGGTGTATTGTGCATTTAGCTAAACACATTTACATAAACCAGCCAAGCTCCTAAGATAACAGAGCAAGGCTTTGGGTCGCTGCCTAAACTATTCTATCCCTATTTTGCCAGGTGTTTTGGTATTGGAGACTTGTGGTTGTTGATTTTCTTCAGGGAGTCTCGACTTGAATCATGTCTTCTGTGGCCTTGCAATAGTACATGCTACATGGACTCGTTTTCGTGTAGAAAGCTCGACAGCACCTAAAAAAACATAATAACATTAGAACACATGACAGAGTTTTGACTTCCTACCTGATTGCACAAGTATATGGCAAGCAGGATCAATTTGCGAACCACTATAGCTGTGGGTAAAGACTTCGGCACGCCTTAATTAAATCTTATCATATTTTTTTTGTCACAATCCGGCTCCAACTCAGCATGATGCCGGTTGTAAACAACCGACGCTGGTCTTCCGTTGGGCCGGCAGGTGACTTCACGCACGAACGTACCACACGGCACGTGCACAAACTAACTAAATGCTTAATTTATTGAATATTTAACTAAACGAGCAATTATTAGACTGCCCCAGTGGCTCAATTGCTAGTGAACCTTCCTTCTGCGCTTATTGGCGCGGGTTCGAGTCCCACCTACAACAAACTTTCATGTGATGAACAATTTTGTTTGTTCCATGTCTAGGTATTAATATCCATTTAAGTATGCATTTAAAAATACACAGAGGGAGTGGTCTCGGATTCTAATTGTCGCGAGGAACACTGAAGTACAAGCAACAGATGGTAGAAGTAACATGTTTATCTATTTTTTATTTATTTGAAGAACCAAGGTTTTGGAGGAATTGTAGGTTGTATTTGGCCATAAATATTGCCTGTGGTGTTCTTAGACCTCTGGCAGGCCATATTCCAAGTAGTTGTGGTTGGCAAACAGAGGAAAGATCATGGGTCATGTTAGAATAACGCCTTGGCATAATGAATCGAATTTGAAACAAGGAATGGTGCGTGGCCTGCAATCCAAAACTCTTGGACCTCTTTTATAATAGATCATGTTAATTCGTGCATTTTTAAGGGTCAGCATACAACTAAAACTTGGTAATTACCTTTTCCTGTTCACTCCAATTTATGAAGCGTTTTTTTTTTACGAGCTCCATTTCTAATCCTTTTTATCCTTAAATTTCGGCTCCAGCAGAGTGTTTTCGCTACTGAATGCTGAAATCGAAACTGTTCACTGTTGAAATCGGCTTGTTTTCACTAACACAAGTTAAAATATTATTTATTTATACAGAAAATGCGCAAAAATTTAACCCAGATTGACACACGCGTGCTCTGAGTACCGTCAAATTTGACACCTGACATTGACATTCATATTACCACTGACGTAAAAAATCAAAATTTTCATACATTATTCGTTCAACAAGAATTTTAGTCGATTATTTTTGCTATAGTCTGCGCCAACTGAATGATTTTTGTTTCTCTGTGGGTATTTTATCTGAGAGAGGGATAAAATAGGTTTATGCAGATATATGGGTGAAAAAAAGTTGATCCTGGATCAAGTCTTAAAACGCCTCGCAATTGAGAGAGGTTTGCGAGAGGATTATTGTGAAGATTTTTAAGTAAGACGGTAGGTGAATTACTACTTAAGTTTTCACTTCTGTAGGCCTAGCACGGGCCGTGGACAGATTGTCTTTCCACCGTTTTTATCCCGCTAGAAAGAGATAAACGTATCCATATTCTAGCTCTGTCGGGTCTACGCGTGGATAAAAACGGTGGAAAGACAATTTTTCCACGGCCCGTGCTAGACCTGCTGACGTGCAGTCTTATGACTGATGTGTGTTTTTTAATGATATTGTTATGTAAGTCAATTAGTAAATAATATATATTTAATTACATTAGCGTTAATTATATCAATAATAACACTACGATAGCACAACAGTTATAAACCGCATTTGATAGCGTGCTAACATTAAATACTACTTTTATAGATAGGAAGCTAAATAACCCAATTACCCATTGCCGTAAACAACAAACTTAATTTAAATAAGGTATAACTACCAACGAGATTGCTTCAATGCATTTGCAAGTGTAATATTAAAGGGACCATGGGTTGGGGTAAATCAGGAACAGATACGGACTTAACAAAATTTTCTATCGGAATGCCAGAGCGGGCACGAAAGCGACACAACTTCATGGTTGATTTTCCGAATACCCGTACGAAGCGCTTTGAATCAATTTTTATTGTGCGAACTGCTAGTCTGTGGAATGCGCTGCCTGAATGGGTGTTCCCCGAAACCTAGTTACAATCTGGGTGTCTTAAAATCTCGAGTGAATCGGTTTCTTCTAGGCAAGCGTGCTCCACCGTAGACCGCATCATAGCTTAACATCACAAGGTGGCGGTCAAACGCAAGCAATGTAAGTTTAGTTTTAGGTTGAAGTGCAAGAAGCATTTGTTGGAGTTGCAGAAGGCAAATATCTTCTAACCTCATTTCAGTAAATGCTTCTTGTATTTCCCATCTTACAATTTGATATTAATTAAGTTTATATATATACATTTTTTTATTACTCCAGCATAGTGTCACCATCTTCTTTATATACCATTATCCACATTCCATTCTACTCTATCTGGTCTAACATATAATATTTTATTAATTATTAGTTACATATTATATTATCTACGTGGTTATTTACGTGGCTACATTGGCACAATGAAGATTGAAAACGTCTGTATTACAAAATGTAGGTTAAAAATCGTATGGATTTAAAAACGTCGTATAGTAATAATTTGATGGCAATCAATTTTTTCAACCGACAGGAAAAGGAGGAGGTTATCAATTCCTCAGAACTTTCGACTAGGTGAACCGATTTTGATGACTCTTTTTTTATTTAAAAGCTGGTGCTTCCCGTTTGGTCCAGTTCTGATGAAGTCGGTTTTTTATATTGATAATTATATTATATCTAATGTGGTTATTGTAAAAAAAAAACTACAGATAACAATTGCGTCCTGAGAAACTGAAAATCTACGGTCACTGATCACAAAATTGTTGATCAGTTTGATTGTTTACTAACAAGCTGTAAACATATCATAAATCGCAATTAGCAAGTAATTATCTACATCCAGATACTTGCTACGAGGGCCGAGTGCCGTGACAACACAGAGTTTACGTGCCACTGTAGATTACCTACTTACAACGTGACGTGAATTGCCTACCTCCCTTTTACTACCGTTGACTAGGCGTTTGACTAGTACACAGCTCACTTGATGTGTGGTGGGATACCATACTTTAATCTGGATTAGGAAGTCGCTATCAAAATGTTTCTAGTAATACTACTGAGCCTAAATAGTTGGGCATGGTGACGAGCGAGTGTCGTGCAGGGTTTTGAACTGTTACAAAAGTCGCAAGTTTCTTGGTATTTTACAGGATTTTCCTTGTAGAGTGTTCCATGGTACTTCACGAACTTGTTCCTCCATCACCTTTTCATCACAGGACGTCCAGAAGCGTCACCCTTACTTGGTCGATATGCCATTCATTTGCACTAAGCGTTTTGCGACCTCTTTCTTAATGAGAATAACAAAAGAACGGAGAGCCTTGGTTCTGTCTGTGTTTCCTCAGCACTGCAATCTTGCAGGATCAAGTCTAAGGTTAATAGTAAGCAAACGTGCTCCATCTTCCAGACTTTACACACCCAGGAAGGCACATGATGTTTCAGTAGTAAAAAATAAAAAAACGATGTATTAATACCTAACTACTAAACTAATCTATTAAACCGCTACCAGTGGGAATCGTCCCCAAAATGCTGGCCCCATTACCACGTTGTATGGCAATGCTCACTCTTTGAGCAACGTAGAGGCCAGCATTCTGGTCACGAGTTGCATCGATCAGACGTGATGATAATTCTTTGAATATTTTTTTCGGCTCCTGATGTCGTTTTTTTTATTTTTTTCTATTGGAATGTTATTTAAGTTATTGTAAATAAAACTCTACTTCCATCTAACATAATTTTATAGATGTTTCATAAGTAAATCTAAAGATGAATTCTGAACACTGTTTTTGAAGGTTAGGTCTGAAGAGATCGCTTATAGAGATTCTTTAGATTTTAATAATGGATAATTTGCTAATGTTATAATATGCAATGGTTGCCTGGAAGAGATCGCTTTTAGGGATAAGGCCACTAGCTCGTAAGTGTTTCTATCTGTTTGTAATTTTTATTTGTGGTGTACACAATAAAGATTTTTTATCTATCTATCTAAATATATGGGTTATTAAGCCTGAAATAAATGAATTTTGAATTTTGATAACACTTGTTTCACTATATAGTTTTAAGTTGTCTTTGTCTTATATATGTCATTTTAGGTGTGAACAATAAAGAGTTATTTATCTACGTAGAAGGTGTTGAACAGTTTGAATGGAGGTGTTATCGCATCACACTTATAGTGAAGGAAATAGCAGTAGTTGTAAACAAGGGGAGGTGTTTATGAGGGGTCGTTAGTAACCGCAGCACTCCGCTGGACACACTGTGACGCCGGCGGACACACGGGTGACGCCGACGGACACTCCACGGTGACAGATTGCACCTTGTTGTTAGCGGCTTCGAGGCACGTCCTCATTTGTTACGCTTTACTTTTTAGTTCGGGTTCTATAACCATTTGTATCATTTTTAGGGTTCCGTACCCAAAGGGTGTAAACGGAACCCTATTACTAAGCCTACGCTGTCTGTCTATCCTACCTTTTAACGGCTGTATCTTTCGAACCATAATAGATAGCCAGTTGAATTTTCAAAGAATAATTAACAAAAAATAATAAAGTAAAGTAAAGTAGAATAATAATTAAATATTAAAAAATAATTACTAAAAACTGTAAGAACGGCACAATTATTCATTTTTTACGCACACTACAATCCACATGCAAAAAGGGCGGCAATGTCGCCTTTAGGGTGAGTTCGATTAAAGGTATCAAGCCTGATTTAGGCCTGATGTATTCGCACCCGCGACACCACCTTACCATAATCTCCCTTGTTTTTCTGATCTGAGATATGTCTTTTGATTGCGGAAAAATTAAAAAACTAAAACCGGAGAACGTATCTAGTATATCAATAAAATGTCGACAGATGAAACCTTCGGCCGCTACGACAAGTAACAACAGACTATCTCATTACTAACTTACTAACTCAGTGAGATGAGACAAAGAACCAACTCACGACTCCTGAAAGTACTTGTCTTTGTTATCAAAAACAATGGCGAGATACGCACAGGCAGTACCTGAGCTTGCGACATTTAGTAACATCCACGCAAGCTCCGATACCGTACTGACTGACGTGATCATTAATAAAGAAAAAAAACAATTGCACGTCTCATACTCGTAAAGTTTTTGGTTATAAGCGGACTAAAACTGAATTTTAAGCTCTGGTGTTTGAGTCTGTTTTTTGAACTAGTGCATAAAAGTAAACTGAATCTCTTGTTAAAAAAGGTTTAGTTTTCAATATTTTTATCTTCTGAGATTTTCATTTAGAAAGTTTGCCTGCTGGGTCTATAATGATACCGTAGATCAAGGTAGGTATTATTAAAGACCCAGACATAACTTTTGTCGAATACAAGACATAAATAGAACATAGTTCAAATTTAATTTATAATTTTATTTAAAGAGATATTACTTATAATATCACTGTTTCATTTCCTCGCAATTAAAGTGTAAGGCCGAAAATATAACTCATGCATAAAACCCATTTTATCCTCGACTTCAATATTCGCCCTCGCCCTCAGCTCGGGCTAGTAAACGTCTCGTCTAGAATAGATTGTTTTGTGCACTCGTTCTGCAATCTACTATTTGTGCGCAAAATACTACAGCAACTACAACCTAAAACACAAATAATACAACGAAAGAAAACAAATGAACAATGGTCGCAGTCACAGAAAAGAGAAGTAAATAGAACGGAAATGAGAAACTCTGTCGCCAGGTAATGTGACAGATATTTGATTGAACATTCTTATTTACGAACTCCGCGTCACAGTTGCTAGCTAACATAGTTGCTATGGGTTTATATGGTTGCAAGTGGCTACAACAAATTTCTTACAAAAATGCCTTAACAGCCGTTCTAACTTAAACAAAAAAAAAAAATATTTTCTGTGGTTGCTGTAATGTCCAGTGCGACAAAGAAGGTCAGTGCTCAGCGATAATGCTCCAGATTTTTTTGTAGAGTTGATTTTCATCACGGATCTGAGACGCATTATCTTTATCCTGATTACTGGAATAGAATATTATTATCTGTTTCGCGTGTTTATGTATCACCTTTTCCGTTCAGGGCATTCAACCGCAAGAACAAGCCCCGAGGAAGCCCAGAGACTGGATAATATTGACGTATTGAGAGCCAATATTACCAATACAACTGAATCAACGCAAACCCTTAGCTATAGCTGCAGCTTTCAAGCCGAAAATGGTAGTGGGTCATCTACATCAAAGTGGAATTAAGGGAAAACCCAGAAAAACATGAAATTTAACAGTAATACATGCCAATCGATGTCAATTCAAAAATACCTATATGGCGGCAAAACATAGTTAACTAAAACAATATCAAAACTTTATACAAAATAATTTGATTTTGAATTCGTAGAATCCAACTGGATTCAAACTAGTCTGTACTGAAAAACGGCAATTTCATAGACACCTAAATGTTTTACGGAGAAAGTTTTGGGCCAAATAGGCTCGACACAAAAGCTAGACCTCTGTTTCATACTGCCTCAAACTGTTCTCTCTTTCCCTCTCATACTAACCTACAAATCTATCTCCCTCGGTCAAAGTTGAACCAGTTATTTAAACTTCCGGTCCCTAGATTGGATGTTGTCAGCGTAAAAAGTATTAAATTAAGACCGATAAAAATCTCTTTTTGTTGTATATTTACATGTTCGAGGGTGGCAGGTGGTCATTTCATAGTCACACCGTATGACCATTGTGTTTGGCTTTATTTCTGATCCTGATAAAGATCTTTTACACCATTTCGTTGTGGTCAGTGGATCACAGTGGGTCACATGTCATGTTTGGTTAAGCCAATCTAATATGAACTGGCATTCATAAAAATACAACAAAGAAATTATCACTGTAGTTATTGGTACATTTAGAAATGATAGATAACAAGCTGCGCCCCGCGTTAGGTATATAATTCTTGAAGCAACCTCCTTTGACTTAGATGACAATTTCTTTTTTTTTTCTGTGTTATACACAGGTGTTATATTATTCCATGACATTGACATAATATGTCAATGTGTACGTTATAGGTTTTATAACGTCCTTGGTCAATGTATAGACTTCAATTCTTGTTTTTGACAAAAAAAAAAACAGTTGATCCGATCGGTACCAAACTTCATTTATTTTATTTTATTAATGGTTTCTGCCATTTATCTTGTTTCTTCTGATTCTGGGCATGTTAAAGACGAGATCTATATTCAACAGACTCAAAAAAAGGTAGGTACCTGTATGATATGCGATATCTTCGCCGATCGTGAATCGATTTCAATGGTTATTTTTAAATTGAATAAAGTTATATATCGAAGATATATTTTTTAAAGTAGTTTGACCTCCGTCTCGACTGATGTTAAGCGATGATATGGACTACGATTACGATGGAGAACGCTTTTAAACGAACCGAAAGACGGAGCGTAGGCAGGCCTCACTGGATGGACCGACGACATCGTGAACAAAGAGAATATAAGTATCGTGAAAGTCGCGGGCATCCAGTGGATGCAGATGGCAGGATGTCGTTCAGAGTGGAGGTTAAAGGGGCAGGCCTATGTTCAGCAGTGGACGTCTTCTGGCTGACGATGATGATGATGCTTTTAAAAAAGAAAACATTTCATCTCTAAGTAAACTTGGGGTTGAACCTTGGTATTTTTTAATTTCATCCACTTTTCGTGAAGTAGTTTTTAATTTTATTGGATGAAAGTATTATTTGATAGAGCGAAGCGCGCAGGTCAATGGTATAATTTATTTAGGTACTAAATAAATCATTGGTGTAGGGCCGAACATCTAACCGGATGCCATCAGATTGTAAAGCACACATGCTTCCGCTGTGCTACCATCGCTCTTCTGCTACAGTTATATCTATTGCTCTCTCAAGTTTTTTTTTTTTAATGTTTCGCAGTTGATCGATAATACATCAAAATCTTTCCAATACTTTTGGTAGTTTTTAATAACCGGCCAAGTGCGAGTCGGACTCGCGCAGAAAGGGTTCCGTGCCATTATCTATAAAAACGGCAAAAAAACACGTTTGTTGTATGGGAGCCCCCATATTTATTTTATTCTGTTTTATTTGTATTTTCTGTTATAGCGGCAACAGAAATACATCATCTGTGAAAATTTCAACTGTCTATCACGGTTCATGAGATACAGCCTGATAACAGACGGACAGCGGAGCCTTAGTAATAGGGTCCCGTTTTACCTTTTGGGTACGGAACCCTAAAAAGCACCACCACCATCCACCTGCTAGGCTCGTTTCCAGGGACCCTGCTGCACACAGGCTGGTTATCACACGGAGTATCGTGATCTATCTGCCGCTCGTTTGTAACGCTGATACCATCGATGGTGCGCGGGTCCATTGTTACACGGCTTGCTACGAGTTACAAGTGTGGACGTGCTTACTTAAGAGCCCAGTCTCTCAGTGCAAAACTGAGGAATCGTGGCAAAGTTCCACGCAGTCGTCTTACTCGCACCTAAGCTCTAAATTATGAACAAGACTTAAATCGAAAAGAAAGTTGCTCTACTAAACACTACACAAAATACAAACTAACAAGTATTGAAAAACTAAACTACTTAGCCAGTTATAAAAAAAAAAAACAGTTGAATTGCACATACACCATTGAAGTTCTAGAGAAAATCCAAAATGCTCGCTTCTAGTACCAGTTGGCAGCGTACCCTACATGCTGGCGGCATTACCACGCTGAATGGCAATGAACGTTGAACCAGAATATTTGTATACTGTACCTGAGTGTACCTATTGCACATGACGTCACGATATGAGCATTAGGAAATACCTATAAATTCTTGTGTTCTCACCAGTAGGAAATCCCAGGGCCATCTTTAACCTATTGGAGGCCCTGGGCATATTAGCATAATGGGGCCCCATGGGACAAGATTAGAGTAGCTTCGCGCATGCAAAAGCCAATAAGAATTTTTTTTATTTTTTTATTTTATGATACTGAGTGACGAGACGAGAGAAGTCGCTCGCCTGATGGCTCTTCACGCTTGCCCATAACAGCTCAACGCCACTCAGAATTTTGAACTTCAACAGTTCAAAACCCTGGATGGCAATGCACTGCGCTCGTCACCCCGAGATATAAGATGTCAAATCACTGTGTGCTCTGTAATTTCGCTGGAAACATTGCCCTTCAATCCGGAACACAGTAGTGTTTGCACACTACTGCTTGGCGGTTGAATAACTGGCAAATGTGTGGTACTTCCCCAGGCGGACCCCTGCAAAAGAGTCCTACCACTACAAGTTATATTGTAGTCAGTCATTATCCATTGATTTTTTCGAAATAAATATATTTTTCGGTAATAAATATCGGTTATCGTTTAGTGATCTGGCAGGAACTAGGGTAGGCCCCATCGGTCGCGGGGCCCTGTGCAATTGCCCAGAGTGCTCAGTGGCAAAGAGGGGCCTGGAAAAACCCAGTAGAAGTATGCGGAAACTCCAGAAAAATACCTGCATGCTGTACATGCACGTGCACCTTGAATAAAATACATATTTTGTTTGTGACGTGGCGTACTTAGTATGCATTACTATAGCTTCTAGTCGAGCCTACCAGCTCTATGGCATCCCGAAGCGTGCATCTTACACCTGTGGCGGTGTTCAATATAGAGATAATGGTTAGGAACTCAAAATCATAATGTTGCTGTCATCGTGCTAGTAAAAGTGAACCTTATACACGCGTGTTGTGAGTTTAGTTTCTGTTTACGACACTGTGACACAATACTGCGTGGACTGTCCTTGGTTTCCCATTCGCGAGTTGCAAAAAAAAATCAATTTCATTAATGAATGTAGTTGAAAACTTGCACTCGTAATAACCTCGTACTTTTAGCCTCAAAGTTCGTGCCGTGTCGAACATAGAACTCGCACTCTCGGAGACACACTCCGCTGGCCACTTTCCACCTTCCTCGACCCTTTGTGCACGCCAACTGGAACGGCAAATTCAATTTAACATACCTATCTATACCTACGGACTCATTTCACTCATTAATGTTCAGGAAATTGGCTTTTTTGTTACGAACTCGACCATTAGGTTTGTATTGTCTGTTCTGGTGTACGATAGGAGTTATGTTCTATTCGGTGCCTTCAGCTGGTGGAGGACAGGATATGAAACTGTATGGTTTGGTAAACAAGACAAATTGGGTGTTATTTGGACGTGAGGTTTGGTTGCCTGAGAGAGATCACTTTAAGGGATAAGGCCACCTGTTAAAAGCCTAGATAATAGTTTAATTGTAATGTATATGTGTTCCTTGTATATATCGTATTTTAATAAAAAGATATCTTATCTTAATATCGTAAAGGCAAAAGTCTAGGTGTAAAGTTTTCCTGTTGTATTAATTTATTGACACGATGAAAACATTATTTGCCCGAAACCCTTTCTTTAGTTAAACCTGGTGCTTGTGTTTTATGATTAAAGTACTCCATTTTCATTTTTTATGATCTTGTTCAACAGTTCGCATAATTCATAATGTCTAATATACCCCAAATATAACGAGCATTCATCCAATCTTTATGTTTTTACAACGTAACCGTAGATTACATTGCCCATTATTATGTATAAAAGGTATTCATTTACTGCCCGAAGGTTCTGCGCATTTCCCCCCGGAAAGGGCATCCCTTTATAGCCATTTAGCTGCCCTTAGAGAAACATAAAATAAATAAAACCGACCAAAACATAAATTAATAGGGACCCTTTAAAATGAACATAAAACTAAAACAAAGCAAATTAAAATTGAGCTGAAATCAACCCTGTTTCAAACCAGTAGAGTTGTGTTTGTAAATTGAGGAGAGATTAAACGGTGGTTTGTCACGGCAGTCTGTGTCCATTTCAGAAAAAATGTGTTCAGGTTATAATTAATTAAACTATGATTGAGGGGGTGTGGGGGAGGGGCGGCCGCCACACCGCGCCGGTGCTAATGGCTGGTGGAATTTGAAGAATTTCATCATATTTGAGGTGTCATAGAGACGTAGATTTAGTCTAGCTTTGGCGGTGGCTTGTTGAATTATGCAAAAGCTAGTCTGAACACATACTATTTACCTGGTGTAGCAGCAATAAGCCAGGTGGATTCCGACCTATGCAATGCAATGCAATAACAAGTACTTCACATGAGTACATTCCGTACGACCATTTTAAACTATTTGTGTAAACCAAACCAGGGGGGCAGGGCAGCGTTCGGTAAACTTCGCAACGTCTTCTCGTCCAAAATAACTCAGTGCCTTAAGACGAAAATCTTCGACCAGTTTGTGTTGCCAGTGATGAGATACAGCACTGAAACGTGCACTGAAACTTTCACTATGGGCCTCATTAGCAAGCTCAAAGTCGCACAACGAGCTATGGAGAGGGCCAGCTCGGGGTTTCTTTACGAGATCGAATCAGAAATGAGGAGATCCGTAGACGAAAAAAAGTTACAGACATAGCCCACCAGATTAGCAAGTTAAAGTAGCAGTGGGCAGGGCACATAGCACGCAAAATAGTTGGCCGATGGGGCTGAAAGGATCTGGACTGGAGACCACGGACCGGTAAGCGTAGCGAAGAACGTCCACCCACAAGATGGACAGATGAGATAAAGGAGACCGCAGATAAACGATGGATACAGGCCGCTTCCAACCGGCCCTCTTGGAGATCGGTGAGGCCTATGTCCAGCAGTGGACGTCCTATAGCTGAAATGATGAAGGGGGCCAGCCCAAATCTGTTCATCAAACTGTTTCATGTTAATAAGGTGCTAACTTACACACACATTTTTTGACATATAGTCAAAATAGTCCAAATCAGGCGAAGATTTGTGAAGTCTACTCTGAACACCGAGCTGCTCGCTGACCTCAGAACACCAGTCTAACTAAAATTCTGTCTCTCATGTGTCGAACACAATAAAATAAAATAAACTCTGAAGATGTTTACTCTTCAGAGTTTTTTTTATTTTATGCCATAGGCGGCAAACAAGTTGACGGGCTGCCTGATGGTAAGCGATCACCTTCGCCTATGGATACCTGCAACACCAGGGGCATCACAGATACGTTGCCGACCCTTAAAGACTCTATTAACAGTCCTTTTGAATAACCCCATATTATAGCTACTCGGAAATACCGTAGGAGCTCATTCCACATATTGCAGGTGTGAGGCAAAAAAGAACGCGTAAAACGCACAGTGTGCTATTTCCACCGATCTATGATATGTGGATGAACTTTCAGACGGTGGCGGCTGGTGCGATGATAAAACCGCGATGCTGGCATCAGATCGAACAACTCTTCAGAACATTCCCCGTTGTAAATGCGATAAAAGACACAAAGAGAGTTATTGAAATAGTGCTGCGCTTTTGCTAAAATACCTATACTTTAATCATATACTTATATTACTTATTTTGCCATTTTCCTAGCACAGTAGAGATATCATTGTAATTAAAAAAAGTGTGAATCTCTGTTTAGATATCGTGCTTGGCACAGTAAATTTAATTATCTACAGATTACGATAAAAAACAATGATAATTACGTCAATCTATTGTCAAACCTCGGTTGAATGACGTTCACAATAACAATCTAATTCCACCTCTTGTTCGTGAATGATTGACGAGCCGAAATGACGATGTAATTGCTCGAATAGATCTGTAATGAGGTAACGCACACTTGACGCTTGTGACACTACTGTTGTCACCGGAACTAGTGGCCAGATTTATGCCTGTAAACAAAAAAATAAGCGAAAGGCTCTACTGAACTCTCACTGAAAACTTTTTCATATTTTTTGCAAATACATATACCTGACTGGTTTAAAAAGTCTCTACACAATCAGTTTTTGAAACATCGTCAAAATACAGAATAATAACTATACAGCTTACTGTGCGGCTTTTGGACGATCAGTGGTTGCCACAGACCATAGGAAACCCCTCCCCCCAGACTTTGCCAATATCATGTGGCATCTTTCTTCCATGTCTTTGATCAGTGGGTTGTGCAGAATAGTGCGATTTGTATCGTTCCCACTAGTAATAATGTATAATTATCAATATAAAAAACCGACTTCATCAGAACTGGACCAAATTCGACGACACGAAGCTTTCAAATAACAAAATAATCATCAAAATCGGTTCACCCAGTCAAAAGTTCTGTCTGAGGTACCAACCATAAAAAAAACAATACAGTCAAATTGCGAACCTCCTTCTTTTTGGAAGTCAGCTAAAAAGCAGCGAGTGTGAGGCGAGCAGCCCCAGTGGTCCGGCATCAGGTTGCATCACCCAGCCTCCAGTAACGTACTAGTTACTACTTAACTGGGCATTGTAGAGAAAATTAAATGAGTTTATTCTATGCAGCTATTGTACCTCGGTTCAAGGTGATAGAGTTGCGGACTGGAGCTGATACGTGGGTCTCATTGCGAAATATCATTTCAGTCTTTATTAAACTAAGACGTAATTTGTAAATTACTTTTAAGTTCACATAAGAGCCGGTCACAAGTCTTGTAACGTGCAGTTTTTTATCTACCTTTTAAAATGCATCACACTACCATAGAATCTCAGCACAAATATGATTCTACTCAGGAATTTTACCCATCTACCAATTTACCAGGATCAACTTCCAAGTCCGGTTTTTTTTATTAATAAAAGTGTGAAAATCATGCAAACCACGTGTCATGATCTGTAATAAAATTCTAAATCTTTTTTCATGGTGCATACTACCTTTTTGAACATCAAAAAAGGTCAATACATGCAATAAGTATCACTTTGATGAATTTCTAACGATATTATAAGTAACGTTATAACCATATTCTTGCTTATCTTCAGCTCAAACAGAAACTTAACATTCTATCTCCGTATCTCTAGCAGGCAACACCAGCCACATGCTTCAAAACTGGGTCAAAATAATAAGCAAAACACAACTGGACCGCGATCATAACACTCTGCCAAACAACGGGAGCTATTCCTGATCGGAACTGTAAACACAATTTGTTATTTACAATACGTTTGTTGACTTACGGTTACTACAAAGAAGGCGCTTTTGGACCAAAAAGTTACAGACAAAAGCATTTACATATTTATGGACAAAAGGAAAGATCTAAGTTTGTTAAAGAATTGAACGCCACAGCCTTCTTTTCTGAGAATCTTACAGGAAACTATGAAAGTTAGTGGTTAAACACTAACTCCGTATAAAACCACAAACCACGCCAATAACACGTAAACGTGTTTTAACACAGTAACCATGGTCACAAATAACACGGCAACCATGGCTACAAAATTGAAACGCGTCAAATTAATCAAACGAGACTGTTTTTCCGACGAATGTCTAATGTAATTCTGCTTCCACGTCGCTTTGCGGAATTTGAAGATGGACTTCCGCTAAGTAACGCCTGATTTAATCAACGAATCAAACGAGTGTCTTGACTAATAGTGTTAACTTACATCATTATCATTATCAGCCAGTAAACGTGCACTGCTGAACACAGGCCTCCCTCTTGGGGTGTTTACCATTCTCTCCACGCTGTGCAGGCGACTTGGCGATCACAGTACGTTCACCGTGTATATACTAATAGGACGCTGCTGCACATTCTCCGGTGGTTCTAGTCACAGTTTCAGGACATACTCGGGTACGTTTCTTTACGAGTGCCCTTAAAAAAACATTTTCCAAGTCTGTGTCGTGTTAGCTTGATATTTTATTTTGGCAGTTCAACATGAGCGTTTGGCAATCGGCCATACCATGGCCGGTCCTGTACATCTCATCCCATCATCAAACTTGACATTGCTAATTCCACGTAAGGGCAAGGGTTGCCATCCGTCCAAGTTTCCCCGGATTTGTCCTAGTTAAGAGGGCATCCGGGGAGCGTCCGGGTAAAGTACTGGGCCGCCCGCACTAAAATACGGGGTTCTACGCGTCTTGTCCTGGTTGCCAAATTTTAGAGATGGCAACCCTACACGCAGATAACGTGACGCGGATGCGTTACGAGTTTATGTGATCTATAGACTAAGGGCACAGAGTCCACTTTTCAATTGCTTTTTAAATAATAAGAAAATGAAAGTCCAGTTTCATTTCAATAAAACTTACACCTAACTTTGTCGGTGCCGCGGAGAAGGATCTTAAGAAAACTGACAGCACATTGAATAAGACCACGGTCTTACTGCTCTAAAGAATCATTAAGAGCAAACCTTTGTATACAGGGTTTCGCATATATACCCTGTGAGGTAATCGTACGCATCATTATGACAACTTTATTTCGCGATGTCAGAGTTTGTCCCATAGTAAAAGTTGTTCATAATGCCCTCCTTTCGGCTTAGTACAGGGTATATGTGTAACCCTGTAGAGACGTAAAGCCGACCAAATTCAACTTATAAAAATGCAAAATAATATTATAATCCTTAAATTATTTAAAAAGCATCCAAAAAGAATCTGACATCACATCACACTAATATTATAAATACGAAATTAACTCTGTCTGTCAGTCTGTTTGCTACATAATCACGGCTAAACGGCTTAACAGATGTCGATAAAATTTTGCGAGGTAATAGTAAGTATCATGAGGACGGACATAGGCTATTATATTTATCTAAAGAAATCGCGGACGAAGTAGCTGGTACAGATAGTCGTATACATAGAATTAAGAAAAAAAGTTTTTTCTTAATTCTATGGTCGTATATATAGGTATTTCAGTTTAAATACAAACAAAGTAAACCTAAAGTACCTACATAAATAAATTTATCTGTTGTAGATAAAAATAAAATGTCACGAACTAAAACAATATTAGATAATTAGCTACTTAGATAATATTATTATATACATTGTAATTATAAATAGACCTATCGGGCTATAGTGATAAGTCTCTTATCTCATCATCATCAGTCAGAAGACGTCCACTGCTAAACATAGGCCTCCCCCTTTAACCTCCACACTGAGCGAGATCCTGCCATCTGCATTCACTGGATGCCCTCAATTCTCACGGTGTCATCGGTCCATCTAGTGGGAGGCCTACCTACGCCGCGTCTTCCGGTTCATGGTCTTCACTCAAGAACCTTTCTTTCCCATCGGTCATCAGTTCTTCGAGCGATGTGCAAACAACTTGCAAATTTTAATAGCTAAGTCGGTGACTCTGGTTCTTTGGCGAATATCCACGTTCCGGATTTTATCGCGCAAAAAAACTCCAAGCATAGCTCTCCATTGCCCGTTGTGTGACTCTGAGTTTTTCCAAAAGTCTCTTATCTATGTAAAGTGAATTTTTAAATACAACCAAAGCACATTTAAATAAAGGTTCTGTTAGTAACTGATGCGGCAACCAGGGCAGAAGTTGCAACGTACGCAATATGGCGTCAGCATATTTCAGCGCTCCGTCGTGTAAGAAACGGGCGTTCTTCAGCCGGCCCTGTGCGGCCTACGTCGTCCGATGTCCTCCCGTCTCCGGTCCCTCGGGTACTCTGCGGGAAACTACGCACTTCTACGCACACCCTGTGGCCTTAGTACGAGCACTTGCGAAAAAGTAATCGTTACGTAAACGATAGCAAAATGTATGAAAAATTTAACGCCTCTATCGGACGTGAAAGGAAACTGAATTTTTCATACATTTTGCTATCTTTTATGTAATGATAACTTTTTCGGAAGTGCTCGTACTAAGGCCACTGAACTATTACGTTATTGACTAGCTAGCCCGCGTGGACATTTTACTCAGGAATCATACTGTAACACTTGCTAATTTCACTATTAAAATCTGAACTATTTTCCTTAATTACAAGATAATATAAAACATTTTTCTATATTATCTTTATTTAAATACTTAATAATAATAAAAAGTTACCGGTAACAAACGGACCTGACGTCATGTGGCAAATTATCGGAGTTGTTTTTGTTTTCTATTAGTTGGTTGCTAGCGTCCGGTTCTTAGAATATAGGTACTTATTGTAAGGTCCGGTTACTATTTTTATAATTAAGTATTTAAATAAAAATAAGTAGATTTACTTTTTTATAGGTTTTTTTTTGTTGTAGTTAAGGAAAAGAGTTCAGATTTTGGTAGTGAAATTAGCAAGTGTTACACTACATTTTCCGGGATGAAAAGTATCCTATGTTGCTCTCCAGCTCTCTCTATCTCTATACAAGAAATCACTTCCGATAGTTACAATCTGGGTGACTTCAAATCGCGAGTAAATTAAAAAAAAACTCGATACTAAAAGGTTCGTCTGAAAACCGACGCTGATAGCGGACCCCTTCGACACTAAATGTATCCTTTAGATACCTATACGTCCGGCCAGTGGTAAAATTTTGACAGCTATTGAGAGCGCTTTCAAAGCCCTCGCAACTTTTTTTTTGGTTTTAGGTAAGAATTTCGCTTGATCCGCAGATCAAAGGTCTCTCAAGAATGTAGAAAGATTTTTAAGTAAGACGGATAAGTATAACGAATAAATGTTTTAAGTTCTATTTACGTCTCATTTCTGTGGTCACTACCAACTATGCCACCGGGGCAGTCAAAATAACAATATAATACATATCTTACGATGTTAAATGAATCGTGTCACAGATTATGTAGCTACTCAGTACTATCATTTTCCAAACTTTACATCCGAGATAAAACTAAAAAGACAAGTCTCCAGTGATTTATAACCGGGAAAGGAAAAACACCTTTGTTTTTGTTAGTCCCCCGCTGTGAGTTCGCTTCACCTATAAAATATTACGAAAATAACCTTATAAATTACGGCTCGGAACAAAATAAAACAAACTTAGGTAATAAAGTATCAGGGTTACGTCAGCTTTATAACTTTATTTTTATTTCATTAAATAGTTACATTTCCCGATTCGGGACGAGTTTTGTATTGTTTGTTTGCACGTGGATTATATATAGCACACGTGTTCAATTACATTCATTTATGATAACATTATTAATTTTTCATCTTATATAGGGATGGGACTCTTTTGTAGACGTCTTTGCCAGTTATTCCACCGTCATAGTGTGCATAGATTACTGTGTTCCGGGCAATATTTTCAGTGAAATTTCAGGTTAACGGGCAATGGAAAGAGCTATGATTGGAGTTTCTTTGCGCGATAGAATCCGGAACGTGGATATTCGCCAAAGAACCAGAGTCACCGACATAGCTATTAAAATTTGCAAGTTGAAGAAACAATAGGCAGACCACATTGCTTGAAGAATCGATAACCGATGGGGTAGAAAGGTTCTTGAGTGGTGACCACGAACCGGAAGACGCAGCGTAGGTAGGCCTCCAACTAGATGGACCGACGAAATCGTGAGAGTCGCGGGTTTCCAGTGGATGTAGATAGCAGGATGTCGTTCAGTGTGGAGGTCTAAGGGGCCTATGTTCAGCAGTGGACGTCTTCCGGCTGATGATGATGATGGTGATTTAACTTCTAATACCTATGTAAGGATGAAGAGAGCAGCGCTAGCTGAACATTGTGAAGCGTGACGCTCTCCATCAGGCGCGTAACTTGCTCGTATCATCATTCATCATCATCAGCCATAAGACGTCCACTGCTGAACATAGGCCTCCCCCTTCGTATCATCATTAATTTGCATAAAAAAGAACAATGAACACGCTTTGAAAAATATTGGGAATTTCTAGGGAGAAACATTTTCTAAAAACCCAACTTAATAGACTGCTCACCTATTTATTTACTCTAAATGAAATAAACATTGTTGTTTTCTAGAGCAAACAGATAATGAATAAACAAAACAATTAACTTGTACTAGGAGTGTTCCGTCCGTCCGTTCCGTCCGTCCGTTCCGTCCATCCGTTTATAAATCAACTTGTTTTTCTGCTTTGGTTAACGCGTATTAAAAGGTCGCGTATTTTTAAACTAAGCCCTTAGAGATGTCGAGAGAGGAAAGTATTATAATGCTGAATCTATGTTTGTTATGTGAAACATGTACTGGCGCGCCTTTGGCAGTAAAACCGACGCGTATGCCATGACGGCAAACGATATGAAGCTCTTTTATGCCGTCATGTTTCACATCTGCCAGGGGCACCGTTGCGGCAAACTTTTTTTTAAATTGTTTTTTTCGGTGTCCGCTCTCCTTTCTCAACTTTTACAATGTTTTTTTGTCAACTATTGCTAATCACACTATCACACTAGTATATCACATCACACTAATCATCATCATAATATCATATAATTATGTGAAAGTTTGGATGGATAGATGTTTGTTACTCAATCACGCAGAAACGGCTGGATGGATTTGGATAAAATTTAGAATATACATTGCTTATGTCCTGGATTAACACATAGGCTACTTTTCATCATCATCATCGATTTACATCACCACGCGGGTGAAACCGCGGGGCGCAGCTATTTGCAAGTTCCAAATTAAGGAAGTGCTAATACATATAATACGCTCATAATACGCGTAAGCTCTTGATCAAATCAAAAACTACTCCGATTCTCATTTCCAAATGCAATTTAATTGGTAGATTTGCGAGATTGCGGAATTAAACAATAATATTTAGATGAATACAGTAAATCACATAAATGTTTATACATGCCAGGATCCCAGCATGCGCACGGGCCGACGTGTCCGTCTGTTTGTCACAGGTCGCTGGACGTGCGCCAACAAACATTAAGTATTAATCGTGGACGCCACGAACGTCATCGTCGTGGACATCTCACAAAAAATTGATACATATTTTCCGGATTTTTCAGTAAACAAACACAGGGCCTTCTGTATCAGCTAAAGAACTATCTCGAATTATTAACGTTTCTTATAATAGCTAGATAGATAGTAACTCTTTATTGTGTGCACCAGAAATAAAAATTACATACAGATAGAAAACACTTACGAGCTAGTGCCACAAGTGGCGGCCTTATAGCTAGAAGCGATCTCTTCCAGGTAACCATTGGAAATAATTTACGTAACAGGATCGAAGGGGGATGCTAAAACACCAATGAAAAAATGAACATAATTGAAATGTTACTAGTTGACTCGAATGACGTTGCCCTGTCCAAATTTAAACTAATGTCTTTATAGATACATAAAAAAAAACCATAGAAAAAGGCACTTGCATTTTCCCCAAACTTTACATGTTTCTGGGCATCTTTAACAATTTTTCTTTCCCTTAAAACCTTATTCAGACTACTACGAACATAGAAAAAAATTACCAAATAAGTCCATCCGTTCATGCCGAGATGCATTTAACAACAAATAGTATATTTTTTTATATTATAAATATAGAAGAAGCATAGCCAATTCATAAATCCATAGACCGGCAGAATTTCCCCGGGATCGTTGGGACAATGATATTTAAATAGTAAATCCTAAAGTGTGGAACAACATACAATATTTTCGTTACTATTGTAGGAAGTCTTTTCAAAAGGTTCTATTCTAGAGGGTCTTCCAGGTCCTCATAGAGCATACGTTTTTTTTTTCGCCAATAAGTCCGCGTTTGACCACTAACTCGTCTGTTGGTAAGCGACGATGTGGTCGAAGTTGAAGCACGCAGACTTAGAAGATATCTATCGACTCTTGCCTTGAATTTCTCCCATTGCTTTTTTCGCTCTATTCTAAGTTTAAAGATTGAAATAAGATTGCCTGGGAGTTTGTCCTGGGGTTGTAGGCTTGTAGTCAAAGGTTGTAGGTTAGACAATGTGCGTATAGGGTTAGATCACAGTAAGCAGTGGTATATTTTAACAGTCACAAAAGAAAATGGTCCGAAAACCCGTACGAAGTGCTTGAATTCTACTATTATTGTATAACAGCTAGTCTGTGGAATGCGCTGCCGAATGGGCTTTCCCCCTGGGTTTCCCCGATAGTTACATTCTTAGTGTTTTCAAATCATAAGTAAATCGATTTGTTCTAGGCAAGCGTGCTCCATCGTAGACCGCATCATCGCGGCGAGTTAGCGGTCAATCGCAAGCCTATTTATTATTGAATATAAAAAAGTAATGCATAATGTCAACTATGTACTTAAGTACATAAGGTCTTATTTCTGTAAAACTTACATCAGAGAGGCAAGATTGTTTTAGGTTTTTACGCACTCATCTATCAGATAATTTTTAACAGATATCTCTTCCGACACACTGTCTGCCAAATGTCTTTCTAAAACATTACACGTGTCCGCCACAGCTTATTTTCTAGTTACTATTACATACCCACTGTCATTTAATCTGTGTGTTTGTGATAATATGTGCTACGTGCGAACTAAATTGGCGTAGTCTTAAAAACATGTTTTGGATTAGATATGATTAATAATTAATGTCGTCAGGTGCGGCTTGTTTGTCACTTGCCTAGGTCGGGAGTGTAGGGCGTATAAAAATAGGCTGCGCCGCTTTTGATGTTGTTTTGAGTTATCTACGTATGCTGTTAAATGGTCGTTAAACGAAAGTAAATGGAGTTTTGATCCAATTTTTTTTTGGAATAAGAATAAAGCATAAGCTTTTTTAGTGGAAATAGATCTACGGTTCTTTTGAAGATATCTTTATTAGGTATATCTATTTAAAGGTTAGATTTTTTTTTTTTATCTAAATTTGTTTCTGTGCTTTAGTCGCTTTGCGACTACGTCAGCACTAAAGGTTAGATAATTTAGGTAAGAAACGATTGCTTTCAGACAGAGCAATTTGTAAAAAAAAAGTAGTCACACGTGAAATGAATTATAGGTGAGTGGAAATGACACTCAATTGTTTGTATTTACACTTTTCGAGACATCCCTTGATCCCAGATGTTAAGCAGAAAAATTCGACGAAAAACTGAAAATAAAGTAGATATTTTGTAAAAATATTCAATGAACGCATATATTTTCGTTTCCTCTTCCGAAATTACCGTCGACAGAGCCTGTAAGTGGTAGACCGTGTCTTATCGACTTCGAACGGTACAAGTACCTACGCAGGAAATACATTTTGGACCCTTTTTTAGAAAAGTGCTTCGTACCTTGAGTTCAACGTTCGATAGCCGACGAGGGTATACCTACTGCAAGAAGAGAAAAATACGCACATTTTGATGGTATTCTACAGGGTTAGGCATATACCCTGTACTAAGTCGAAAGGAGGTACTTATAATTATGAATTATTTTTTCTATGGGACCAACCCTGAAATCACGAAAAACCTCCTGTCAGCTACAGGGTATATGCGTAACCCTGTAGATTGAGACATTGGCAGATTAGACTCGGGGTTGAAGCTAGGTAGATTGTTACGGAACTACGATCATTGATCAGTGATTTTTAAGGAGAGAGGCTCATGGGATGGAATAAAAAGTATTGTATTCATGAAAATAATGTTATTTTTTTACATCGGGCTGGGCTTTTACCTTATGATTTTTACGTTAACAACTAAAGGGTTTATCGTCACCCATGACTTAGGTACCTACATTATACATTTTCAAATCGCATCAGCCGCGCGCGTTAGACGCATGCGTCAGACGCGATGCATGGAAGTCTACCATCAAGTCATGGGTGACGAATAGTGACGATAAACTTGAAAGCTGAAGTAGTTAAAGTAGTACTTTACGGAAATGTGCCTGGACTGGTTTGATCGTTCGAACCTAAAATTCTTAACGCGTTAAGAAAATAAAACTGAAACTGGAAAAATACTGCAAAATCTAAGTCAAATTTAGTTGGGTACTTGTTTACATCGTCACCGATATTTGCTCTCCCGATGATAGATACACAGTAATAAAATAGTGAGTCCTACATCACAGAGCACGTTGACATAGATTGAATAATATGCCACTGACAGACACGTCCGCCTCGTGTCCTACGAGAGATAGGCGTAGCGAAGCTAATGCGAACGATAGAAACTTTTATAACTAGCACCCGTAGAACTTGACCTGGGGCCTTACGCCCAACTGTAAACGCGGGCTCGAATAGGTGCAGTTTGCAATTTATAAAGTAGTAGTAGATTAACTACATGCAATCAGCTGTAGACCGAGCACAGTTGCGGTCATTAGGACATATACGTCCATTAGACAAATTATTGTTACACAAATATGCAAAACTGTGCAAAAATGTCCCAGATATTTATTTTATTTTTATTTATTTATATTTAGCTCTATCTGTGGAACAATTACCAGCTTTCTTGATATTTCTTGTGCCAGAGTATCTATTTAAAAAAAAAATTATACGCATTCCTATATAGCAGTAGTAGCCCTGTTTTATAATATTTTAACCAACTTTCAAAAAGGAGGAGGTTCTCAATTCGACAGAATTTTTATTGTTTATTTTTTTTATGTTTGTTACCTCAGAACTTTCGACTGGATGAACCGATTTTAACGATTTAGTATTTTTTTATTTGAATGCTGGTGCTTCCATTGGTCCAGTTCTGTCATTTTTATGAAGTAGTTTTTATTTTTTATTTATCAATATAATATGACAATAAGTTGAGTTTTTTGCCGGAACTTCTATCGATCGTAAAATGAGTTCATTTTATCGAGGGGAAGTCAAACCAACGCGGGATCCGATTCGCCGACAAGCCCCAGACAGCTCAAGACCGGCACCCATGACGACCCTACGTCCCTAGTGTTGGAGGTCAAGCAAGACCCACAACGGGCTGCTGTGCCATAGGAGCACGGTCAATTTGTATATATATTAAACTAGTTTTTGTAATGTTAGTTGTCAACGTCAAAATTTTCATTTAGCGGTAGAGAGGAAAGGGTGGTGGCCGCTCGCCACCATTTTCCTCCGAACACTTTTCTCTTTACAAGATCTTTGCGGATGTGAGGTTTGACAGCAAAAAACTATTATAAAAATCGCCAGTATAAAATGTGTTTGCTTCTAGCTAAGTATATCTCCTACGTAGGACAAGGTATACTAATAATTTCGCAGGTCGAGCTGCGCTTGGGCAAGCCTGGCCGAGCGCCAACCTCTGTTTCCCGTCACTCGCCGCGACCGGTGTTCGGTTCAATTTACCGAAATATACCGAAAACTGACGGAGAGTTACGATCCGCTAATAGCTAATTAATACGCGGTTAACAAATGTTTTTTTAAATTAACTTGTTGTTTTTAACCTTTTAGTAGAACCGTCTAATGTGTTAGTATCTTTTTCCGGAGATGTTAAAAGCTTATTTTGTGAAGTAGTTCTCAAAACCAAAGTAACAGGAAAGAGTAATTACTAGGTGACATATATGGTGTTATGTTTCATGTGGACACGTTATCCCATATTCTATAGATAATTAGATACCTATTCTCTGTGTATAACATTTCAAAGTGTTCATGTCAGAAGTCAGAAGGTCTATAAATGAGCCCGTGCATACGTCGAATCATGAAACCTACTACCCAAAAGGTTATAAAAAGACAGTAGATACTTAACATGTATTAATAATTCTGACTCCACGAGCCTTCAAATAAATGTTAAACTGAGAAAAGCTTGACTTTAAGGAGCTTTCTATAATTACCGTCTTCTAAATATAAACTATTATTAATTGACACGTGCACGTAATCCATTAGTTTGACACGCGCGCACGCCCCGCCATTTTGTTGGCAGCAATATAGTTTTTGACAGTTGTAAGATGCGAGTACAAAATGTAGAAAAATACAGGTTCCTCGGTCACACCGTCGCTTACCATCAGGCGAGTTGGTGGCCATACGTAGATCTATTCTATATAAAAAAGGTTCTAAGCGCAACGCGTTGCTACATACCTACACACGCACACACACACACACACACACACGAACACAAACACTCAAGCACAACACTACATGCGAACGCGCGATGTGTCGACGCCTATATCCGCTACGATTTCACTACACTGCATCATTCTTGAGGCATAATATTAGAGAATCGCAATGCAGACGTGAACCCGTCGCATCGTTTCAGTAAGGCTGGGCCCCTTTTTCTCACTATTAGCCAATAACGTCACTAGTGTGGTAGAATAGTTTGATACCGCGTTTCTATTAATCAACTTGATATCATTTCATTCTGTTTTTCTATTCGGCTTTTTAAATAGATTCTAAAGTAACTTCCCAATGAGCTAGAAGCTTAATCTGTTTATATACTTATAATATAACTGTAGCAGGCTAAATTCAGTAAATTAAAGTTTATTTTTTTTGACGGCTCTCTATAATCGATTAATCGATACTGAAGCCAAGATTGTTTTTTTTTTTTTGTTAGTCTGTATCTGCATGGGCCGCGCATTACGCCGAAACCATAATGTGTAATTTGTTACACATATGCCGAAACTACTGAATGAATTCAAATGATACTTACCGTGATTAGAGTTCATACTTCGAAGTAGGTTATAAAATAATTTTTATCCCGAAATACAGCATGGTTCCCTTGGGAGAGGGAATGAAAGTCAGTATGTGTACTTAGTTGTAATTCATGAACGCGTAGTCCGATTTCAATCATTTTTCTTTGTTAGAAAGGAGCTATTTCTTAATAAGTATAAATAAGTACTTCGTTTACAAATGTATGACAGTGACGTCGATTCCTGTCGTCGAGTTCTGCAATACCATTTTCTAAACCAAACTAAATTTGACAACTCTAAAATTGTTTTCGTCCATGTTTAAATATTGAAATAAAAAAACAGATCTTAGAATAAGTAAGTAGGTACATACTTGATAAGATGCAGATACCTATCTATAGTTCTGTCAAACTGGTTTATTTTAGTGAGTACTACAACAGAATTGTGCCATATAAATATTTGTATTAAAAACGTACAACCTGGTATTTTTAACCTATTTCAACAATGGAGGACGATTCTATGTTCCACTGTATTTTTTTTATTGTACGTGCACCGATTTCTTCACCAACTGATGACCGATTAAAAAAACCTTTTGTTCGGTACGGTATGGTTCCAATTTGGTCCCATTGTCACCAAGTCAGGATCTGATGATGGGATCCCAGGAAAATCGAGGGCAACGCTCAAATTTTACAGGCACGTATTAAGGTTTTAAATATATTTTTGTATATTTTCGCCTTAGCCAGACATCTTGTATAATATTTAGTCTAGAGCCAGATATTTTATGGACTGCATATTAGCTGTTTCTCTCTTCTATACTCTGTGCGACTAGTCGTGCGATACTATCAGGCGTATACCTACTACGGTAATCCACAGTTGACAGGTGACGTCATATTCGGCGCGTGCGCCCTTCTTCGTTCAAATAATTACATAATTATTTATTTTCGCCTCACTCGTATGTTCCTCGTATTATTAGAAACATGTGTTTTGTTTTGAAAACTTCTGACATGCGAAAGTGAACATAGCACTTACATTACGGTGCTTCGTCCGTCAAAGGTACGATGCCCATTTATCCGACGTACATTTGCACGACGTGCGTATTGCGACGACAAGAGGTGGATAAATTTTCCGATTTGTTGTTATAGCGGCAACGGAAATACATCATCTGTGAAAATTTTAACTGTCTAACCGTCACGGTTCATGAAATACAGCCTGGTGACAGACGGACGGATGGACAGTGGAGCCTTAGTAATAGGGTCCCGTTTTACCCTTTGGGTACGGAACCCTAAAAACGAACGAAGCAAAGGTGCGTCGGTACTTCACGTCGGAACAGTTGCTTACACTGTACCAAGCACAAGTTCGGTCGTGCATGGAGTACTGCTCTCAGCTTTGGGATGGATCAGCAGTCTATTGAGAAGCGTGCCAGAGGCTCATCAGCAACGATTCGCTAGTTCAGACTAAGTTACTTGATCTTGAGCATCGGCGTAAAGTTGCTAGTCTAAAGTGCATGATTTAATTTCCTCCTGCCCCATTTTCTATCGGACTGCCAGAGCTGACACGAAAAATCGCCAGCTTTATTTATCGTCGATATTCCGAAAACCCGTACGGAACGCTTTGATTCCACTTTTATTATGCGAACTGCTAGTCTGGAATGTGCTGCCTGAATGGATGTTCCCCGATAGTTACAATCTGGTTGTCTTCAAATCACGAGTGAATCGGTTTCTACTAAGCTAGCGTGCTCCATCGTAGACCGCATCATCGGTTAACATCAAGCGAGATGGTGGTCGATCGCAAGCCTATCTTTCAACTTGGTAAACTGCGGATAGAACCGCGGCCACAGAAAGTGAAACAAGTGAAGCCAATAATATAGCGTGTAACAACAAGAGTTGTTGTGATCGTGGACAACACCTGCACAGCACAGTCACAACAACTCGCGTCAAACAATATGAATTCCAAACGAACTGTCGGCAACATTGTGCCATTATGTCTTCTGTGACAACACTTCACAATTACAATTTTAAATACAAATGCAGGTTTTCAGCGACCGACCTTGGAGTCGGAGAAAAAATCTAACACGTGTAATAACGGATATCTATAGATATCTACCTACTCAATGTATGAATCTTAGTTGGAAATTGTAAACAAGTTTTCCAGTGTTACTTGGAAAGGGTTACTAAGTCGAAAGGGGTACCCTACGCTATGCTCATCATTGTGAACAACGTTTACCATGGGACCAACCCCTGAAATCGCGAAAATAAATCTGCTGTTTCCATTTTGTCGAGCGTGAAGTACAGTTTCTAATGAAATAGCCTTAGACTTATTCTAAGCTGATAAATAAATTAAAAAACAGTAATATTTGCTAACACTAATCCTAAAGGATGTGATACATGTATGTATATTTATATACCTACGTAGTAAGTATCAAAATGTTGAAATCGATAAATAACCAGCTTTTTCTGTCATTAAATTCGTTGTTCCTAATCACTCGATTTATCTTTACAAATGTTTTGCTACCTGCATAAATAAAATAAATCGTAATCCGTCTCTTTCTAACCAAAGCAACAATATAATCACCGACCGTCCAGAACAACAACAACACGAATAACTAAATCAATATGCAATCGAATAGATGAATTATGCACGCGAATCGAATTGATTCGATATGTCGTATCGTATCGTACGTATTACCTACCACACCACACCAGCAAGTGCCTTGTGTGCGATATGTACGCGACGCGACATTTGCAAACGTAATATGAGGCGAGAAACTGGACACGTAGTGCTAGCACTTGTTCCAGTAGATGGAACGTGACAAGGAACAATCTCTTGCAAGTAGCTAGCTTCTCTACATCACACCTAATAATAAGTATTTTTCCTTGCATTTCACTGTTTCTGGAGCGCGAACATAGTGAATACTCACCTTTAGGTGTTGATTCTTGCACTTAAAAAGCATACTTTTTTTTTAATACTAATTTAAAATAGTTTTTGTATTTTTATTACAGGTCCGCGGAAAAAAGGAGTGGCAGAAACGGCGTGGGATTTCCAGCTTTGCATGATGTGGGAGCCTTTAGATGGTGTAATGTGCGAAAAAAATTACTCAACGAAGGATGATGCAGGAAAGCTGCCTGCGACAGGATGGTGATTAGTTATTTTCCATAAAAAAAAAAAACATCCTCAACGAAAATTAAGTAGGATGAATGGAATTTGGGAACAGCTGATATTTTTTCGTGATTTCAGAGTTTTTCCATTGTAAAAGTTAATCATAATGATGAGTGGTTGACCTCCTCCTTTAGGCTTGGTACCTACCACCGTTCCGTGTAACCTTGTGTGTATGAGCTGTCATATCTCGCTGCAATAGAATCTTTGAAAACCATTTGTCCGGATAAAAGATAACCACCATACACAATCATACCCATATAGCCGTCCATTGGGAGAAACTTACGTACTTATTTACATCATTGTGTAATAATACAAAACACTTCTCTTTGGAACTGTGTTGGATTGTCAACTACCTAGTTTTTGCTGTTTTTCTCTCTAGTAACACCAAAAAAAAAAAAAAAAAGAAATCATTGGAGGTACGATGTGGGTGAGGGGTTGCGCGGTCGACGGTGCGCCGTGCGCGGGGCGAGGCGTTCAGTCGCGATCTAACCAAACAAGGGATCGCGCGCGTTTTGTCAACAAAAAATCCTACAAAAATGCCCCTATCAAAGGTCGCATTAATGTGCCTCGAAAGCAGCGCATTATTAAAAACGGACATATTATTTTTAAAAGGCAAGTCAAGATTTATGCGAAGAGAACGAGTGCGGGAAAGTTTTATAGAAAGACCAAGCCAGTTTCCCGCGCAATACGAGCAACTTAGACAGAATCCGGACGTGTTTTTCCAGAATGTGAACCTGAGCGTGGAAATATTCGATTACATTCTAGAACACGTGAAGGAAGATCTGGAAGCTGCACAGAATTCAAAATATAAGACACCAGAGGAAAAGCTGTTTCTGACTCTTAAGTAAGTGCTTCATTATGGTTTTTACTAACATTTTTCCTATCATACTAATATCATATAGGTAAGTAGGTATGTGAAAGTTTGAATGGATGTATGGATGGATGGATGTTTGTTACTCAATCACGCAGAAACGGCTGGATGGATTTACATGAAATTTGGAATATACATTGCTTATGTTCTGGATTAACACACAGGCTACTTTTCATCATCATCACCGATTTTCATCACCACGCGGGTGATACCGCGGGGCGCAGCTAGTAACGTAATGAACAGAAATTTGTCACCGACTTGCACTTGGTCAGTACTTATAATTTTTTGTTATACTTTAGAGTGTGTACTATAATCATGCCAAGTTTGACGCTTGTACGTATTACCGTTTTTACATTAGAGCAATTACAAAAATACGTTAAAAAAGTACGTTTGTTGTATGGCAAACTGGCGACCCCCTTTAATTTTAACTCTTTGATTTTATTATTATTTCTTATTAATTCCGCCATAACATTACATAATTATTCTGTGAAAATTTCAACTGACCTAATTTATTAATTTTTAGCCATTAAAAGATTGGACAGACGGACGGACAGAAAGACAGACAGCGTAGCAAGCGTAGCGTAGTAGCGTAACAAGGTCCCGTTTTTACTCTTTTGGTACGGTAACCTAAAAACCAAAGAGTAGGTATATTCGAATATGTATACCTACTTACTTGATTTATTTATATGTTTCCCCTACTAATATATTTTTATAAACAGGGCCAAAACCGTCTACCCTATTTGATTAGAGATCATGCAAACTGGTACCCATCAGTATCGAGTGTCGGGGTAATAAAATTAATACATTCATAGAAGTAAAACACATTAAATTAACAATAATTATTTATTGACTTTGACAAATGAGATAATAGTTTTTTTTTTTTATTATTTAAATAGCTTGTATATTTTTGTGTGAATGTAATTTTACCGCTTTTTACCGTCCTATTAAATAATAAACTTTAAATAAACTTTATTGTTAAATCATAATAGGTACATTGACCAAATATACTTAATATTATTACAAATTTAGGAATCTCTCTTATTTAAACTAATGATGCAATTGAACATTGCGCTTCTTTATATAATTTAACACTTGTGCCAATAACAATAGTTGATGTAAATACATGTGATAAAATATTTCATGGCTTACTAACTTAAACATCTTAAAATCATGATTTTAATCTTTTGAAATTAAACCTTAAAAAAGAAAGAGGGTATATTTTTGACAAAAGTTTGTAAAATTTTTAAAACATAATAGACGATGAGGTTGGTACATGGCTGAGCACTAACTCCTAACTAGGTTGCCCTGTATTTAGGATATCAGTCCCTTCCTGTCCACATATTAAAATAAAGTTATGATGGAGATCTGATCTGTGATCTGTGGTACAGAAACACCGAGACAAATTATAAATATAATATTAAAGTAATTATAACTGTTATATATATACATATGTTTAGTGAATATGATATGCCTAATATTAAATAGAATAGAAATAAAAATAAAACTCACATTAAAAACACGACAAAATCTCAAACTACCCTCAACTGCATTAAATTCGCTGCATTATGACCAGTCTCGACGACAAACAAAACACAGAAACTTGTTATGACACGGACTTAACTATCAGAGCGCTTCTAGATGTGGCATCTAGTCAGATGCATTTATACAAATAATTATAACATAATTATCATTGTTTTTTTTTTGAGTGTTATTTAGGTGACGCATAAGTAAATTGAGATAAAATCTAATGATGAAATGATAAAACTCATTCGTACATATTAATAGCCTCTTCCTTTACCACATCAACTTTAGTCATAGGAGAACCCGGCTCGAAATTAATATGGTCCTGCATAGGAACCTCGCTATAATGTTGCTGAGTATCATAAGCTCCCATCGAGAACTCATCTAGTACTGCCTGGCTAATCTTAGCTCGTAACCTCATCTTCTGCAATGGCCCTAGCTTGTCCATCTCTGGAAGTAAACTCATTAAAAAGTGGTAGTTATCAGACTTCATGCATTCGTTGTTTTTAGCTACTTCTTCTTCCAATATCTTCATCTTTTTCCTTTCGATTTTTAAGAGCTCTGCTCTGACGTCACATAGTTCTTTCCGTTTTGAGGTGGAAGGCGCTCCCGTTGCTTCGTCTTCTGATTTAGAAGACGCCGGTGAAGCTGGTGATTGGCTGGACGCTTCCTGATATTTGTCAGGTTCTGCTTGACTTGAGTCTTCCAGTTCTCGTCGGTTGAAACTGAACTGTTGTCTTAGAAAGTGTAGTGCATCGTAATACCTCCAGCCTGACGTGAAATTGTCGTCGGGTACCCCAAACCGGTGCTGTGGTAGCCTTTTTAACTCCTTGCGATACGTGTCTTTTAAGTTTTTCCATCTTTTCTTTAGGTCGTCAACTGAAAAGAAAGAAACTTCTGTTAAATTAGATGTAATTAAAAGAAATACGTTGAAAAGGAACTGTGACTAGCTCTTAAACTTGAAGAGCATGCTGAATATGTTGTCTCTTATTTTAATAAATAACTTGGCATTTTTGTTGCAGGTATCTCACAGGCGCTATGCCCATTAAGCAACTAGCCAGAAAATACTGCTCGGATCCCGATGGGCTCTTAAAAATCATCTGTATGACATTATTTGCCATTTGGAAAAAGCTCTCGCCTATTCACCTCCGACCTCCCACTCCCGCCGAAGTAAACAATTTGGCGAAAGAATTTAACGAAAAATGGAAATTTCCAAACTGCGTAGGAGCTATCGGAGGCAAATACATCCGCATCATAGACTCATCGACTGGTACGACTAAGAAAACTATTTTAAATGCCGTCGTCGATGCGAATTTCCGTTTTTTGGCTGCCTATTTTGAGAGGAAAAGGAGTGCTGACGAGTCTTTTGTAAAAAACATGTTTAATATTAGCGGGATGCAGTGTCTACCTGGGACAGAGATAATGCTCCCGTTGTTTGTGATAGGAAACGAGGCGTATCCTCTAAAGCCTAACTTGATGAAGCCATATCCTCTAAAAGCGTCATATGCCTGCTTGGATAAAAATAGATTCAACGATAGACTTAAGAAAGCCAGAGTGCCGGTGGATTGTGCGTTTGAGATTTTGACGGAGAAATGGAAAATATTCACCACTCCGTTTACGATTGGGCTGGAGGAAACCAAGATAGTCTCCAAGGTTTGTAACATTTTGTGATATAAAGGACTATTTTATCACCCCATACTTATCTGAATTGAGTATGGTTTATGTCTTGCCACTCAGTCCCGTAGGTGGAATTAAATTTGATGAGGGATAGATTTCACACTGAATTGACTCATTGAATAAGTTTCACTTCTCTATAATGCAGAAATACTGAAAAACTCCGAGTTGAGTTAATATATTTCTTATTTGTTCGTTTTGGCTGAGGGGCTAGGTCCCGTGTCAAAGTTTCAAAGCTGTCTTTATTATTTCTGTATTAACTTTTTGTTTCAAGGCAACCTGCTTGCTCCACAACATCATTAAGGACAGAGAGGGCGACAGAGACCCACATTTTAGCCGGTTCGGACACGTTGACAACGGCTGCATCTATCTCAACTTGGTCACGAATAAGACGAGGAAGAACAATCGTATCTCGTCTATTGCCGTTTCTATTCGAGACCAGTTGAAGGACTACATACGGGACGCAGGAGACAGTTGGAGGGTTAAGAACAAAAGAAATAAAAAAATAAAACGCGAGTAAAATAATATTATTTGTAATATAATAGGTCGGGGAAAAAGTCTTTTCGTATTTTGTATGTATAAAGTTGTAGTAAAAATCTCATCGGTTGTACTGTTTGTATCTGGCTGGTTTTGATACCATTAAAAATATGACATTTTAAAAAAGGAATACAAAAAGTAAAAAGCAATTTCCCGCCATTTTTCAATTGTTTTTTTGTTCGATAAAATGAGTGAATCTAACGAAGAAATTCGATATATTGTGAAATTTTATTACAAAAAACTGAAAAATGCGACACAAGCCGCGAATAAAATTTGTGACATTTATGGACCTAATGCAGTGTCATCAAGAGTAGCACAATGTTGGTTCAAGCATTTTCAGTCCAGGAATTTTGATGTCAAAGATGCAGCTCGCTCTGGTCGCCCTGTTACGGATAAAGTCGATGCCATTTCTGAAAAAGTGGACCAAGATCGGCATATTAGTAGTTACGACGTAGCTGAAGACCTGGGGATTAACCACAAAACAGTTTTGACCCATTTGAAAATAACTGGGTATACAAAAAAACTCGATATTTGGGTGCCACACCAGCTCACTGAAAGAAACCAAATGAATCGTGTACTCATTTGCGATTCTCTATTGAAACGTAAAGAAACCGAACCGTTTTTGAAAAGATTGATCACTGGTGATGCAAAATGGATCACCTACGACAAGAATGTGCGCAAACGATCATGGTCAAAGGGCAGTGAAGCACCACAGACTGTAGCGAAACCCAGATTAACACGTAATAAGGTGATGCTGTGTGTATGATGGGATTGGAAGGGCATCGTTCATTATGAGCATTTACCGCCGGGCAAAACCATCGATTCGGATCTCTACTGCCAACAGCAGATGAGACTCAAACAAGAAATTGAGAAAAAACGGCCGGAATTGATCAACATAAAGAGTGTGGTCTTTCATCATGATAACGCCAGACCGCACACATCTTTGGCCACTCAGCAAAAATTTAGAGAGCTTGGTTAGGAAGTGTTAATGCATCCACCACATAGCCCTGACCTTGCACCCTCAGATTTCCACCTGTTTCGATCTCTTCAGAATTCTTTGGGTTGTGTTAGATTAACATCAAGAGAGGACTGTCAAAACTACTTGTTGCATTTTATTGATCAGAATTCCCAAAATTTCTGCAGCAACGGGGTCATGTCACTACCTAAAAGATGGCAACAAGTTATCGAACAAAATGGTACATATATATTATAATTAAATGTAATTAAACTTGAAAAAAATATGTCTTGAATTTGTTTATAAAATACGAAGAAACTTTTTCCCCGACCTTATATGTAACACTCAACTTTTGTCTGATGGTAATAAGTTTCTTTATTATAATTTTTTGCAAATATGTCTTCCTACACACTCAGCTCAGATACTTAGTTATACAGTGTAAACTAGCGACACTAATGTAGGTACCTAAAACATCGAACGCCAGAGAGCAGAAACCCATAAAAAATTGTTCTGCACTATTTATAACAACACCAGCATTAAATCTTTGGACAGAATGTAGTGTTTTTTTTAAACCTATGCGTACTTAACAATTTTAGCGAAAAAAATCTTGTAATTGAATAAGCGAGTCAAAAGCGTTGCTCTCAGTATAATTTGTACCTGCGTGTAAGTCACTCATTAGTATTGATTCACTTGCGTCAAAATGTTCACTCACCCGCCGTGAGGTTTGACTTTACTGAGGGTTTGCAGATTTACAGTTAATTACTATATAGTTCTATCATGGCACTACATGGTTACAGTTGTTTATTATCTATGGCAGCGCTAAGAATGGCGAAGCCCTCATTCTCGAGGTAACATTGCCGTGGAGGACAATGTTATCGACTTTACTACCCAAGAGTTACAATAAACGTTTTGTAAGTGTTCATTTATTATTTTCCTTATTAACAAACAATGTAATAGTATACGCTAGTTGTCCCACGAAAAAAAAAGTTTTGCTGGATTTTATAAGAACATTATCCAATTTGATGCACCTACGAGAAGGTAGGTACTTAACTAATATTTCCATGCCAAATTCCATCCAGTACGCTTCAGCCGTACGAGTCATGAAAAGAAAGAAGAACAAACAATAGGTATCTACCTACAAGTTTACTTCTGCATTTGATATGATTAGCATAAATTAGCTGTTTTCAGCAGTTTTACCCGTTATCCGACATAAGTGAGTCATACATTTTCTTTGAGATAAAAACAGTCTGCTCAATGAATTCAAATAGTATCTATATATATATAGATATATATCTAATAGGTACCTAAGTACATAAACATATAGATCGTTGGTCTGCAATTTTTTCTATTCCGTGATACCTAGGTACAAGACAGAGCTAGGTACTAGGTATTTCATCAATCCGTTCAGATGTTACAAATTTCAATACCTACAAAACAAACCAATAAAACAAATAAACGTAGGTACAAACATTCCCAGTTAAATTATAGGTAGGTAAGTAAAATCTATCAGATAAAATAAGCAAACGTGAACTGCGCCAAAATTGTCAAGGAGAGAATATGAAAAAGTCACCTTTGAATTCTGGAAATTTCTTCTGAATCTCTTCCCAGAGCTTCTTGGTTCTTAACTTATTCTTGTGATCAGGATGGTTGAACTGCCATATACCGGGGCGGGCCACGATCTCAGCGATGAACCGGTCGCAATCCATCGCAGCGTAATGTAATCCGTTGTTACTGAGGTATTCGTAGGTACGCTTTTTTGACATGGCGCGATCGTAGGTTTAGTGGCCACGCCGGTACCGGGGTAGTGCGATGTCGCGCACTCGAAGGTTTTTAAGTGTTATCTTTAACAAGTAAGCGTCTTCTTATTCCACTTTTATCCATATAAATCTATTGCCTAATATGTAGTGTGACAGTGACAAATGAGTACCGCTGTCGTGACGTCAGCGGACGTCGACCGAAGGCGCCCCGCAGCGAGCACGATCCCTAGCAACTCGTCACGCAACGCAATCCTGTCCACGGGACTGGAGAACAACCTTGAAAACTCGACAAAACACGACGCGAGAGCAGTAGAAACTGTTATGTAAACTGTGGGCTCGCGGAGCGGCGACGCGTGGTCGCGGCGAACGGTCGCGTGCGTCTGACGCCCCGCCCGCCGCGCCGCGCCGCCGGACGCGTCGCCCGCCGCGCCGCTCGATTACCCGCCTCCCCGGTATCGATCTGTCTCGCTCGCTCGTGTCGCGTTCCTTTCCCCGCTATCATTCTGTCTCGGTCGCTCGCCCTCCTCACTGTTTTGTTTTCGCCGCTCACAGAGCGACCCTCGCTTCACGGCCGTGCGTGATGCGTCTAAAAAGCGAGGTTACAATGCACTGCACCTCCTTGTTCAGAACATACGTTTTAAAATAGTTTAACGACTACGATTGTGCTTCAATATTTTAATTGGATAGCAGCCTTCTTAAATATAAAAATGAATATTTTAGGTAAGTAAGTAGGTACATGCCTACTTACTTACGTAAAACAAAAACACTAATTAACTTACCTATTAGTAGGTATACGACCAGTAACACCAGTTAAGTCCGTGATAATTTTATGGACAGAATGACGCGAAACCTGACCTTTTACGCAAGACTGGGAGACAAATAGTGATTGATGGTGGTCAAGGCAAGATCTCACAGGACTGAAGGTGCTAGACTTTTACCTACATGTAAAAAAGGGGATACCAAACTTTAACCTAAACGTACTCATGTAAAAGCCTGGCATCAGGCAGTTTTGTGTTACGTAGGGATACAAACTTTATTCAATAGTGCTGGGGCCTTACCCCTAGCTTCACTTTTGCGAGCCAACTTTTAGTTGGTACCTAATATAAACCAACTCATTTAAGCTGCATCGTTTAAAAGCGTCTAACTTGAATGAACGAAAATCCGTTTTACTATGCGTGTGTGCGTGAAAATAACAAAGCTTGGCGGCTATCAAATAACTACCGCTTATCGTAGTTGATGGTACCGTTTAGACAAATAACACCTATGCGGGTCAACTTTTCGAGCTAGGGGTAAGGCCCCTGGTCATTTTTACCTGGCTAAAGCTTTGCAACTGTGGTTATGTAATCGATTGCGGGCTGGTAAGTTTTATCATTGAGTTTTCAGCTCTGCCCCTTTACGATAAGATGCGTAATGCTGAGTTAAATTATTATCTTTAGAAAGAACAAGAGCTGTTTTGAGGTTTTACTGCAAGCAGTGCTCGTAGAGAAGCCCAAATGAGAGATGACCGAGCTAGAGCATCGGACGACCCAGTCAGCCCTTGGAAGGGTGACCGCGAGTAGCATATCTAATAGAAAACTACCTTGTCGCCTACTAAATATATTGTAGTTTAAAGCTGCCTCCAGGACATGATAATAGTAAAACCATTATTGTATAAATAGGAATAAACCGGCCAAGTGCGAGTCGCGGTCGCGTACTGAAGGTTCCGCACCACCACATAAAAAAACCTTCAATATCTCGAAGGTCGTTCAGTGTGGAGGTTAAAGGGGGAGGCCTATGTTCAGAAGTGGACGTGTTCTGATTGATTATGATAAGATATTTATTTACCAAAAAATACGTTTTCCTTCATTCACTTCGAAATCCTTAAGGCAAGTTTCACTGTACGGAATTCTAATAAAACAATCGATAAATAAGCCATGTTACAAACCTTCGGGAGGTTTGAAAACCAGTACAGGCCAGTGGCCACCCTACCTATACGAACTACGAGACTCAGTATCGAGAAAACTGGGCTTGTAAAGTCTCACATGGTCACCCATCCAAACTAAAGGTTAACTTCACGGATCGGTCAAGACCGCCCAGAAGAGTTACACTTCGTATTTTACAAAAGCGTACATAATAGTAAAAAGCCATCAAAATTAATTATTTACCCTCGTAAATGGGACTCCATTTTGTCATCAGATCATACACAAGTAAAAAAAAATCCATTCAACGCCTCGTTTTACTTTGTGTTTTGGAAAGACCAGAAAGTCTTTTTACTTTAGTAATCTCCTTATCAATTTCGTTTCCAACTTTTCACTAAAAGGACTCTGTAGGCGAATTTTCTTATAAAATTTCGTAGACGGAAAATGTAGTAAAAAAGAAATTGGGATTACTTCTCACTGTTTTACCTACTTGCGAAGTTCCAGTTTTCTGAAAACTTTGCAGGATAAAAGTACATTAATTCCTAAAATAGGACAAGGTCTACCTTTATAAAAACTTACCAAAATATATTCAGCAATTTTCGTATGAAATGAATTAAAATAAACTAATGTTTCTATTACCAAGGATCCCTAAATCGTTCTTGCTATTACCGAGCCATCCATTTTTTACCGACTTCCAAAAAGAAGGAGGTTATCAATTCAACTGTTTTTTTTATACCGCAGAACTTTTGACTGCGTGAACTGATTTTTATGATTCTTTTTTTTATTTGATAGCTGGTGCTTCCCATTTGGTCCTATTTCAATTTGGTGCAGTTCTGACGAAGTCAGTTTGTTATATTGAGAATTATACGGGATAAAAATATGACTGTCCGACTCTCTACACAAAAAAAAACCATGTCGATTTATCCATTGTTCTGATGCTGTGGGAAACAGCACCACAGACAAAACAACCACAATGACGTCAATTTTGTCATACAATTTTACTTCTCCTTGACTCATTTATACACCCATATAAATGTCATTACTAAACCATTTAGGTATTCCATTATGATCTAAAACACTGAATCACTTCTCAACTGAAATGAAAACTCACCAACTTCACCATAATCTACGACTTTATATTTACAATGCAGCTGTGAAATCTATGACCTTACTGTAAGTGGTTTGTTTACTACAAAAACTGCAACCGATTATATCCCTTCAGTGTAAACATTTAAGTATAATTCAGTTAAGTTAATTTGTTTGATGATTGAAGTTAATCGATAAGTGGTGAGTCAGCAGTCTACCATGACCGTCCTCAAGCGACAGAATGTGCAGACAGTTGGATCAAGTGACCTAGTTACAAGTATCTTCTGATGCTGATTCAGCTAATTCGTGCTTGTTTTTGGTGTTGACACGTTATCGTTTGCAAAACATAAAGTTTGGAACGTGATCAGTTTGATATTTCATTAGGATTTGATTACAAAACATTATAGTGCTGTCTCTAGTGGTTTTTATAATCATGCGGAGGTAGGTATAATCACAGAAAAAAAGAAGTAGATAGAACGGAAATGAGAAGGAAACTGTCGCCAGGTATTGTGACAGATATGTGATTGAACATGCTTATTTATGTCAACGCGTCGAACTCCGCGTCACAGTTGCTAACACAGTTGCTATGGGTTTATATGGGTGCAAGTGGCTACAATAAATTTCTTACAAAAATGCCTTGATAGCCGTTCTAATTTAAACAAAGAAAAAAACTTTTCAGTGGGTATAATCATCGTCAAAAAGATTCTAGCGCTCAGGGTAGTTAGTTACAGTAAGCGTCAAATTGATTTTAGCGTTCAGTTTTCGACATATCAGTTGATAATGATAGTACCTACCTACTTATTATGTCAAAAACATGATCGGGGAGATAAACTCGATTAATCGTGAGATAATTATATAGGTATTCATTCGTTATCTCGATTTCGTACAAGAAGTAACTCTATATAGAGTAGTGTCCAAACCTTCGGTCTTTAAACAGTTCTGGATGTATTCATCGAAACACATTCAAAAACTACCTGAACGAAACTTCAAATAAACAAGAACTACGAAACGTCCTAAACAATAATAGATAGGTAAATATTGCAGCATTTGCAGTATTTTTCGATCGAACCACCGAGAGCGCATTTCCTGACCTTTATATAAAACCGGGCTCGTCCTAGATGGCAGATAGAATGCATCCGTCATATAATACATAAAGCCCATGTACCAACATGTTTTTACCAAGCGAGCTAACTGAACAACCTACAAAATAGATGTACTTCTGTGAAATGACACTAACTGACATTTTGAAACTACCTATTTATTGATATAGTTTTCATTGCCGCTTTACACCTATCAATTTTTTTACATCTCACACAAAGCCAGCAGTGTGCAATGTTGGTGTTGTAAAAGGACGTCTGTAAGCGCGCGCATGGTAGGTACGTTGTGTTGTAGATCTTTCTGCCTTCACTTCTGTTGCTAGCCGAGAGGCTTGCGTGTGTGAGTGAGTGCAGTGCCCTGGCAGTGTAGTGCTGCTCTCGAGGTTACCGACTGTCAGTATCGATGATCTAATTAAGGCGGTGACTGCACTATACGATAACTATTATTAGTTTTCATGTTCATTAGACATCATAGAAAACACGCAATGAGAAATAGTTAGGTTACGGCAAGCCTTGAAGAGCAGCGACAGCTAGGTGTCGATATTCTTATAGTTGTACGTTTTCAAATTCGTAGCTGCAATGAGCAATATATAAGTAGCTTAATTATAAAATACTACCATATTACCTTATTTGCTTTATTATATCGATAAACCTTAAAGAACAGAGTCAATTTTTTCTCCTAATTTGCAAAGATTCTACACACAAAATGTAAAACACATCTTCGCAATATAGGTCTTTTATTTATATGGTATACCAACAAAACTTGATCTTAAATAACACCTAAATCGATTAGTCACAATGATTCAAACGTACCTAACCAAACAACCTGACGCGAACGGTCATCAACGAAAGCCCCTTCAAATAAAATAAATTGACCAATTAAATAAACAGATTTCATAATCATAGCTCTAACGAACACGCAATAATAAAACAAATTATAAAACCGCGATCGACTGATATACCTACTCTTATTAGGCGAATCGACAAAAAGTTTCGCAAGTTTTCCCCCACACTATTATTATCTTTCAAGCGGCACGCACACTGACACGGATTGCATTCGATTATAGAGCAGCACAAAGTTATCGTTTGCGGATGTGAAAATGTTATTCTAACGACTTTAACCCTTAATCTTTCGTAGTTTCGCATTTAGGTTAGTTCGAAAACGCAGGGGTGGTTTGTTAATATGTAAACTGCGTTTGTTATGTGTGAGTGGTGGAACTGAGTAGTGTGGGTAGAGTCATCGACCTGTATCTAGAATGAACCTACCCCAATATGAAAAATATAACTATTTCCGAGTGGTAGCATTTAGTTTTGTAATATCGTCCGCCATTTTGATTTTACAGTTTCATAACGTGTGTTTGCGCAACTCCCATGTTTGTAGCTCTGAATCGTTCATGTCACATAATACTCACACGTTACTTTATTTGTTAGTTCGTTTGTTTAGAAAAATAAGAACTCGATGCCTTTCGTGCATCAAAAATTATAATTAGTGACATGTAGGCACTAGACTTCAGCCGCCACGTAACTAGGTAGATATTAGACTAGAAGAAACTTTTCAGTAAGCCCATGGCTTTGATAATAGGGCATCATCATTTTATACTCGATAGCCTTTATTCAACAATCTTACAAATACAGATATGAAAGTAAGGTTTTAAGTAAAAACTTATTATACTTAAATAAATATATTAATTTACTGACACCGGTATTAAGATTGTCTTACGATCCCGCAAAAGCCCTAGAGATTGCCACACCTTTCGATTTCGAGTCATTATCAGTAACCCCAGGTACCTATCTCAATATCGTCTTCCCATCGAAGACACTGTCTCCCTTTCTTTCTTTTATTTTGTCTAAGACACCTTGAGGTTACATCTTTAGCCCATATTTTTTCGTGACTTTCATCATGTTACTTTTCTGCTTGTGTTAGTTGAAAGCCAGTTGAGGTCTCTATTATGATCGCTCGGTCCACTAAAATCCATCCAATCCAGCTCAAATCCAATGATCCATTGATACTAGGTACTATTGAAGAAGACACTGACTGCTACAACTCAGCTCACGCTAACGCAGCAGGCAGGGAATTCTAAATGTATTTGTGCTTTCTTTATGTAACAATAAATAAGTTTTGTATTTGTGTTTGTATTGATGGATCTTTTTGCACTTTAATGTCCTCTTTATTCCTTTATCCATGTTTTTTTTTCAAAATAGATCTAGTTCAGCTTCTACCAGCGGCTTGAATACTTGTGTGTTGCATTCTATATCGATGCTAGAACCTGCTCTACGACGCATCTAAAATATGATAGCGCAAAGTAATATATCAACGAACGACTCACTAAATTGTTTCACTAACTTTTTCAATAATATTTGTTTGTCTGTTTGGCATCATAATTATACTAAATCCTCATAGAGTTGACCGATTTAAAAAAATTGTTTTATTTGAACCTAGATAAATCTTTTAGACGGTTCGTACCTACCTACCCATGTTTGATTAAGACGACCTTGTGACAATTTCGAACTTTAATTTTTTTATACAAATAATTTTGTATAAAAAAATACTTTACTATAAATATCTAGTTATTCGTTTGCTGAAACACGTGATTTCTCATATTTGACTCGATAGATAGAAATCTCTAAGATAACTCTAAATAGCTACTTTGATGAGCTAGATCTACGAGACTTGATAGTAAAATCTCGAATCAAAAGTTTTTGGTCGAGTTTTTTAAAGCTTTGAATATTAAAAAAACTTGAAAAGCCAACTAATAACCGATTCGCTGCTTTCCCTTTTCTAAGTAAACCTTTCAGTTAATGTCTTAACGTTTTACAATGAGTGTTATTTATGAGGTCGAGTCATAACAGAAGGCCCGTATAAATGTCAAACGAGTAAAGTAACATTGTAAGCAGTATACAATAAATTTCAGCTAACGAAACGTGAACTGTGCCCTTCAGGGCTTATCGTGAGATGTATTGCCTTCATTATATCGCTTTCCTACAGTTGCAACAATATAACTCGTGCAGTAGGACAACTTGCTACGAAATAAATACACCTACAAATGCGAATTACGTTTTGTTATGCCATAGGTGGCAAACAAGCAGACCGGCTGCCTGATGGTAAGCATTCACCGTCGCCTACGGATACCTGTAACACCAGAGGCATCACAAATACATTGCCCTGCGGACAGAGCGAGTCTATGAGAGAATATATGTTGCATGAGTACGGCGTAAACCCTCGAGATGTTGGCATGTTTCAAGGTATCCTAGCCGCACCCCCATATGTATGTTGATCAAATCCTAATATTGTGTCACAATCGACACCCTGCAGTTTCACCCGTTAGTTTTCAGCATTCTCTCAATATAAAAGGAACCGTAAATTCATCTTTATAAATCACACTACTTCCCATCAAATTTCATATTAATAGGTTTATTTTTTCGTTGATAGGTGTATTTAAGTTTGAGCTATTATGTCAGTTCAATGCGTGTAGTGAAGCTAAATAACGATACAAACATCTTAGATTTTCGATACTTATTCTCCAAACTATTATGTATTTGTACACATATGAAATAAATAAATAAAAATAATAAATCCATTTAGTAGTGAAAAAGTAACAGAATGAAGAACAGGCAGGTAGTTACTATCGGTTGATCTACATTCTACGTCTCTCACGTAAATGACAGAGACAGACAATGTAGAACTCGAATTGAAACTTTCTGTTTTTTTTCTAGCCGTGATCGTCCCATTGCTGAGCAAAGGCCTTTTTTTTATGATACTGGGTGACTAGTCGAGCGAAGTCGCTCGCCTGATGGCTCTACACGCTTGCCCATAACAGCTCAACGCCACTCAGAATTTTGAACTTCAACAGTTCAAAACCCTGGATGACAATGCACTGCGCTCGTCACCCCGAGATATAAGGTGTCAAATCTCTGTGTGCCCTGTAATTTCGCTGGAAACTTGCCCTTCAATCCGGAACACAGTCCTCCTTTCCTTTCTTCCACTCCTCTCTGTTCTGTGCTATGGTGTACCAGTCTTTTGCGTGGAAGTCAAGCTCGTCCCGCCATCTTTTTCTGGGCCTTCCACGGGGTTGTAACTCGTATGGCATGCGGCTGATGCGGCAGACTTTGAAAAAAACCTTTTTTTTATATATTGGAAAAAGAGTTACTGTGTCCAAAATGTATCGGGCAATTACAAGTAAATGTTATTTATACAGAAGTAAATTTATTAGCTGTTGATTTCTCTTTCCTGGGCCTTAATGAAGGAAACTCTAAATTATAGTTTAACGTCGGTGTCGCTCTATAACTGATTTAAAGTTTTTCTCTATCACTTCACTCTAATATTATGAACTACCTGCGCCCGGCGGTTTTACCCGGCGTTGTCCTACAGTACAGGAACTGCTGATATTTGCGAGTGAATGTAAAGTTTCTATCCCATTTTTATTTTTATTTGTCCGGCCGCTAAGCACTAGTGTAGGTATAGACTGCATACACACACAACATTTCGAATTTTTGTGACTTTACATTTATAACTATTTTCAATAAAATAAATAATTAAAAACTTTTCAGCCATCTTGATGATTTTCGGCGAGGATGAACTTCCTATACCTTAAAACTAGATACTGCTTTTTCCTGCAAACGCTAAGTAATTTAATATTCGTATATGCCTGTAGTATGCCTGTATTATGTTACTTTGCGAAAATTCATCTTCAAACTTTTTTGACGAATCTCTAGCTAATTTCCGCTTTTACGTCATATTTAGTGCAATAGGGAATTGGGAATCAATCATCTATGTTTTACTTTACAGAAATTTGTCAATGGCGTCAATTTAACCTAACTTGGAACAAAAATAAATTAAAGCTGGAAAAAAGGTTATTAGGATAAAATCGTAATATTAACAAAGTTCTGTAAGGTACAGGTTTCTTTCCAGATTGATTTTTTTATTCAGGTTAAATTTGCACCATTGACAAATTGTCTTTTCTTCCTTCTACCAGAAACTGGCAAAGGCATTATCAAACATTCCTCTATGACTTTTTTATCAGAATCAGAAATCATTTATTGAGACCACATAGATCGCGTTGAGCTGAAAACCGCTTTTTTGCACTAGTGCTTTTGAATAAAGTTTTTTGCAAAAATGGCATAATGTTTGGTCTTCGAACACGCACAGAAAATTATAGTGTTGTGGGACACTGAGTGCCGAGGGTGTGGACCAGCCCCTCGACAGCTGGCTTACTGTGTTGTAACGAACCACCAAATCTACCAAAATATGATATCTGCTGCGAACCTATATAGCACCCCAATATTACGTAAAGATTAGACCAAAGTTTTGTATATCCATGTACCTACTTGCATTTATTTTATGCTTTGTCATTTTATTTAAACAAATAAATTGACAAAACATCGCTTACCACCGTTAGATTCTTTGCCACTTATAGCTTAAAAAGATAGCCGTCAAAACCGAGAGCTTATCATAACAATGTAAAATGCAGTATGTAACATAGATAATAAGATTGATGTATGTGTTTGTGTGTATGTACAGTTGTGTTCGTGATCTCCAAACCGGTGTGGTTACTAGGCGCGGTCGCCACTTGTCCTACTCACTGTACTAGCGCAAGGAAAAGGTTTTCACAAGCTTTTCACTGTTAAATAAAAAAATATTAGTGTTAAAACCAGGCTTCTATGTTTCGTTAACATAAACTAAATGGTCCCAAGCTAGAATGATTTACTAGTTGCTATTGAAAAGGTCCACTTTCTTCTCCAGGCTTTTTCTTTAGATCAGTTCGAAGGTATCAAATTATTATATTGTCATTAGTGGCCGAACTATGAATATTCGCGTAAAATACGTACTATCGAATTTCATACAAATTTTGAATTTAGAATTTGAAATTAGTATGGAATTCGATAGTACGTATTTCACGCGAATATTCGTACTTGGGCCACCGGATACCAAACATGCAAAGTTTCGAAACGATACGAAAATAAGAAGCAGGTACCTATGTACCTAAGTTAAAATTGACTTACAAGAATGTACATAGAAAAAAGAGTGTTTTTTTATTGTCATCTACGAGTAAAAATCATTTTAATGCTAATTTGACTGACTCTGACGCTGCGGTCTAGGAGACCATGACCTGGTTATATATTATCTTTGAAAGTAACTATGTAATAAAAGGAACTGAATATTTTTGATGTGAAACATCAATTGGCGCGCATTGACAGGAAAAACGACTCTTATGCCATCACGAACAAGACGTCATATATGCTTTGTTAATTGTTGCTATCATGTTTCACATCTTATTTTTTTAGGAGCATTATTTTTTCTGAAAATTTACTTCACCTTATTCGATTATTTACTAATTAATAGAAACTTAGGTACGGTATACACTATTAGCTTATTTCAAGACAAATAAATTACAATAGTTTTGTTAGTTAACTTCTCAACAGAGTTTTTTTATAATGTTTTCCGTTTTCTTGTTAACACCAAATTAATATGCATTAAAATGTTCTTATTATGACCAAATTAGTAAGTAATAATATTTTTCTTCTTATAACCTAACCTAACCTAACCGTACTTTGCCTGATATTAGAGATCGTTTGAACTGTAATATATTATAAGCATTCGTTGCTTATAGGTATATTATTATAATATAAACAACCTTCAATTTAAGTTGTGATCGGTATCAAATCTATACATAAAATAAAAACGTAGAGATAAAAAAAAATTATTGCGAGATATAAAAAAAACACAGAGGGCGTCTTAAAATAAGTTAAGACTGTTTTTAGAATTTTTAACTGTATGTTTGTTTGCCCAAGCACATCTCCTAAACCACTGGAGTTTTCACGAATATGCTTAGCTATGACCAGATTGAAGTATAGGCTATGTTATTTTGCGCAAGGGCCGGAATAAGGGAGGAGAAGGTTTGAAAGTTTATATGAAAATCTACGCGTACGAAGTCGCGGGCAATAGCACTATAAATAAATATTTATAATTATGAATTTACAAGTGTTATCTGTGGGTTACCTCTCACCAGACTAATATGCAATAATATTTTCTTTTCAATGTTGTAAAACGTTTTTCCAGGCGTCTGTACTTGGAACAGGCGATATTAGAAAGCGCCGGCGCCGATGGTAATTATACCGAACAACACTGTTATTTATTCTACGGCCGCAACACCAGCAAGAAAGCTGCCTGTTGGCGCCGATATCAACACCATTTGCCTAAAAAGACATCACGTAAAGCGATGACCCACGTTACAACTAGGACAAGTTGAAGGACTGCACACTACCACCCCTTTCTAATGGAAATTTCTAAGATTCGTACACATACCATCAGCCAATAAACGTCCACTGTTGAACAAAGGCCTCCCTCTTAGAAAGGGATGTTGCCATAATACCCACGCTTGGCATGCGGCTTGGGTATCACAGTGCAGTGAGATTTGTACACAATGATTTATTTAATACCTATCAATAATTTTACCAATAAAAACAAGCACAACAAAAAAAACACAAAGAGTATGAAACTTATAGTACTTTAATATTTGGGTTGTCATTTATGATACGAATGGACCTTCTCCGTACTGCCGTCCTCTTGTTTCCTGAGCTACAATCTAGGCATCTTCAAGGCTAGAGTGAATAGATTTCTTCTAGATCAACGTGTTCCATCCTCGGACACACTGTCGCTTACCATCAGGGGAGCTGGTGGCCAAACGTAGATCTATTAAATATTAAAAACAACTCAATTATCACTGTGAGTCATACGTCAAAGTCAAAATTTCTCTCTCTTGCCCTACCTATAAGATTTCCGCGGTTATGTTGCGCAGTGACGTTCTAGAAGTACTTAACTCAATATAAAAACCGGGTCATAATATAGGTATAGGTGATGTAAAGAGATCAAAAGAAGACTCATGATTTCAGATTAGAGCTCCCGGATGGACCTATATAGCTAAACAATCTATTCCGACTATATTTGCGAGAAATTATGTGGATTTGTGGCTATAGGCATAGGTTGTCTTGACAAAACGTGCAGGCAAATATGATTTTGGATTTTTAAAACGGAGATTCTGACCTGTCTTTTCTTATTTTGGACCGCAAAGAGTAGAGATTTCCTGATCGTAATTTTTGATATTAAAATCAATGTAAGTAACTTTAATCCAACTATTTATGTAGTGTTAGATAACTTGTGTTTTGGTTAGTTAATAATGGCACTTGCCATTTAAAAAAAGTGACTTCTAAAGTAGAAAGAAATACGAGGTGTATAATTCTTAATAATGACGTCGTTATATAGAGTGAGTGTGATGCTACATAGAGTGTGTCATTGTGTGGACAACAAGGGAAACCAACCAAATCAAATAATTTCAATGTTTTAGGGAGTTTGTCGTTAAATAGTGTCTATTTTACGCTGTATGTTTAAACCCTAATACCTGTATTTATCAAGTTGTACACGAGAGAGGCGTTGTTTAGACGAGCGGGCCGCTAACACGCGTGTCCGTCTGTCTGTCTGTCACGCCGGTATGAACTGACATTTCACCTCACTCATGTGCCAGACAACATGCGGTGTACAGACGGCAACAAAACTCGATTTTCGTGCTTTTTCATGTAGGTTTTTAAGAAAAGAGGTTTTGTTTCATTTCCCGAATAAGTCGTGTCGAATTTCGAAAAACTCGTGGCAAATTCATGATGAAGCAGTAGTAATTTACTGTTTTTGTCTGAATATTTTTGATTAACATAATTTTAAACGACGTTAACTCAGGTTAAATTTGATATCCATACTAATCTCGGTCCAAACATTTATAATTGCTATAACAGCTGCAATATAACTCTGTAAAAAGTAGGAGGATTTATGGTTGACATTCCAAAAACCCGTCCGAAGCGCTTTGAGTCCACTTTTACTGTGCGAACTGCTCGACTGTGGAATGCGCTGCCTAAATGGGTGTTCCCCGATAGTAACAATCTGGATGTCTTCAAGTCAAGTCGAGTGAATCGGTTTCTTCTAGGTAAGCGTGATCCATCGTAGACCGCATCATCGCTTAACAGCAGGCGAGTTGGCGGCCAAGTGCAAGCCTATTATTTAAAAATATACATTAAAAAAAAAATACGAATTCTGATGGATTTCTCTAGGTGTTCATAAGACTGTAGCAGGTACCCGATATTACACTTAAGCGAAATATTAAAAGAAAATGTTTTTATTCAGCTTTTTAGAACAATATTATAGCCGTCAGAGCAAATAAATGCTTGGATCGAGTTTTACTAAATATTTACCTTGGTAAGTAGTGTCTTAGTCTACTATAAGTAGAAGACAAACCAGCTAAGTAGTTGTACTAGACGTCGAAAACTAACTAGTCTCTACTTCGCTAGTCGCTACTCTGGTGGCACTGATGACCGAACCCACGATAATATAAATTTCCAATATTTGGCTATCTTCGACCACTGGACATAGGTCTCTCGAAACACAGCCTTAGGCAATCGTCACTCCATCGATACTAAGGGTTTCCTTCGCTACGTTTGTTGATTTGACCAAAATCACCGACAAGGCTCAGCGTATTAGCAAGCTAAAGTGGCAGTAAAGTGTTCTAAACTGGAAACTAATGCTTCATGATACATTTTGTGTATTTCACTCTTGCTCAGTTCAATGATCAGTTTCTGAAACTCCAGGCTAATTTCTCTAAAATAATTCCAATGTTAGTATGGAAAGTTGAGTGAAGACAGGCCCAACTCTAAACGCGGGCCCGAATAGGTGCAGTTTGCAAAATCACGCGAACGCGAACCGAATCGGGGTGATAAACTAGCATGATATTAGATTTCACATACATATATTGTTCGGATTATTCCCGTAATAATGTACTTAGAAGGATGGTAAGTTACAAAATGTATCTTCTATTTAATTCGATTTATTTGCTATCGGTATCATGTTGTTTGTTCAAATGAAAGTTGGCTTTATCCTGACATTTAGGAAAATAATTATTTGTTTTCGTACCACCGATACCATTAAATAAATATAGTCTCCCCCAGCGGCGTATTGACCTTTACCGGTGTACCTTACCTTTACCCATTGCTGTAGTCATTTCAAATAGAAAATGTATTAATATTTTTTTCCAGATAGTATTTCTTAGATAAACAAACCTTCGTAATACTTGTTTGAAATCAGTTTGAGATAAGTTATGTGTAGTGTTTTAACTTACTTAATATTAGATACACAAACGTTGGCAATTTGATTAGTTCGACATTGTGATGTGAGCGAGTAGGTAGTTCTCAAAACTATTAACTTCAATTAATCGTATGGGATTTAAATCAGCAAACATAGATTAGAGCGCCGGCGCCGGCCCTTCGGCCAGGTAGCAAGATAACCTGCAAGTGGATGCGAAAACCAAAACCATCGTGTAGTGGCGAATATGAGAAACGTACGGTCAATTATGGACAAACTTACATTATATTATTGAAACTGACGTGGTTTTCACACATTTTATTTATGTTACACGGGAATTACTCACGTAAGATTAAGCCGGTTACTCCGACTATAGTTTCAACCGCATTAGACGGCCTTTTTCAAGGTGAATGCACGCGCGCGGCTGCGTCTCGCTTTGCACTGAGAGAGCAAAAGCGAGACGCAGCCGCGCGCGTGCATTCACCTTGAAAAAGGCCGTCTAATGCGGTTGAAACTATAGTCGGAGTAACCGGCTTAATCTTACGTGAGTAATTCCCGTGTAACATAAATAAAACTTACATTATGTCTATTCTTATAGTTAGTCAAACGAGTTTGACTACCAACTCGCCTAAAGGTAAACAACGGTATCAAAGATGAAGCACGCAGACAGAAGATAACTAGGTATTTCAAAACAGATAAACAACGGAGATTATGGTAAGATGTCGTGGTTGGTGTGAACACTTCAGGCCTAAATCAGGCTTGATGTGTTTAGTTGAGCGCACTGTGCAGACGACCTTGCTGTCTTTTTTGCATGTGGATTACGGAAAATGCCAGTATGCAGTGTTCCGCTAAGTACCGGCTAGAAGCTTTGGAGTCCAATGAGCGACGAGTTGTGAGGCTAATAGGCAATGAAAAACTGGTTTCTTTAAAGCTGCAGAGCCTTGAGCATCGGCGTAGGGAAGCGTGTTTGGCAATTTTTATAGGCTGTATTTCAGTGAATGTGTACTTGCGCTACACGACCTAATCCCTCCTTCCCCATTCTACAACAGGACAAGTCTGAGTACACATAAATACCATCCCTACATAGTCGACATGGCACCGGCTCGAACTAGCCGGTTTGACTCCACCTTCTTATTGCGACCTGCTAAGGACTGGAATGCTCTGCCACCGTCCTTGTTTTGTGAAAACTACATATAACTTGGGTGTCTTCAAGGCCAGCTTGAATAAGTACCTTCTAGGTCTACGTGCTCTATCTTCGGCCACAACATATCTTTCCATCAGGTGAGTTGGCCGCCAAACCTAATACTTTTCTATACATAAAAAAGACATATACCTACTTACTACACTTACATATGTCGATATACATCTAGCTGGATGATGATCCAGTGAATGATGATCACTGGTACCTTCGTGCGGTACAGTTTTATTACTAGTGCTACGAAATGGAACCGTCGCTATCAGTGGCCACATATAAAGCTGCATTCACGAACCGCTACCGGTCTCCAGCCACCATCTGCTGGGTTTGACACGCTACTATCTACGAATAGAATATAACGTCGCGGGTACAATGAGGTCCACTGACACTTAGGGAATTGGCTAGAAAATAAATCTGTTAGAAGAAAAGAGCTAGTGCAGATTTTATAAAATATGTTTTACGTACGTCAATATTATGTTGTTACAATGTGTATGATATTAATAGCGTCCAGCGGTTTTACTCGCTAAAGAGAACGTGAATTTTTCGGGATACATATTAGATAAAAGTAGCCTATGTGTTCAGCCCCTAGAGTTGAGTGCGAACAAACGTACAACATACACGCCTTCATAAACTTTCGCATTTATAATGTGATTAGGATTAGTGTGACATAACATAAGTGGGATGTGTTGCAGATATCTGTCTGAACTTTCCTATATTAAAAAGTACTCTTTGGTCTGAAGTAAAGTACCTACTATGCAACCATGGACTCCTTAGATGTAACCTCAAAGACCTAATTTCGATGGAAAACTACACGTAAACTTCAACTCTCTATATTTTAATTGATTGAATCAGGCGTTACTTTGCGGAAGTCCATTTTCAAAACTGTTTTAATGATTAATTTCTAGTGCAATTCCGCCTCTACTAGTAGAGGCGGAATTGCACTAGAAATTCATCATTAAAACAGTTTTCTCTATATTTGTTTCCATCACAATTGTTTCTATCGATTGGCCGAAAAAAATCGGAAAAACTACGGGCGCACGCGCACAATTATTTAATGCATTTAATTGACACAACTTTATTGAGCACCTATTCTTATCCTGAGGCAGTTTTTTGTATAGTTTTTTTATTGACTCCCAATATAATCTGACTTGGCCTTTGATTCACTAACGTATGTTCCCTAGATCTTACCTGTCATTCCTGATTCCTACCTCAACCTACGACATCGCCATAACCATTCGCGTAGCAACAGCGCGCGCGCAGATCTGGGTCAGATCGATGACCCACGCCGAGAGAGGCCGAGGGCCGCCGAGAGCGCCCGATCTCGCACGAACCACAGTCAACCTACTGTATGTACTAACTTTTTAATTAAGGTATAAATAAGCAAGGAAGACGAAACCAATCTTACAGGATTAAATTAAGAAAAGCAAAATTTTAGATGTGTGAAATTTAGTTTAGATTAGAAAATGGTTAGTCAGTTTTATTTTTGGCGAAAGAATTACATAGACAATGGAATAATATACTGGAATATAATATACTTAAGAATTTAGTCATTATGCATGCACATATCTACATACCTACTAAATTTTTCTCTTTTCTTACAAGTGATTTATAAAAAATCTAACAATATAAATTCAAATATTAATCTAATTTGTGTGTACAAATGAGATTAATCTATACTAATATTAGAGAGAAAAGATTTGATTGTTTGTTTGTTTGTTTGCATTGAATAGGCTCCGAAACTACTGAACCGATTTGAAAAATTCTTTCACTGTTGGGAAGATACGCTATCCCCGGGTGACATAGGCTATATTATATTCTGTAGCAAGGCCGAAGGCCAAGCTTACACCCGTGCGAAGCCGGGGCGGGCGGTTAGTACATAATATTCAGGTAATTATATTATTTTAATGGAAAATTTCTTTCAGGTTTATTGCTTGTTGCTTTTAGGAGAGAAATGGTTCTAAACGAATCGATTTCCTATAAATAGGTACATGTCATGTGTCACTAGGTACATGTCATGTGTCACTAGGTACGTGTCATGTGTCACTAGGTACAATTAAATTTATGAAAAAATATTTTGCGTGGTTATTACCTACAGATCTCGAAATTGGTTTTCGAGAACAGTTACAAAATAAGACATTTTGTAGAATTGTAAATAAAGCTGTAACAGAAGTCTAGATAGAAGATAAAAGCGCAGCACTTTAGCTTCTGAAAAAATTTCTTCTGTGGCCGGTAGACCAACGTGTTTTTTTTAGCTATTATAAAATTTATTACCCTATGGTGGTCATTTAGTATATTAAACGCGACAGAAGTAGGTAATGCTATTTTAAACCTTTATTTATTGTCCGGGTCATGTTGAAAGAATCGTTTTTCTAGCGCCAATAAACTCACTAATAAAGCCGCAGATATTTAAAAAAAATGCCAATTCTCTTGGAATAAGATTAAATTAGGTCAAGAAATGATTTAACTCCTGTTTTCTTCTGTCGAAAACAATCGTGTCTGTGGTAGAGGCATTGTGTTAGTGCAGAGAGAACTGCTCCATCGATGTAATAGTAAGTTACTCTCGCTTTCCCTACTTACCTATTACATGGTAGGTAGTATGTTGTGTTGATGACGTCATTTCCCATTGTAGTATGGTTGTTGTATAACCTCGGCAGGTCGTTAGGCAGTCGGCAGGTGGCGATGTAACTGTGACCCTTCGAGGAGACATAAAAGGACCATTACTGCGCTACACTGTGTCATTAGGGGTGCCCATACATGCGGGCAAATTGAGACTGCTTCTACAACAAACAATGTTTCTTAGCCATTTGTTAGATTTTATATTCATGGCATGCAAACAACTTCCTAAAACAGGCTCTTACCACCATAAATATACCATAAACATTTCCTTCTTTTGATGCACATGAATTTAATAAACACTACATTTTTTTTAATAAAAAGTAAAGTTATTCATAGTGCTGGTTTTATATTAGAAATCATCTCGTTTCAGAGTTAAAATTATTAAATAAAACTTGTTATATACTTTAGTATATTATATTGGTGAGGTTCTCTTTGTTGGTCATCCAAGCCTCATCATATTTGGTATTCGTCATCTTTTAAGGTTTCATCATCATCAGCCAGAAGACATCCACTGCTGAATATAAGCCTCCCCCTTTAACCTCCACACTGAACGACATCCTGCCATCTGCATCCACTGGATGCCCGCGACTCTCACAATGTCGTCGGTCCATCTAGTGGGAGGCCTACCTACGCTGCGTCTTCCGGTTCGCGGTCTCCACTCAAGAACCTTTCTTCCCCATCGGTTATCAGTTCTTCGAGCGATGTGGCCTGCTCATTGCCACTTCAACTTGCAGATTTTAATAGCTATGCCGGTTAAAGGTTTCAGTCCACCTCAAATGAGGACAATGTGAGACATTACGTCCTACGTCTCGGGGTATACATCATTTATTGATAACCTTCAGGTTCCTTTATACTTTATAGTATGGAATATAAATGCCAAAACAAGAACTAAGGGAACCTCACGGGTTTGGATAAGAGAGAGAAGTAACGTCTGTAAATATGGGGGTAAATAATTTGGTACTTACAATTTAAAAAGCTATGACTACGATAACATATTCTAGGCATATCTAGAAATTATTGTACCGCTGCGGATCCATAGAAAAGCAAATGTACATATTGCTTTGGAAAATTGTTAAAACAACAGCCGTCAGCCAACACACCGCACTCAGTGATTAGGTCAAGCCGAGCTTGTCCGATTCAAATTCATCAAATATTAACAGCACGCGGTCCACCCGGCGCGTTTGATTGATGGTGTCCCTAATAACACCCAAATCATGGCTACCCTACCGCTGTGGAGTTTCATAATTGTTATTGCATTAGATATAATTTATTTGCTGTGACTGTGAAGCCTTTTGTGTTGGGTTTTAGGGATTTATTTTAATAGCATGGAGTACAGTTTCAGGTTTATTTTTCTTCTACTGAATATTTATTGTTACTCAAAAGCATTGGGAGTTTTACTATGCTTTGGTTTTAGTTGAACATGCTTTGATATTTGGTTGATAGTTTGACCACGTCGCCGTCGGAAGCTGTTTTGGCCACATACCATACCGCCAAAATAGAATATATTAAATGATAAACTAAAAGAATGTGCTTCTTTCAGTAACACTTGGCATTTTCAGATTAAAAAGTCTATCCCTTGAAATACAAAAACATATGGATATAAGGCTCAGTCGTGGCGAATAACAAGAATCGTTTTTTTTTTAGGGAGAGGACAACAATTTATTAGTTGTTAAATGTTCTTTTCATTCCCCCATCTCGGAAACAGAATTTTTGCTCTTCGATATCTGAGTGCAAAAGCCATTTTTATCCGCTAGAGGATAAAGTAAATTGAATTTAGAACATCGTGTGCACTAAGTTTGTGAATTCAAAACATCATTAAACCTATTTACTTCTACCTCCATGGTGCCGAATTTATCATACAACCTTTTTTAATTTGTTAAAAACCACACACAGAACCTTATTGGTGTACTTTTTCTTAACGCCCGTGATTCTGTTTTAGAATCCTTCGCTTGCTCGGTCATCAATATTGAGCACGCGGTTAAAAAGCAACTTTGCACTCTTGTATAACAAATAACTATTTAGTCTCTGAAATACAATTTTCATGTCATGACCTGACTATTTTATTCGATGTGATTTTTCACAAGTTCCGAATATATTAACTGAAAAAATCCCAAACTGAAACAAGCGATAAATTCCTATTGAGGTCACCAGAAATGATACATTTGGTGGCCTCAAAATAACTAACATACTACATCCATCCTACCTACTACATCGTTTTAATATAATTTTTCTTTGATCCAGAAATTAGAATGTCAGCACTTTTGTAATGTTGACTTATTTACGAGTTTAAAAGACGTTTTTGAGAGGTTTATCTATCTTCTATTAAGATTTACAGCACGCAATGACAAGTTCTGATTCGTGATCTTCTAGTTGACGGAATAGCTTTTTATTTGATTAACCGACTTCCAAAAAGGAGGAGGTTATAAATTCGACTGTTTTTTAAGGTTTGTTACCGCAGAACTTTTGAAAATTATAAAAAAACCAATAAAATATGAAAAACCAAAGGCTTTGTTGGGTAAGAAGTATCTTATCTTACTTACCTAATAAAAAACGCATATAATAATCGATGTCTTTTTAGTATTAAAACAATTGCTAGGCCCACTTGAACAAAAGAAGTTAATCGTCGATTCAATCACCGACCAGCCAGTACGGAACCTTAAACACATCACGAACACATCGTTAACAGACTAAAAAAGTCGACTCACGTAACTCGAACTACCATAAACTGTTACTTTGTACTTTACTCACGCACATTCAATAGTGAACCCTTTTCTTAGAAGGTAAGGTTTATATTTGTAGCGTTTGTGTTTAATTTAATATGGCTGCAGTGCCCATCTAACTTTAGAAACGTAATCGTCTGTTAACCAGCGCAAGCCGGTTATACTGACACTCGACATCAGGCCGGCTTCACTGTTTGTTTGTTAAACTAAACGAACGGAGACTTCTTGCTTTTTGAAACGAGGCTATGCCTTTTTTATTAGGGTTGCGTACCCAAAAGATGTAAACGGGACCTTATTACTAAGCCTAAGCTGTCTGTCTGTATGTCGTACCTTTTAACAGCTGTGCCCTTTGAACCGTAATAGACAGCCATTGAAATTTTAATCGAAACTGCAATGTTACGACGGATCTACTAAGATATATTAATAAAGTAAAAATTATTGCTCTAATGTAAATACAGTAATATGTACATACGTCAAACTAGGCATGATTATAGTACACACTTTAAAATAAAACAATACATAATAAATAACGGCCAAGTGCGAGTCGGTGACCGATTTCTGTTCATTACCAAGTTAAGCAACGTCGGGCGCGGTCGGTACTTAGATGGGTGACCGTTTGGGCGTGATATTGTGATTTTGCAATACTTTTTGTGTTTAGAGATGTTACGGAACCCTCAATGTGCGAGCTCGACTCATACGTGGCTGGTTTTATTTATTAGTTAGATCTGCGGTCAGTCTCAAATAATGGTACTTGTGATAAGCCATAGTTTGGTCGAGGGTAGAGCACGCAGATTAGTTACCTTTCTTCTCGACTCGACCTTCAAGATCTTTAAGAAGGTAGCATCTTAGGTAGTTTTCAGGTAACCTAGGAAATGTATGTAATTTTATTTCTGAGGATTTTTCTTCAGTTCTAACTAAAAGAGAAAGGACAGTTTAATAATCATTTCACCAATTTTACTTCGGGACCAACTCTGAAACAGCGCATAAAAATCAGTCAATGGTATTTTATGGCTCACATAGAATTCTTCTAAATCAACGTGTTCCATCCTCAGCCACACCATCGCTTACCATCAGGTGAGATGGTAGCCAAACGTAGATCCATTTTAGTAAAGGACCCGGGTATGTCCTAAAACTGCGACCAGAACCACCGGAGGATGGGCAGCAGCGTCTCAATAGTACACGGTGAACGTACTGCGATCCCCAAGCCGCCTGCCAAGCGTGGGGATTATGGCAACACCTCTTTATGAGGGAGGCCTTGTCCAACAGTGGACGTTAATTGGCTGATGATGTGTGTGTGTGAAAAAAAAACAGTGAGTATCATGCACCCTCAACAAAATATTATATGGAACTGTTGAAACTTTTTGGTGGTTTCTGGGATTAAAAGTTGTTCATAATGATTATACAATGGCCTCCTTTCAGTTTTATACCACGGTTCTGTATGACCCTGTATATCTTTATAAATCCTAAATCATAATATGTGGATCAACACTTTTTCAATTACAAAAATTTACTTTCGAATCCTGTGTGTGTTAAAATTCTCACATAGTTTTACAGCTGTTTGTCCCCCCGAGGAGACCGAGCAGGGGGCAGACAGAAGTAATCTGGTCTTTTCAGAGTTTCCTCGTGAGCAGTAATCCTGGTTCCCGACTTCTTCTCGCCGGTAGTAGGTAATAATTATGTTATCACAACATCAAACCACGCGACCTGAGGTCTCGCTACTGTCTAAAATAAAATATCAAAATTTCCAATATACCTACAATCCTACATGCACAATGTTTTGCTCAAAATTATTTTTCAAAGCATGCTTACATATTTACATAATTATATAAAATTCAGTTTTATGAATACATAATGATCTATCTATACGCTACAAGATGTGGAGTATATAAGTAGGTAGTCAGATCTGTTGGTTTATTACATCCTCGTTTAGACTTAATGACCCGTTAAATTGATTGTGAAGCAGACCTCCGCAAAAAACGTTCCAAGCAAAAACAATGCTTCTATTTTCATCGTTTTGCAACTCAATTTATTCAAAACGTACTATTTATTTTTCTTTTTTTGTGAATATTTTATTCGAGCACTTCTGTCGAAAAGCGTTAGTGTTGTGTAAAGCGCAATGAAAGCCATTTCAGAGAATTTTCAGAGCTATTTTATTTTGCTTTGTTATTTTTTCTTCGAAATGCTCTCCCTTTGTTTTACCTCCTCACTTAGCAAAACATACCTTACCTACCTAAATCTATATTTCTCCCGCGAAACTCTTTGGTTATTGAAATCGTAATGTAGCATTCATTTTTGAGACATTTTACTAATTATCATAGATCTATTATCTCCCTTTTACTTTGATATCATTATCTCTGTTTCTCTAGCTCTCTCCCGTCGTAGGAACAGGTTGAGTAGCTGCACCCCGCGGTTTTGGCTGCTCGAACAGTCTCTCAGAAACCGAACATGTTCCCGGGATAAAAAGTAACGAATGTCGCTCATCTGCGAGCTAAATATATCTATGTAAAATCACGTTTACCCGTTGATCTTTTCAACTCCAAAGTTAGTAAGTACTTACTTAATTGATCGAAATTATTGATATTGCCCGCAACTTCCACAATGTCGTCGGTCCATCTGCATCCCGTGGATGCAGATGGCTGATGTCGTTCAGTGTGGAGGTTAAAGAAGAAGCCCTATGTTCAGCAGTGGACGTCTTCTGGCTGATGATTATGATGATGATTGATATTGACAAATCAACAGGCATCCGAACTAAACCATACAAAAGTGAGATAAGACCGGACATACCCAATTATTCGTATAATTAGAGGTGATTCAAAAACGAATAAGCCAAAATTTATGAATTTTTTGTTGGACCACCTCGATAGCTTCCTCTACATAAAAAAAATTATCCACTCCCCCCTGAAATATAATATTAGTATAACTGTACCTTGTGGGACACCTCCGACACGACAAATAACTCACGGGCGTATCTCGCCGGGCCAACTCACCGGTCACCGGTCACCGGCCCAATCTAAATGAATAATGAAACCATCGACTGTAGATGGAATATTAGAGCAGCCACCACCGCAGGCTGGTGCTGAAAAAATACAATAATTAAACCGCCCGAGTAAAGGAGAGACCGCACTAGAGTGTGTTACCCTTCTACTATCCGCATCGTGAAATAATGTTCTTTCCCGGGAAACTGTGACAGATTCCAATATCAACTTTATACAAAAACTGGTTGAGATATAATTTCGTAGAATCTTGCTGACTTTGTCAGGAATTCAGGGTTAGCCAACAACCAGTAGTGCCAATACAAGATATACTGTCCTCTGGAATGAAAGTCAGAGATTCCAAGTTCAATGTTCTGAGTGAAGCTGTAGCTTCTATATGCTTACTATCAGTTTTTTTTAATTTTTTTTTGTTGTTCCTTTTATACTGCATAGCATAACATATTGCATAGCAGTTTACTCTTTTTTTATAATTCTCTTATATTATATTCTCTTATTCTTAAACTATTATAATTAGACTAACATATATTTAATTATATTATACAAATACACACATACATCATATATTATACAAGTATACATAATTAATAGATGTAATTAAAGTAGAATGTTTTTTTCCTATAAGTATATTTTTTTTTATATAAGTATATATTTTTACTATCAGATTTAGATTTACGTCACCAAGGTAATTTGCCCTTGTTACTTGGAACACATCCTTTAAAATTCGTGTCAATAGTAGGAAGGGCTAGCAAAATCCTATAATAGATAATTAATTAATCTATCTGACTATAGACTTTCAATCTATACATATATATATATACATAGACAGACGTCGTTAAACGTGACAGGAAAAAAATACAATACAATTTTTAAAAAACTAAGGTAAAAGAAAACTAGTTTTTTATATGTCACAAACCGACCCCGCCTCAGCGTGATATTACTCAATACTAAATAATTTATTGCATAATTAATAGGTCGGGGAAAAAGTCTTTTCGTATTTTGTATGTATAAAGTTGTAGTAAAAATCTCATCGGTTGTGTTTTGTATCGGCTGTTTGTATCTGGCTGGTTTTGATACCATTAAAAATATGATATTTTAAAAAAGGAATACAAAAAGTAAAAAGCATTTTCCCGCCATTTTTCAATTGTTTTTTTGTTTGATATAATGAGTGAATCTAACGAAGAAATTCGATATATTGTGAAATTTTATTACAAAAAAGGGAAAAATGCGACACAAGCCGCGAATAAAATTTGTGACGTTTATGGACCTAATGCAGTGTCATCAAGAGTAGCACAATGTTGGTTCAAGCGTTTTCAGTCCGGGAATTTTGATGTCAAAGATGCAGCTCGCTCTGGTCGCCCTGTTACGGATAAAGTAGATGCTATTTCTGAAAAAGTGGACCAAGATCGGCATATTAGTAGTTACGACGTAGCTGAAGAACTGGGGATTGACCACAAAACAGTTTTGACCCATTTGAAAAAAACTGGGTATACAAAAAAACTCGATATTTGGGTGCCACACAAGCTCACTGAAAGGAACCAAATGAATCGTGTACTCATTTGCGACTCTCTATTGAAACGTAACGAAACCGAACCGTTTTTGAAAAGATTGATCACTGGTGATGAAAAATGCATCACCTACGACAAGAATGTGCGCAAACGATCATGGTCAAAGGGCAGTGAAGCACCACAGACTGTAGCGAAACCCGGATTAACACGTAATAAGGTGATGCTGTGTGTATGGCGGGATTGGAAGGGCATCGTTCATTATAAGCTTTTACCGCCGGGCAAAACCATCGATTCGGATCTCTACTGCCAACAGCAGATGAGACTCAAACAAGAAATTGAGAAAAAACGGCCGGAATTGATCAACAGAAAGAGTGTGGTCTTTCATCATGATAACGCCAGACCGCACACATCTTTGGCCACTCAGCAAAAATTTAGAGAGCTTGGTTGGGAAGTGTTAATGCATCCACCATATAGCCCTGACCTTGCACCCTCAGATTTCCACCTGTTTCGATCTCTTCAGAATTCTTTGGGTAGTGTTAGATTAACATCAAGAGAGGACTGTCAAAACTACTTGTTGCATTTTTTTTTATCAGAAGTCCCAAAAATTCTACAGCAACGGGATCATGTCACTACCTACAAGATGGCAACAAGTTATCGAACAAAATGGCACATATATATTATAATTAAATGTAATTAAACTTGAAAAAAATGTCTTGAATTTGTTTAAAAAATACGAAAAAACTTTTTCCCCGACCTTATATTATGAAGTTCACATACAGATGTTAGGTAGCATGTTTAAATTAGGTAATACATAATAATAACCCTGATTGGATATGGCAATATAGTGCGGAGCGGATCGATTTATTCCATAACTAGTTTTTTTGCCCGCGACTTCGTACGCGTAGATTTTTATATAAACCTTCAATCCTATTTTCTTCCCTTAATCCGGCCTTGCGCAAAATAACATAGCCTATACTTCAATCTGGTCATAGCTAAGCATATTCGTGAAAACCGCATTTAAATCCGTCCGCATTTTCTTCCAGGGGTGTAGGAGATGTGCGTGAACAAACAAACAAAAATTCTAAAAACTGCCTTAACATGTTCAGCTGGTTATTTTAAGTCGCCCTGTGTGAAGTATTGATAGAAGCATAAAAGTAATAAATAACACCGTCAACAGTTTTCAAATCAAAAAGATAATGTGACCACAGTGCAGAGCATGTTTTGAAATTTTCTTTTTGTCTAAACCATTAAAAGTATATCATGTCATGTCGGGATGATATACATCTCTGAAATTTGACTGTCCAGTTTCGCTGGCCACGGAACCCTGACATAATGCTTGTCTTAACACGCTCTTGGCTAGTTATTTCTTATTTCGCGTGCATTTGTATGTATACCTTGATTAAAAAGCCATGAAATGGAACTACTCTATTTATCTGTTAAAATATCACAGTAAAATAAAATTATTTCTATATTCTTATTCTTATTGCAAATATACACTGTATTCTTCTAAAAGCTAAGTTTATATACCCTGCATAAAGGGTGCAGCAATGATTTATGTAGTGGCTGTTCACAAAACCAGACCACAGACATAAACATATAAATTTAAGTATAGTTAAATCTATTACATAATACTATTCAAACTTAACCTAGGGTGAAGTAATTTTACAAAACAAAAAAAAACATACTTAGTGTGATAGGTTACTTAATTATATATGAGATGATACAAAACTTATGACGCTACTTTCTTAACTATTTATATATCGATATTTATTTTCTAATTATAATTTTCTAAAATTTATCGTCGAATAAATCTTTTATCTCGTAATAACATTTTTGGGTTAGAAACTTACGAAGTTGGTTCTGGAAAAATGTTATTATTTCTTTCTTTCTTTATTGCGTCCGGAATATTGTTGTATAGGTTTATTTTCATGTACAAAGGACTTTTTTTGAATATTTCTATTCGCAGGACTGAATTAAAACAGGATGCGGTATATTTTGTGTTTTAAATGCTAACATAGAATAAAACCAAGAGAATGTAATACTCCTACTCCATGCATTGGAATGAATCACCAAAGAGGTTGTAAGGCCTATATCATGCTTGATCTACACGTTCATTCATCTAAGAAGGTTGAGGAACCTTCTTTAAATTTAAACTGATTAACCGAATGACAGTTGACAGTTTCAAAATTTTAATGGCTATGTCAATAACATTCTCTTTACTTTGGATCTCCTTGCTTGAGGCTATGTGACGATCCTCATATTCGTTTCGGGTAACGAAGAAATAAATCATTGATTTTTATTTTCGTTTATGTAAAAATAAAGAATTAAAATAAATGATATAAGATAGCCTATGTTTTAATCTGGTAATTTCTAAGCATATTCGTGAAAACAACATTTAAATCCGTCTAGTGGTTTAGGAGATGTGCGCGGACAAACAAACAAACAAACAGACAAAAATTCTAAAAACTGTCCTATCGTGTTCAGCTGCTTATTTTAAGACGACCTGTGTGTTTTTTTTTTTGTTATCTCGCAATTACAGATTTTTTTATCTCTACGTTTTTATTATATGTATAGATAGATAGATTGATTTGTCTTCTAAATACTCGTTTAAGCTATAATAACATTTTGCTAGCAACATGTTTTTTAGGGTTTTGTCAAATTTATTTTCTTTTTCTATATCCTTTATCTGTACTGGTAGTTTATTATACATATACGAATGTTATTATCTGAGGAAAAGTGGAAAAAAAATATTATATAGATATAAATAAATCAAGTTTGCGTTTGACTGCCGCGAATATTGAATGCTAGCAGAGCTCCGTGGTTTCACCCAGTCACCCATTGGCTTATGCTCAAAATTTCTTTACGCGATAGAATCCGAAACGTGGATACTCGGCAAAGAACCAGAGTAATCGACATAGCTATTAAAATTTGCAAGTTGAAGTGGCAATGGGCACGCCACATCGCTGATAACTGATGACCAATGGGGTAGAAAGGTTTTTAAGTGGAGACCACGAACCGGAAGATGCAGCGTAGATAGGCCTCCCACTAGACGAACCGACGACATTGTGAGAGTCGCGGGCATCCAGTGGATGCAGATGGCAGGATGTCGTTCAGTGCGGAGGTTAAAGGGGGCTATGTTCAGCCGTGGACGTCTTATGGCTGATGATAATTACCCACTATCCTGGATGAACCATGATCTGATATGAAATGTAGCTTATGTGTTCCAAGATATATACTTCATACCAATTCCAACCAAACTGTGTCGAAGTTGACTGCAGATAAATATAAGCACAAACTGTGAGTAGGAGTCAACTCGGCGGCAATAAAATCGATGGCCGAGTTAAGAGGACGCGTTGACGATTTTGACGTCAGTATTTTTATGTTTTCTCAGCAATTACAAAACATATGAAACTGATATTTTATATTTTAAAATCTTCATGATTTTTACTTCAAATTGTAAATTGGTTTTACACGATTGGTTAACTTTTACAGCAGAAAAAAAAATCCCAAAAACTGCTCTATTTAAAAATAGTTTTTTAGTTTACAGGGAAACGAAGCCGATTTAAGCTTTTAAATTTTATTCACAGATAAGTCTAATAACACTTTTCAAAATGTAAGTTGTATTTTTTATTATTTAGCTATAACTTCTATTTTAAACGAGAAATACTGTTTTGGCGCCACGACTTTTTATTTCAAGCTAGCTCTCGCGCCTGTTTGTATGCAGACGCTCCCCCTTCAGTCCGCTTCCGACCATTGTCAGCGTCAGACCTACGCCAGTCGAGCTCCCACGCACTAGGTACATCGATAGCCGTGTAGCATCAGTTATAATTTTTTTAAATGGGGAAAAGGAAGGTAAGAATTTCAAAAAAGAAAATGAAAGCCCTTTTATGTTGAAAAATGTAAGGAAATGGCAACGAAAAGGTAAGAAAAGCCAGATATTTTTTCGCGCGCACAATGTTTACTATTGGAGATTTTATCACCAACTTTATTATTGGATACCTGCTTGATGGTGGAATCCAGTGGTATTTTTCTAGGAATACCTAGCTGGTCAAATTACTGACAACATCTACTGATTTAGTTTATTATCTCCACCGTAAATCATAACTAATATAGACCTGCGTCAAACATTGCAGTAGGTATTAGGTACTTAATTTTTTTATGTATGGTCATCTACCCCGCTAACTATTGTATTTTATACCTACGCGGGTACTGCGTAATAAAAACAAACAAACATTGTAGGAAACAATTGTCAGAACAAAGAAAAGCCATGGAGTCGTCTCTGGATTTAGGCGAAAATGTAACAATGATGCTCGAACAAAGAAAAGCCATGGAGTCGTCTCTAGATTTAGGCGAAAATGAAACAATGATACTCGATTCTTTAGAAGGGTATGCATGCATCTAGTATAGTGGTAGAATTAAAAATAGGTAATATTTTTTCTCTAACTTATGGTGTCCCACTGCTGGGCAAAGGTCTCTACCAAATCCTTCCAAACATCACAGTCCTTGGCAAAGTTTAATAATCGTTTTTTTAGGATGGTTGAAAATAATAAACTGCTTTCATGTTATTTTGAAAGAAATACCCCTATAGGAACAGGAAGTATTTGTTAACGATATTTTTTTAGATGACCTGAAATGTTTACAACCATATCATAATTATTATAATTGTTTTATTTATGTTTCAGACCGAGACAGAATGTCTCTAGATAAGTTAATTAGGGAACAAACTGTCTTTGTACTCTGCTGATAATAATACAAAATCAGTAGAAGCAAATTAATGCCGCGTCTACCTTCACTGCTGAAACCTGATAGGACGCTGGTTCACACCGCTGAAGAGAAGGCACTTATTTACTTCTTGTGTCCTAAAGCGGCAGCGCGCGAGGTACAACGCTATGACGGAGCGGCGCGGGCCGCGTACAGAGCGCTCGTCGATTGCAATTGCGGGTAGCGCATGGGGGCGTGGCGCCCGATTCCAAATAATTGTTTATCAATGCCTCACCTTAACCCTATTTTATTTTACCTCCGTTTCTAATGGTCAAGTCGACCGATAGTGGAAATAAATAAATTAAATTAATGCAATAAATCACCGACAATTTTTTTTTATACGAGAACCTTTCGCTTTACCAATATTATTATGATTTGTTCTGCGGTCCCTGATTGACCAACGGAAATCTAAGGTATTAAGGCGGTTTTAACGTATTCAAACTCCCAAAAAACCCTGACTCTTGAGATATCAGCCTATTCGAAGTGAGTTGCTTGGCAAGTTTGAAGTAGCGTGTTAATATACGGCCCATACTCTACTCGATAGAGTCTCTTACACCATTTTAATTCCAAAATAGTTCCGTTCTTCCCGCCCACGCACGTGACGCATAAAGAAAGTTTCACGAGGTTCCCCGATGACACGGGAGCGTGCCACTTGTAATGGAGTGACATTAGAATAAATCTGTTACTAATAGTCTAGAATCTTAGAAGACTGTTAATAGACGCGCTGTTAATGAATAGAAATGAACTCATTCCTTTTTTGCCGGTAACTGGTGAGCCGGATATAATTTCGATGTTTTTTTTCTACTACCACATAAAAGACTATAGTGGGTTGTATGTGGTCGAAGAGAGTCATCATCATCATCATCAGCCAGAAGATGTCACGAATGCTGAACACAGGCCTCCCTTTAGAACTCCACACTGAACGACATCCTGCCATCTGTATCCACTGGATGCCCGCCACTCGCACGATGTCGTCGGCCCATCTAGTGGGAGTCCTACCTACGCTACGTCTTCCGGTTTTTTTTTTTTTTATAATTAAAATATCACTCCACAGACACCGGGGTCCGTGACTTTTGTTATAATTTACTACTATTTTGTTAACTTTAACGAATTTACATTACACAATACAGGGAGAGGAAGTTAGTTATTCTTAATCTAAGGTTAAAACAATTTAGTCATGTTATTACTAGTTTATGTGTATACCGCGAGCAGACCAGCGACCCGCAAGCAGCACCCGATCACGAGTATGACTCATGTGCCAGCCATCGCCCTCCTCAACCATATTTGAGGGAAGAGAGCGACCCGACACACGACGCCGCCGCAAGAAGGTGCCTTCGATGGTGAGCATGAATGCTCGAGGCATACACACAATCCTTATTTCTAAACGCTTTTTTTACATTTCAAATCCTTTTTTTTACATTACAATCGCCTCCTCCCGGCCCAGGGCCTCCATCACCGCCGCGTTCCGATCTCTGATGGCCATCTGCAAGTTGTAGTCTTTAATGGTCTTCGGTGACGCAGCCGATGCTCGACGCACGAATCGACTGATGGCATCGTCTTCGATGTCGTCAGCGTAGTAGACGAAGGTCCCGGTGTGCCGCGATACTGCAACGACCGCGTGCGGCACGCTCTCGTGCAGCTTCATTTTTGGCTTGGTCTTTATGGCGATTACCGACTCGTATGTTAGTCCCTGAGCTTCATGTATGGTAAGAGTGCGCGACCCCGTACCTCCCCCATAACCCTGGCTGATAAGGGTCTCTTTTTCTTCCTGCGTGTGCACTAAGAAAAGGGTGTTGGGGAGGGTGCTGGGTATCTGCGCCCCATTGTACCGTCTCTGCTCAAGAGACCTAATACGGGGAGCGGAGGAATACATACCGGAGTATATTTCCCTCAGTGCATACGCGACGTCCATTGGGTTCCTGTGTGTACAAAGCAACTCCTGACTGATATTTGTGATCAGGTTTGGGCGATGGTACCTCATTTCGAAGAGATTTTCTCTGTCAATGAAAGGTAGCTGATTGACGTCTCCGATGAGGACAAGTTCGCTAGCACCAGACAGCCGTGCAGCCATTACTATAGCTCCAAAATGGTTCATGAGAGCTTCGTCCACCAGAAGGCGGCTGAAGTTATCTCTTCCGAAACCATTTACGAGGGAGGAAGCCATGGTTCGCACTCTGGTTTTTACCAGGTCTCCTATGCGGTGCGATAGTTTCTCCCTCAGATCTTTTGCTGCCTCTGTTGTTGTGGTGATGATAGCGTCCCTGTCCACATCGAAATGTCTGATCACCCATGTTGTCTTGCCACACCCTGGAATTCCGTTAACCCATTGTATCTTTGGCACTGCCCAGCTTTCCCAGCTTGCCTCGACATCTGAGTTCCCTTCGACAGTCTTAGCCATCTCAAGGATCCTGTCGTCCAGCATTATCTTGGTACACTTGGCGATGACTACAATTGGATCATTCGATGGTATCGCGTATTTCGGTCTTCCTGTTCGCTCCGTCTCAGTCTCGTTCAGTGCCACAAAGCCACTTTCTGCACTGTAAGCTGCCATATATTGTCCTTTCATGGTTCCCCTGATGACCTGGGAAGTGACGTTATTGTATATGGCTGCTTCCGCCTCCTCAAGTCCCTTTTTTAGTAGATTTTCGCTTCCTAGCTTAAAGGACTGCAGGATGTAATGGCAGTTCCTGAGATTGACTTGTCTTGTCGCTCTCAATGTGGCTAGGAATTCGAGGAAGGCGTTTCTAGCGTGGCTTTGGGGCCCCGAGGCCAAAATGTAACGGGGCGGATCGACCTGTCCCATGTCTCGTCCGGGATGCCTGAGGTTGTGATGCTGCTCTCGGGGTCACTGCTGTTAGGAGGGGAGGTGATTTGGGCGTGATTCGGAACAAACTTTGCGTTGCAGCGCTGAAAGCTGTTAAGAAAGTCGCTATCTGGCCTTCTCTTCCATCTCGGCTACCACTTCTATGATAGGCTGCGGCTTTTTCAGCGGTTGCTTTTTGTTGTGCTCTTTCGGAGCCAGATTGAGTGGTCGAGCTCGGAACGGGGTGTCCCCAGCTGTCTGTTGCACTTGTGTAATCGTGTGTAGGAGCCCTGAGAAAACTTAAGTTTTCTCCCCTGTCTTCATACACGACGACCTCATGGTATTCAGAGGCCTTGGTGCAACCTAGCCGATCTGCGACTTCCGCTTTCGAGTATTCTACCATCATCGCGTCCACGCTTATCACCCGGGATGTGCTGTCTGCTTTCCTGCTCAGGTACTCGAGCAGTGAGCTAGCCTGTGCGAAAGGTGACTGTGCCGCCCACTCGAAAAGTGCGATTGTTTTGTTTTTCGATCGCACCAGTCGGAATTGGTGACCGTCTACCTCGCTCACTGGCATAGCGTCATAGGATTTCCGCTTCATAGTAACTTTAGCGGTACTCCCGTTGAGGAGACATGCTAGTCCAGGCGACAGGCGAACGCGTTTCTGGTTCCGGGCAAGGCAAAAGCTTATTCCGAATCTTTCTCTATTGCTGTCCATGAAGAGAGCCACACCGCGAATTATGATTCCCGGCACTCCACTTTCTGCGTTTTCCAGAAGTTGGTGAATGGATACGCTTTTTGGAACAGTAACTTGGCCGGGTGTCACACTCTGCGTGGCTTCGGTGGACGGTGTGTGTGTTGTGTTTGTTGAGGAACCTTTCTTGAACTGAAGAACCTTTCTTCCCCATCGGTTATCGGTTCTTCGAGCGATGTGGCCTGCCCATTGCCACCTCAACTTGCAAATGTGAGCAGCTGTGTCGATGACTCTGGTTCTTCGGCGAATATCTTTGTTCCGGATTTTATCGCGCAACGAAACTCGGAGCATAGCTTTCTCTCCATTGCTCGCTTTTCGACTCTGGGTTTTTCTAAAAGACCAGCATTTTAAGGACCATGTCTCAGTCCCATATTTCATCACTGGCAACACATAGTGATTAACTCTTGTTCTATTAACTCTAGTTCTAACAGATAGGCGACTGTTATCATGTGAGGTGGTAGGTTACTAGGTACACGCCGTGTTGGATGCCTTATTTTTCTTTTCTTTTTAATAAATAACGCTCAAAGAAAGAAAACCAAACCAATATTCCTTCTGTAGTTGGTGCACGCACAAAAACACAGACAACTAACACCCAGACCCCGAGCAGACATTAATCTATATTCATCATTCAAATATCTGGCCGGGAATCAAACCCAAGACCTCGTGTGCTCTGCCACGCAGGTCGTCGACAGCTGATTTGATTTACAGGATTTACTCTAACTGTGAACCAACGAATCAAAATATTCGCAAGCCACTTCCGACCAATATATGTTATATTGCTCGAGGGACTTGCGATGTACCTACAAAAACTTGCAGAAGTGAGCTTTTCTTTACGAGTACTACAATTTGGTTACAAAAGTCGACCTTGCAAAGTAAATGGGTAATACCGTACCTTATATACAACACCTGTCTTCTGTCTACGTATCCTATCTACGTATACCTCTGTATGTCACAAAATATTTCCCTAAAGCTGAAACTCTAGTAGTCTCCATTATAGAGTACGGTATTGGTGGGGGGGGGGGCGTGGTGGGGGTGTCACAGCAGCGCCCACGTCACCAGTCGACGACCTCTTTATTAATATTGTTTTTATTGAGAGAAAGCGCCGATTGAATTGCACGACTACTGAAAATTTTTCAAATCTTACGCGCTCGATTGAGTAAAGTGGTAGGTAATTATATAGACATGTGTTTGTCTGGTTTTTCGCTTTTTCCAGATAAACACGTATGACATTATTTTATTTTTTTAAATAATAAGATTTATTTATTGCCAAAAACAATGAACACATAAGGTAAAACAATGTTTGGCAATAGGGGTATGCTCAGCGCCGTACTGCGAGGTCCCGAAGGGTCACGCAGGGCTGGTTTTCAGCATACCCCTTTGCTCAGAAAAATATGGTAGGTGAGCATTTAAATTTACTTTCTACTGTATGTGCCTATACACATGCCAGGTGTGGACTTATTCGTATCGTACTCTAATATACAGTGATGCTTTTTGCATTCTTATGAGGAAAGCTTCTTGCAGCGCGTTGGGCATGTTCGCAGATGCACGGGTTCTGGGTTTCTTTGCCGTCATGAGATCAGAGTGGCTTCCTTCAGGGCTAGGTCAAGAAGTTCGAAGAACAGCATATTGTAGTGCCCGGGGGAGTATCTTGATAGCCCGATTTTTTTATCGTAGCTGACTGTGCACCGCAGTGCGAACCGAAAATATAACTGTGACATTTTTATTACACAACAAACAAACAAAATGACAAACAATCAAATGTTTTCTCCTTGTTATATTGGTGTAGATTTATTATAAATCTAATTTTAACATATCTGCAACATTTTTGAATTTCTGATTGTATTATAAAAAACTACGCGACTTACCAAACACCTTATATCTATAGGTATTTGCTAAAAACGTAGATTACATGGAGTAGTAGAAGCTTTAGAAATAGTTTTTTTTTAATTTATAGTTTTTTAAATGCTCTGCTTAAGTAGGGTTGCCATCCGTCCGGGTTTCCCCGGATTTGTCCTAGTTTAGAGGGCATCCGGGGAGCGTCCGGACGGGACTTCATTTATAGTTCGGGTTTAAAAAATTAAAGTCTTGGGCCGCCCGTGCCACATAAACTGTGCACGCCGTTATGTTTAAAAAAACCTATGATGTCCGGGTTCTGGGCTCTAAAATCCGGGGTTTTCACGCGTCTTGTCCTGGTTGCCAAATTTTAGAGATGGCAACCCAAAATGCTTAAGAAAGAAGTTACATAGTCTTATTTTCCCATCCACACAATAAAGAATATTTCACTTCACAACCTCGGAAAGATTCTGTTTATCATTCTGAGTGCAAAAGTGCATTTTATCCATTAGAGTGGAAAGTATTTTTAAAATTCGAACCTTTCTATTCAATAATTTTCTAGTCCACCAGTCCACTGAAAATGCATTAATACTTATTTCACGTCAGTGCGCCAACCTCATTTTTAGAATAATCGCACTGGCCAGCACAACTGCATGAACAAAAATACTTAAAAAAAGTCTTCTCTTTATTCAATTCACTTTCTGTCATTTTGGTTCGTGCTTTGATAAAATCGTAAGTAATCATAAAATATGAGTGAGTCCAGCAGCGACGTAGACATAAATGTAATACCTGCAGAGTTAGTGCAAACGGTACTGCACTTAGCATTTTCCTCGCTGTATGAGGTGAAAAGTTGTGTTTCGCTCGGTAGCAACGTTATTCTGCGTCTCGTACCTTTGAAAGCCTCGCTACGTTCAGGATTCTACATTTGATTTCAATCCTAGAAATCTGAGCAAGCGAAAGATGAAGAAACGCTACATCGCTATAGCCACAGACTAGGTATAGCTACTACGGCTATAGCGGACCTCTGTGGTTATTCCTATACCAAGAGTTTTTCTTCGTACTTAAAAAAAATACAAATGGCCTTTTAATTCCTCAACCTGTAAAATTAGCATGCATTATTACTTATGTTATTTAATTTTATTTTTTTTTATTTATTTTTTAGAAAGTTTCTTAGCAGGTAATAATTTATTGAAACAAAGGTAACTTAAAAAATAAAAAATTAACATAAACTTATATATTAACTAAAAACTAAAACTTAAAATAATAATAAAGTAGCTAAATAAATACCTAAATTAAATCTAAATTAAACTGAATACCTATCCAAAACTATAAACTACAGGTAAAAAACTGCATTAAGGTCACTGTCTTCGGGTAGGGTACCTAAAAAGCTAATTAATTATTATTAATTAAATTAATAAATTATTATAATAATTATAATTAATTAATTAAAATTAATTAATTATGATATTAATTAAAATAATAAATTTAATTAATTAAATTAATTAATTATTATTTAATTAATAATAATTTAATTATTATTAATTGAAGTACATTTATATTTCGTGAAACTCTTTACATAACTAATCATTTAAGCTGATACATTATCTTATATCTGAATTATGTTAGTCGATTTATAATTAGAGAATTGCATCACAATTAGAAGACTCCAGTGGATGCAGATGACAGAATGTCGTTCAGTGTGGAGGTTAAAGGGGGAGGCCTATGTTCAGCAGCGGACGTCTTCTGGCTGATGATGATGATGATCACAATTAGTGTATATTATTAAAAATAATGTCAAATTACAATTACAAAATAGTCTTTTTATTACATATTATTTTTAATTAATATTATGAAATTCACATACTTAGGTAGCATGTTTATGGTGGTCGTATCATTGTAATGACCTTAGTTGTGTACATACGTCATTAAATATTAAATTAATTCATAGTAAGCTTAAGTTTCAATTAATTTAAGTTCTTACTTAAACACTGCAGACAATGATGTATACCCAAATCCAATTTTCTAATATATTTTTCATATATGTGCTTTGTGGGTTTTTAATTGTATTTAGTTTTTGTAAAGAGTCCAAATACATTACTTATCGCTTTATTGCACAAAACAATGACTCGAAATACTCAAAAAATCCACAATCATAATAAACTTAGCTCGTTAGTCTACTCGTTTTACCATATAAATTGAATAAGAGAGTGATCATAAAAAGCGGTATACTTTTAATGAATGTAATAAATAACTTTTAAGCGTAAACAGGAAGCAAAAAAATTGAGTTAGATTATAAAAAAGTTCACATCCGGCTATCCACGCCATATCTTGAGTTATTCTCGAAATGATTTAATATTTTAATTTGGAAGGTTTTAAAACTGTTATAAAAGTTATCTTCCGACGGATGTGTCTTGCTCTCAATTCACATACTATTACCGCCATTGTTTATATAGGTATAATGTGTTAGATAGATAGATAGAAACTCTTTATTGTGTACACCAGAAATAAAAATTACAAACAGAAAATACTTACGAGCTAGTGCCACAAGTGGTGGCCTTATCGCTAAAAGTGATCTCTTCCAGGCTACCTTTGTGTGTTATGCCTGTCATAAAAAATGCATATAATCACTTACGAAAAACGTTACTAGGGGCAAAACGAGACGGAACATACACTACATAGATACTTACTAAAAACATGTCATCAAAACAGGACGTGAACTTCAATGGTACTGTATGAAGTTCACCAACCCCCAACTGGGCCAGCGTGGTAGATATGGGCCAATCGCCCTTTCGGGGGTAAGCTTAAGTCCAATAGTACACTATTAAAAGGCTAATTATTTATGGGCTGAGTGGCGTGCCTTTGGCTGATGTCCAGTTGTGGACTTAGTACCTTTAGACTTATGATGATTATGATTTTTTGACTGCACTGAGTTAAGCTTGGGGTGTACTGAGCAGAAATGAAGTCATTGTACTCATAATTCACGCGAAGAAGTAACGAGAAAATATCAGCTCTTCCATTTATAAATCGTTGACTCTGAATATATATTCTATGGAACATCTGATAAAGAAAAAAAAGGAATATATATACAAGTAAAGAAATATAATTACTGATACTTGTATTGCCTTTAAGATTTTAGAGTTGGTTCCATATTATCATTTCGGCTAAATCCGAATTTTCCGATACTTTGGCGTCGTCACATAATGTAACTCACACCTTCCTGAGACACAAGGTAGAGCTGGAGCGTTTGCCAATGCGGCAGAGCAGCACAAGTGATGCTAACCCTGCCAGTGGTTATATAATATATTTGAGCTGTTTGAGGTCGAGACATTGGACTCTTGGGGACCGGGAGCTCACCTTATTTTCAAAAATCTTTCAAAGCGCCTGGTTAACGCGACGGAATTTGGTCCCATTGTCACCAAGTCAGGATCTGATAACTCATTATTTCCCAGAGAAATCGAAGACAACTCTCAAACTTTATAGGCACTTATTACGTTTTTTGTTTTACGGTCGAATTGAGAATCTCCTCCTTTTTAAAAGTCGGTTAAAAAGTCACCCCAAGCGTGCCCAAGCTTATAACTCTATAGAGTCGATTTCTTAAACTAAATTTCCTAATTATTACAAAATAAAAAATAATTTGACATGTAGGCGCCATAAGCGCCACTTCGTTCGCTCCAAATAAAAACTCTTTAATATTTATTTTATATCAGCCTCAGTTTTTATAGGCCATTTATCAGCATTTTTTAAATTTCCTGGCAGCTACATTTTTCTTCCGTAGTACGCGCGTAATGAAGATTTTTCAGCGTGAATGTTTTCCCATCGGAAAAGCCTTGGTACATAATTGGATTCTTGGCTGAAATAGAACTGGCGTTATAATAAAAATCTATTAATATGTGAAATGTTAACAAGTATAAATTGTTATTTAAAGCCCCTATAAATAGAGTTGATAATTTTCGAACGGCTGAACCAATTTTCATGAATCATAAGCACAGAACACTCTCGATCAAACTAAAGAAATTAAATCAAAATCGGTTCAGCCGTTTGGGAGCTACGATGCCACAGATACCCCGACACACAGACACACACCCCACAGACACACGGACACGTAGATACACACATTAAACTTATAAAATCCCTCTTTTTAAGTCGGGAGTTAAAAATCATCTTTTAATTATATAGGTACATAAATTATCACTTAGGTGCCGATATTTAATACGATAATTTATTTCTTGTACATTTAAGCCAAGATTGTATTACTTCGTATTTTATTTAAAACATACAGTACCTACAGCTTTCTTCGAAAAGCATACCTACATGTTGACTTTTATTATCTACAATTTTCGTTTCGAACCACGATAAACACGCGATAATAGTGTGGTCAAAACAGATTTATTTCAGGTGACAGTTTAAAACGCACTTTTCTTCTGATTTTTATTTTGATCTCTTCCGGGTTCTCGGGAGTTGTTTATTTAAAAGTCGCAAATATCATTGTTTTACGCAATACTTACTAAATTGAATTGTCTTCTTCCGTATTTTACCGATCAACTCTTGGGAATTGTTGGTTTCACTGTTTTCATACACTAAACTAATTCACCGAATTCGGGAAAAAAGACAACTGTTTCAAATAATATGTTGTCGGGAGTGAATGTGTCTTATTTTATTTTTGTATTTTCTTTAAAAAGATGTATGGGCTGCGGCTGATCTTTTGTTTGTTTTGATGTACTGAAGCCGCCCTAAATAGGATGCTAACTAATTACCAGTAGCTCTGTATATTATATATCTAGATTTAGAACTAAATACTTACAATGTTAGGTCTACAGTAAATTGAGGAACTGTTAAATAATGTCTAAACATAGATATAGGTATAAACACTGCAAAAGGGATTAGATCTATTCCTCAAATGCATAGATACGTTTAACACTGTTTTAAACTATCACAGTTGTTCATTTCAGTCGTATGATTATTGGCGGGATATTTACCGTGGTAAGGTTGTGGAAGGAGCTTCCGATATTTCGGCGCAGTTACATGCACCATGTTCACGGGAAGAGTGAAGAATGCGGGTGGTTGGTCGAACAGTTCAAAGTTAGGTGCAGAAGAAACCACCAAACCGTAGCAAAACTCTAAGAAAGAGGGTACATTGTTTTGTCCGCACCTAACTTTGAACTGTTCGATCGACTACCCTCATTCTTCAATCTTACCGTGAACATGTTGCATGTAACTGCGCCGAAATATCGGGAGCTCCGTCCACAACCTTACCACCCACGGTAAATATCCCGTCAATAATCATATAACTGTATAGAAACGTTTATTTTGGGAAAAAGAAAAAAAAATGTACATTGTCACAAAAACCGACCCCGATTCAGAATGTTCCTGGTTATAGTCAACCATACAACATACAGAACCACAATTCAGATACATCATTATACTTTGCATAAACTAAACTTTTCATTTCCGTAACACACGTTAGTAAGAAAACAAGGATGTAACTCTCAGTAGTCTAAAATTACATTGTCACTTTCTAGAATGTTTTAACGTTCGGTTCCCGATGTAACGAAAATAACGAAATAACGGCACGCGTAAATAACGTCAAGGTCGATTCTGAATATCTGAATACACACGTCAGAATATAATGATTTTAAAAACACATTACGATGCAACACTTTATAAAAACAATGCAAATGTTGTACAAGTTTTTTTTTTTATTAACGTCTCGCACGACTGACTGATTTATTTTAAGATTCCAAGAAGAAAATGGAACCAAATTGTTCTACAAAATATTTTAGCTAGGTTTCATAAACTGTATTATCTTAGCACAATAAAATAACAAAGTAATGTAATAATGTTATCAATACACTACAAGGGGTGAAAGTAAGCTCGCTCGTTTATTATTTTAGAGATGATATTTCAAGTAGGCCAAACATAATTTACGTGATGTTTACTTCACGCAAAAATAAACCTTTCTTTGATTTATAATTTATAATAGATTTCCGGAAATTAATAACGATTTAATTAATTAAAAAGCTCCTAATAAAATTAAAAATTATCATCCCATTGCAATATCAAAGAGAACTTTATAAATTACGACTCATTTGTTTCGGATTAAATTTTTTCAGCCTCGTTTACCTTCAACCGGTTTCAACCGATTTCAATTAATTTTGATGAAAAATCTATTTAATTCTGCGATGTGTTCCAAGTGGGCCGCCGCTCGCACGCGCCGGGATCATTATTTAAGTGATAACTCGGTTTGCGTGGGAGCCATCGCGATTCGGCCTGACCTATATTATTATTTTACGTGTGATCTGGATTGAATCAGGGCAAAGAATGCTCCTTCAGACAGTAGCGACTCGCGGAAAAAATAAGAATAATTCTGGCAATCGAATGCAATGAATGATATGCCATTAGTCTACTCATAGTAATGAGTAGACTTAAGACTTCTTCCTCGTAAATACCCATCGAAATCTATACAGCCGAGTCATTAATACAAACAGCGATAATTTCACGATGGGTACGACTCTAGGGAAATTAAAAAATAAAAGTGATAAATTTGCCACTATTATTTATTTATTAAGGAATAGGCTTGCGTTTGACCGCCAACTCGTCTGATGTTGAGCGATGATGTGGTCTACGATGGAGCACGCTTGCCTAGAAGAAACCGTTTCACTCGTGATTTGATGGCATAGATTGTAACACTTACTTGATATAGAACAAAGATATGGGCCTATGTATTCTATTTGGGTTTTTTATGCGATAGGTGGCAAATAAGCTGACGGGTTGCCTGATGGTAAGCGATCATCGTCGCCTATGGATACGTGCAACACCAGAGGCATCACAGATACGTTGCTGACCCTTAAAGACTCTATTAACAACTTTGGCTTCTGATAATGATATCACATAGCAATTACAAATACTATTTTAAAATAAAGTTATGATAAATTATACATTATTGTTCACGTTTGATTAATTTATATGTATTTGAAAGTGTCTCTATATTTACATTTGAAACCAGTTTCATGATGAAATATATTATGATTTCTTAACATTTTTACAGTACATAAAAGTGGATATTTACGACCGCTATGACCTGTGACACTTAAAATAAAATAAAAATACTCTACAAACAGTTGCACATATCCAATTAAAAACACAAGCTACTTAATAAGCTTTGATTAACATTTTGATTGAGTGTAATTTATTATCTTCATTTCAAAATCGTTGTATTTTCATGAGTAATCCGTAAAGTTATGAATAAAATTATTTGTATAATGCCAGCACGTAAAAAAACACTCATCGTCTAATTATATCAATAAATAACGTTTTATTTGTAATCAATAATTATTGTTTGCCTAAAATAAAAAATTAAAAAAACCCGCCAAGTGCGAGTCGGACTCGCGCACGAAGGATTCCGTACCATTATCTATAAAAACGGCAAAAAAAAAACACGTTTTATGTATGGGAGCCCCTCTTAAATATTAATTTTATTTTAATTTAATTATTTATTTTTAAAGTCAATATATTTCACTAAATATTCTGTGAATATTTCAAGCGTCTACCTGTTGCCGTTATCAATATCGAGCAAAAGCGAGCAAAAAAAATCACGTTTGTTGTATGGTAGCCCCCTTAAATATTTATTTTATTCTATTTTTTAGTATTTGTTGTTATAGCGGCCACGGAACTACATCATCTGTGAAAATTTCAACTGTCTAACTGTCACGGTTCATGAGATACAGCCTGGTGACAGACGGACGGACAGCGGAGCCTTAGTAATAGGGTCCCGGTTTAACCTTTCGGTACGGAACCCTAAAAAGCAGAATAGGTTTAAAATAAAATTTATTTGAATGAAATTAAAACAGCATCAAATCTCACAGATGCCTCGTCGTATAAGGCAACTTGTATTAATTTTCTTTCTGCACACTTTCCTTAACCATCACGAGCGATGTGACCACGTCCACGTATGTAGTTGTAACAATAAATACAGATAATTCAGAAATGGGATTGTGTCCTAGAATTTTAATATTCTAAACGATATATTTTACTGACGTCATTACGATGTGCTAGATTGTAAATCATAAGTATGTTCTAACATAACTGAATCTGTTCTAATCTCTCTGGTAGTCGTTTAGTCTGGCGTATTTATAGTATTTGCCACAGAAAAGAGAAGGGTATAGAACGGAAGAGAGATGGAACATTTGTTACGAGGCATACGAGTGAACATGAGTATGCACGTCAACGCGTCAAACTCCGCATCGCAGTTGCTAACTGAATTCGAATTCGTATGCTGCTCCATCTGATTTATCCACAATGCCGTCTTGCGCTGTAATTACGTGTGGTAGAGCTAGAATGGATTTTAATTTTTTTTTAAAGGAGGAATTTCCTATCTCCGATATAGTCTAAATTGTTGATAATTTTGTGATTTCACCGTGTTTAAATTATAAGCCCTTGACAAGCCGTTGACAATAATAGTGGTTACCATAATTTTATCGATATCGATAATTTTTTATTTTTCTAACAACATTTCCTACAATACCTACTTTAGGAGTATTTTTTGAAGATTAAACTTTATTGTGTTATTATTCATTTGTCTTATTATGTAGATGTAGACAACAACATTATCACACTATTATTATAAATAAGAAAGTCTGCGTATTAATATGTTTGTTTTCACTGAATTCTGTAATAAGTGAATGGATTAAAATAAAATTTGGTATGGAGGTAGGTTATATTCTGGATTGACTCATAGTTTTTACCCTGAAAAAATAGCAGTTCCTATAGGATAGCGGGTGAAACCACGGGGCGCTGCAAGTCGTCAGTAAATCTATGAATTATTAGACAGACAATAAATATTGTTTTGGACCCGGGTATGTCCTAAAACTGCGACCAGAACCACCGGAGGATGGGCAGCAGCGTCCTAATAGTACACGGTGAACGTACTGCGATCCCCAAGCCGCCTGCCAAGCGTGGGGATTATGGCAACACCCCTCTCTATGAGGGAGGCCTTGTCCAACAGTGGACGTTAATTGGCTGATGATGTGATGTGAAATATTGTTTTTGTCTTTTTGGTCTAATAGTCCTTATCAAAATGAATTCAACGAGTCCAAACACGACGGAGTAATAAGTAAAAGTATGTAGTAGAGAGGTTACTATGGCCTACTTTTCTGGCTCCATCATCAGGCCAGTTAAGTACCACCATATTATTTTACAAACATCAAATTTACTTAGTGCAACTGAAACGTGCTTAGAAAAATGGATTACAAATTTTGAATGGGGAAGCTGACAGACATACCAACGATGCAAGTTAAATAAGAGTTTGTAATTTTTTTTAAACGACTAGGGCAAGTTTTACCATAAAATATTTTATAAGGTATACAATAACAGGTTATCGATAAAATCAAAACTGCACACAAAACTGTCCCATCACTAGCTGTGATACCACATTCTAAATTTTATAATATCATTTTATTTTCAATGGCTTCGCATGGATATTGCATTTAACCTTATCAAATAATATTTATTTTTCTACCTATTTAAAGTTACATAAAACGAGCTCTAAACATAGCCTAAATCGATATCATGGTCAAAGCATGACCTATTAAGGTCATGGAAACTTATCTAGCTAAGTTTGTGCGGAGTTTTGGGGCAAAACCGAAAATATTTTTTTTTACTTCCTATTGTTTGCCCACACTCATGCAAACCTACGAACTTACCTTAATAGTATTTAAAGGATAATAATTCACTAGTATAACACAATTACATGCGTTAATACACAACTTTTGTTAATTAAAATAAACAAACTTGTTGAAAAACTCTTAAACTCAAATTTTTTACCAACCACTTTTCGTGCAGTTTAAGGTAGAACTGTTTTAATAATGAGGTACGTTAATTTACGATACGGTCTATATTTCTCTACTAGTATTATAAACCGCACAATAATCGTGCAGTTTTTTTGCACTAGCAACATTTACCAAAATAATTGCACAAAATTCAAGGGGAACTGAACCGTATTGCACCACGAGAAGGTCAATTTTAAACTTTATTAAAATGGTGTTCATAACCTTTTGAAATAATACTAATCTTGACGAATTACTGCAGTCCTTCCTACGTATTTATATTTTGACGTATCGTTTGCATGTGTTCAACTGGCTACAACGGAATTCTTACAAAAATGCCTTGACAGCCCTTGTAATCTAAACGAAAAAAATTCTCACTTCAGTGGTATTTGCTGCTATATTGTTTATAGGTTAAAAATATTTTTTTATACTCTAAGATTATTTGGTGAAATTAGATTTTTACGGGAAATGAAAACCGGTACATGTCTATACATTTATAATTTATTATCAATTTTATGAGATTTAGTATTAGATGAGCCCACAGAAAACGGTGATATTGACACTCATTTTTTTTATGATACTGAGTGACGAGACGAGCGAAGTCGCTCGCCTGATGGCTCTTCACGCTTGCCCATATCAGCTCAACGCCACTCAGAATTTTGAACTTCAACAGTTCAAAACCCTGGATGGCAATGCACTGCGCTCGTCACCCCGAGATATAAGATGTCAGATCTCTGTGTGCCCTGTAATTTAGCTGGAAACATTGCCCTTCAATCCGGAACACAGTAGTGTTTGCACACTAATGCTTGGCAGTTGAATAACAGGCAAAGGTGTGGTACTTCCCCAGGCGGACTCTGCAAAACAGTCCTCCCACCACAAAAAAATATGGAACAGCTGTTTTTTTTCGCGACTTCAAAGTTGGTCCCATAGTAAAAGTTGTTCATAATGATGAATACAATGACCTCCTTTCGACTTAGTACAGGGTATATGCGTAACCCTGACCCCAAACTAAGCAGACCTTGTAATATGGCTGCCAGAGACAGATATACATATCTTAAGTACATACTTAAATAGATATTAACACCCAGACATAAAACAAACACAAATGTTTGTCCTTGGTGGGAATCGAACCCACGCCCCCAAACACAGAAGGCAGGATCACTACCAACTAAGCTAACGGGGCTGTCTAAATAGCAAGGAGGGTGAAGCCAGGGGAGCGCGTTTAGAGGCCTGTGGAGCTGCACTCAGCAGCGAGGGCACGAGGGCTCTACTTAGCATATTTTACTAATTAAACCTACGGAAATACTTTCCATGAAGCCCTCGCTGTTTTACGATTGTTGCGAGGAAAAGCTAAGCGATAGCATTGGACAGAAACTCTGTATTCACACACCAGAACACCAGAAAACAAATAAAAAAGAAAAGAAAGTGTTGAAACTTATTGCACAGTTTAATTACACTTCACTATTTCTTTATGGAAGATAGATGATGTCTATGGATTATCTGTCTGTCAACTTACTTGAAAAACAAAGGAGTGTGTTTTTTCTCTTGTTGAATATTATAATATAATTTAAAGTAAAATATAAAGCAGCTTCTAATATTATAAACGTGTTTATTATAACTTAACCGAGATAGAAAATCTATAGGTTATGGGCTCCTAGCTTCATAAGCTGAAAATGGGTACGGCAAAATTGTACGCAAATGTCGAACCATTAAATCGAAACAATTTCGATACATGGAAAATTCAAGCAGAGGCAATACTTATAAAGACCGGACTGCACGAATGCCTATCGAAATCATGCGACAAGCAAAAGGATTCTTTGGCCAAAGCCGAACTTTTGCTGATCATCGCACCATCAGAGTTAAGGTTAGTAAAGACATGTATGAGCGCAAAAGAATTATGGGAAACGCTAGAAAAGGCTTATCAAAGCCGAGGACCAGCGAGAAAGGCAACTCTTCTGAAAAAGCTCATAAAAAAGAAGCTCAAAATTAATGAAGATGTAAGAGATCACATAAATGAGTTCATGGATCTCGTAGAAAAATTGAAAGACATGGAAGTTGAAATCCACGAGGATCTTTTGACCATAATGATGCTGTATAGCTTGCCTGAACAATACGAAAACTTCAGAATTGCAATTGAATCGCGAGACAAACTTCCATCAACGGAAGAACTAAAAATTAAAATTGTCGAAGAAAGCGAGGCTAGAAATAACTATAAAGAAGAAGAACAAGAAGAAGAAGAGGCACACTACAGTAATAAAAACAAAAACCAATATAAGAAGAATACAGAGCAACAAAAGAAAAACGTAAAATGTGACAACTGTCAGAAAAAAGGTCATTTTGAAAGGGATTGTTGGTCTAAGAAAAGGCAACAAGGTAAATCTTTACTTGTGAAAGAAACCTGCCTATCAATCAAAAACACAGTCAATCAGGAAAACTGGTGCTTAGACAGTGGATGTACCTCACACATGTGCAACGATAAAGCAATGTTTAAAATAATAACTCCAACAAATGAAAGTCTAAAACTGGCATCAACTGATAAAACTGAGAAAATTGAAGGTAAAGGAACAGTTGTGATACAAATTAAAGATCAAATAATAAATCTGACAGACACATTGTATGTACCAAACTTATCAACGAATTTAATTTCGATTGCCAAAGCAACAGGAAAAGGATACAAAGTCATTTTTGATGAACAAATTGCTACAATATATGATAAAGAGGGAACATTAATGAAGGCACACAAAGAAGATGGCCTATATTATGTCAAAGCTGAGAAGAAAGAAATGTCTCATCTTGTTGGAACAAAATTGATTGACGTTTGGCATAAGAAATTAGCCCATGTTAACGAACAAGATTTAAAAAACGCTTGCAAAAATGAAACAATAAGAGGTTTGGAAATAAACCAAAATGAAAAATTATCAGAATGTGAAACTTGTATTAAAGGAAAAATGGTGACTCTTCCTTTTCCCAGTGAACGTCACGAAGATGTGAAGGCCAAAAAGAGGTTACACATTGTACATTCGGACGTATGTGGACCAATGCCTGTGACAAGCAATGGAGGTCACAGATATTTCATTACATTTACTGATGAATACAGCAGGTACTGCAGAGTTTATTTTCTAAAGCAGAAAAGCGAAGCTTTACAAAAGTTCAAAGATTTCAAGACTGAAATGGAAAACTTCACGAAAGAGAGCATTATTATGTTTCAATCCGATAATGGCTCAGAATACATACTCATACTCATACTCATACTCTTTATTCGTAACACAGGTTACATGTCATAAAGTTGTTAGCTAATTGCAATAACAATTACACAAAATAGTAATGAGCACATACTGTCAATAGTAAATAATTCGAAAACATACAATAATTAATAATTACCAATTAATTACGGTTAACAAAATAATCAAAAAATGTCAAAAATTAATCAATAATATTAAAGCTTAAAATAATAATAAAAGGTATCAATAATTAATTGTTACAATACAAACAAAAAATTAATAATAATTAAGTACCAATTATTTATGGTCAACAAGAAATAAGTAATAGTAATTCAAAATAATCCAATAATAATCAAGCTTGAAAAATCACGAATCAATAACTACGGTATCAATAAAAACAATAATTACGACACAGTATGCAAAAATTCATCCACCCTGTAAAATGTTTGCTCAACAAGCCATTTCTTCGCTCTAAACTTATACGAGTTGCGGGAGGGTGCATCTTTTATATCTGCCGGGAGACGGTTGTACACGTCTGTCGCCATTATGTGCACCTGCCTTGAAGTCTTCTCGAGGCGACGGGTGGGTGCGCGCAGCACGTGCGCATGCCGCGCGACGTGCATGCGCGGGTACTCGTCCAAGTGGTCTCTAGCATAAAGGGCCGCTTGCAGAATCACCATACATGGTAGGGTCAGGATCTTCATAGACCGGAATAGAAGTGACGCCGTCGTGTCCTCCGGTACTCTCGCTATGGCTCTCACTGCTCGTTTTTGCATTCTGAAGACGCGTTCCCAGTCTGCGGAACGCGCCCAGAACTCTACACCATATTGTAGAAGCGAGTGCACGGATGCAAAGTAGCAACTCCGTACCATACTCTCCGGCAATATGGCGGATAAACGCCACAGGGCAAAACATGCGCGTCCTATTTTTTGGCACAAGACGTCCACGTGACCTTCCCATGTGAGTGCACTGTCAATCCGGAAACCCAAGAACACCGTGTCTTCCACCTGTTCCATCCCAGTGCTTCCGACTACCACATTCAGACGCTTTTTCTTATGTCCTGATAGGTCGAACTGAACAACGTGGGTTTTATTTATGTTCAAGCATAAACCATTCATTTCGAACCACTGGTGTAGGTCGTACGCAACTACATTCAATTTCCGCTCTAGATCTTCCACATTTGGAGCGGTCACAATCGCAGCCACATCATCAGCGTACATAAGAACATGCCCATCCCTGATATTCTCAGGTAGATCGTTGAGGAGGAGAGAGAACATAATATTGGATAGCGAGGATCCCTGCGCTACTCCAATCACAGTTGTGAGCGGCTGCGATCTTACTGCGCCTCCCTCTCCCACGACCACCTGGCAGCGATCCGTCATGTAATCCGACAGCAACCTCAGCGCATCCCCCTGAATCCCGTAATGCTCGAGCTTCGCAGCGAGGACTCCATGATCGGCAACGTCGAATGCTTTAGACAAGTCGCAGAATATCACGGCGACCTGCAGTCGACGCTCACGTTACACATTAACAAGGAGTTGTACATTAACAAGGAGTTTAATGATTTTCTTAAAAATAATGGCATAACTAGAAGATTATCAGCACCATACACGCCTCAACAAAACGGGTTGTCTGAAAGAAAGAACAGGACATTGCAAGAAAAAGCACGTTGTATGCTGATAGAATCGAATTTAAAAGAAAATTTTTGGGCTGAAGCAATAAATACGGCTAACTATATAACAAATCGATTGCCAACTAAAGCAAAAGATTATAAAACGCCATTTGAACTATGGGTCGGATACGCACCGTCTGTTAGACATATCAAACAATTTGGACTAAAAGCATTTGTCCTAAATAAAAGGAAGAAAAATAAATTTTCTCCAAAAGCTGAGGAAGGAATTTTACTTGGCTATTCAGACACAACAAAGGGATATCGAATTTGGCTAGAGGAAAAACAAAACATCGTGGTCAGTAGAGATGTAAAAATACTCAGTAAAATGTATTACGACAAGGAAAATTTCCAACAATATCCCCAAAGTACTGATGCTAAAGATAAAGAAAATTACCTGGAAATATATGAAGATATTACAGAAAGAAAGGAAACTGAAACAATCGATCTCGAACCTGAGGTATTAGAAAGCTCTCCAACTCAATTAGTTTTGTCAGATAGTGACGAAGATGAAGATTTCGACGATGCAGATGATGATGCGACTGAAGATATCACATCTGAAATAAGAGAAATACCTACATCAAGTGGAAGACCTCAAAGACAGCGGAAATTACCTGCATGGGCGGAGGATTATGAGATCGAAAATAATATGCAAGTAACCGAAATCACTTGTTTAAATGAAAGTGAACACGATGAAGAGTGGCATGATGCAATTAAATCGGAAATACGAGCTCATATCAAGAATGGAACTTGGAAAATAATAAAAAAGGAAAAGAATATGAGAGAAGTAGGTCACAAAATGGTATTGAGAGACAAGATTGGGCCGAACAATCAAGTAATTAAGAAAGCTAGACTTGTTGCGCGTGGTTACACACAAAGGCCGGGAATCGATTACGACGAGACATTTGCACCAGTTGCAAAATTGAGCTCAATTAGATCACTTATAGCACTGGCCGCTGAGCAAGATCTAAAGTTATACCAAATGGATGTTACCACAGCTTACCTAAACGGTGAATTAAGCGAGGACATTTACATGAAAGCCCCTCAATACCTTGAACAATACATAAGTGAAATCATGGTAGACGAAAGTGATAAAGATCTCCATCTATACAATAAAGCTAAACAAATGCTGGAGGATGCAGTAAAAAACAAGGACAAAGTCTGCAAGCTTCAAAAATCACTGTATGGTTTAAAACAATCGGGAAGACAGTGGAACAAAAAATTGGACGAAGAACTTAAAAAACTTGGACTGATCAAATCGAAAGCTGATCCATGCGTATATGTGTTAGGAGGAGATGAAATGATTAGAATCGCCATTTATGTGGATGACATATTAATTGTGTACAAATCAAAAGAAAAGTTAAATGAACTGAAAGATAAACTCAAACAGAAATTTGAGATGAAAGACTTGGGTAGACCAGAAAAACTTTTAGGCATCGATTTTGTATACAAAAAGAATAAAATCAAGATATGTCAAAGGGGACTGATTGATGATGCACTAAAAAGGTTTCATATGGAAGAGTGTAAGCCAACTCTAACACCAATCGAAACTGGTTTGACTCTTGAAAAACATAACCAAACTTTGCCAGATTTACCATACAAAAACCTAATAGGTACATTAATGTATCTGGCTATTGGTACAAGACCCGACATAATGTTTTCCGTGAGCTACCTATCACAATTTAACGATTTTTACAATGAAACTCATTTCAAGAGTGCAAAACGAGTCCTAAGATACCTAAAAGGAACCAAAGATGTGGGACTTGAATATAAAAAAATGGAAAAGCCACTATTCGGTATGGCAGATGCAGACTGGGGAGGAGACAAATTGGACAGAAAGTCTTTCTCAGGATACTGTTTTAAATATGCCGGATCTTTGATCAGCTGGATGGCAAGGAAGCAGAAAAATGTGGCGCTCTCCACAGCGGAGGCGGAATACAACGCTTTATCTGAAGCCGCTAAGGAGGCCATCCATCTAAAGTCAATATTCGAGGATATTGGGGTGGATTCAGGAAATTTGATAATTTATGATGACAACCAGGCGGCGATAAAATTAGCCTCAAATCAAATTGTGTCCTCGAAGTCGAAGCATATTGACCTCAAAATACATTTTATAAGAGACTGTGTCGAAAAGAAAATGCTACAGATAAAGTATTTAGAGACAGGTAAAATGGAGGCAGACATGTTTACCAAAGGTTTGCCTGGACCTCGTCTACAAGAACTAAAATACAGGGCCGGTATAGAATAGCTTGTGAGGAGGAGTGTTGAAACTTATTGCACAGTTTAATTACACTTCACTATTTCTTTATGGAAGATAGATGATGTCTATGGATTATCTGTCTGTCAACTTACTTGAAAAACAAAGGAGTGTGTTTTTTCTCTTGTTGAATATTATAATATAATTTAAAGTAAAATATAAAGCAGCTTCTAATATTATAAACGTGTTTATTATAACTTAACCGAGATAGAAAATCTATAGAAAGAAAGAAATATTTATTTTGTAACAACAACTTAACAGAAACAACATAGTAGGTATATATAATTATAGTCCTTAGATAGTGAAGCTGTGTCACAAAAATGGCCTCACTGTTTATCAAACAGCGCTGATCTTCCGTTGAAGCCACTCAGTGAAGTAACGAAAGGCTCAAAAAACAGTGCAACGTAAAAATAAAAACAGTACGACAAATTTTACATAGAATTTATTTTAAGTATAGATATACCTAGATGATATAGAACTTCACATGTGACATTGACATCAAAAGCATGTTATGGGATGGAAGAATGTTTTGGGAATAATAAGTAGGTATCCGACTTTCCATGAATGCCATTTTTTTCCTACGAAAAACTACCAGAGTGTCTAGTCCACACGTTTTTTTAATGTATGACCACGCATAACTTTTTACTGAGGAGTCAGATTTTGATGCTTCTTTTTTTTCTTCAGCCTTCTCTTTATGTCTATAATAAAAAGCTTCTTCGGAAAACCAAAACTCTCTCATCTCATCTGATCAGCCAGTAGTTGCAGACTTTAAGCTCGGCTGTTGACGTTTTAATGCTGTTTAAGTCGGCATTTACATAACAGCTTTCGGAGGACGTTTCAAAACTCCGCGCTCTCGAGCCGTGAAGGGACTAAATAACGGGATTTAACAAGTACCCGCCAGCTTCTAAACCAACATTAATATGTTATCAGTTACAGCGTGCCAAGAGGCTCATCAGCTACGAATACCTGGTTCAGCATAAGCTCAGAAATTAGTCTTGAGGATCAGCGCAAAGTTGCTAGTCTATCGGTTTTTTATTGGATACATTTCGGAGAGTGTGCATCAGATCTGCACGATCTAATTCTCTCCTGCCCTTTTTTATCAGACTGCCAGAGCGGGCACGAAAAATCGTCACTTATATGGTTGATATTCCGAAAACCCGTAATAAGCGCTTTGATGATTTATAATGCGAACTGCTAGTCTGTGGAATGCTCTGCCTCAATGGGTGTTCCCCGATTGTTAATACAATCTGGGCGTCTTCAACTCTTGAGTGAAACGTTTTCTTCTAGGTAAGCGTGCTCCATCGTTAACAGTATCATTTCTTAGCATTGGCAGTCAAACGAAAGCCTATTACTGAATATAAAAAAAAACTGTTACAAGAAAATTCACGTAAAAAATATTAATGAACTGTTGGGACTGAACAGGCCTTCTCTCAGAGAGAGATGATGGCCCTAATCCACCATGCTGGCCCAATACATATTGGTGAATGTCATATGTCTTTTGAGGTTCCTGGACATACCGGTTTCACCACGGTGTTTTCCTTTTCCGATTTTGAGCGATGGTATCGAAACTTTGCCTAATTTATTAGGTACTAAATAAAATCATTGGTGTAAGACCCAGGATCGAACCGAGTGCCGTCAGATTGTAAAGCGCACATGCTACAGCTTGGCCACTACCGCTCAGGTTCCATATTTCACATAACAAGTTTAAACACTTGATGCATCACAGCGTAGAGCTGTCAGAATTGTCGACGATACCAAGCTCTCTGAACACCTAGAGCCGCTCAGCATGCGCAGAGACGTTGGGTCTCTTTGTGTCTTTTATCGCATTTACAACGGGGAATGTTCTGAAGAACTGTGCTATCTGATGCCGGCATCGCGGTTTTATCATCGCACCAGCCGCCACCGTCTGAATGTTCATCCACATATATCATAGATCGGTGGAAATCGCACACTGCGTTTTACGCGTTCCTTTTTGCCTTACACCTGCAATATGTGGAATGAATCCCTCCTACGGCATTTCCGAGTAACTTTAATAAGGAGTTCTTCAAAAGGGCTGTTAATAGAGTCTTTAAGGGTCGGCAACGTATCTGTGATGCCCCTGGTGTTGCAGGTATCCATAGGCGACGACGATCGCCTTCCATCAGGCGGCCCGTCTGCTTGTTTGCCACCTATGGCTGTTCTGAAGCTGTGTGTTAGATTGTACGTGTAGTTCATGGCATCCCCGACAAATTGGTGGGAGTACCTGTTGACGAAGTACGTGTGGAATATAGGTACTTACCTACACGTAATAATAAAATGGTGTAAATTCATTTTGATAATGGGGAATAAGGTGATTCGTTGGTAGGATTATTTTGAAATGTACCCTTTCGTTGGCAGTTGTTCACTAAGGACCCGCAGATTCAGAGATTGCAGTAAGATGCTCCCTGTGAAATTGCATAGCGTAACGAAATTTAACTAATTAATATCAAAATCTAAAACTTAACTAAACAAAACTGAATCAAAATTATGAAGATCAATTTTTTTTTACTGTGACTTCTGTAGGCAAAATATGTTCTTCTCACCACCACAATAACGATTTTCACGTCTCATCGTTCCATCCGGCACCTTCAACATTCAAAACAATTCAATCTTCGCTAGGTACTACTAACTAAACTCGTTCAAAAACTCAATTTATTTAGTCCAATATTGATAATAGGCACACGTCCTATTCAAATGGTCGAGGGCCTGAGAACAAACAAGGTACGACTCGGTAGCCAGATCGTGTTTATCTATCCTGCATACTATCTACTTGTTTGCGAGGCACTTGGGCCCGCACCAGTGTAGGGTAACTAGTAGGACATGTCCCGGCGTTTCTAACATGCTTTATTAACTTCACTTGCTTTCCTTACTTTTACTTGTAACTAACGAACTTTGTAAAAAAAACATTAAAGTATTTTTTTAAATCGTTTTCTCAATTTGACTCTTTGCATTTTGATACCATCGAACTAATCTGATGATGGGTTCAGAAGGTTAACTATAAAACAGAAGGATAACCACCACTAAAAAACTCGAGCATACTCCTTTGGTTTTTTTGTTTAAAGTATGCGGTTTTTTTTTCTTACTATAACATTCTTCTTTATCGAGGAAAAAATACTGCAACCTTAGCAAAATTAGGAGATAAATTTGTGTTCTAGAATTAAAATTAAAATTTTGATAACATTTCACTGATTTAAGAATTATTTACGTATTTTAACATATATTTAGTAGCTAGCTGTCAAAATCTACTCCTGTTATCTCTGTATCCGAGTTCTTAAGAGAAGAAGAGGTCGGTGGGGAATTTTAACAGTTTTAAATATCTCATTTTAAAAACGACTTCTTTATCGCAAGGATGTGATATTCCGCACTCAATGGTTTATCTGTCAACATGACAGCCTCGTTAGCTTAGTTGGTAGTAGTAGGTAGTTATTGGGCATTTCACTTCACTTTAAAAAGCGAATTGAAATGCTCAATAACCAAGTGCAAGTCAAACACCACGACAAAAATATTATTGCGAATTTAAAGCAAAATTATGTGAATTGAAATTCCTAATAGCCAAGACCGAGTCAATCATCATGCATTTAGTAACTGCTCATGTGGTTTAAAATATGAAAATGAAATATTTAAGTTTTGCATAGGTAATGTAATTGTCAAAATTGCGCCACAACACGACACGTGTAAAAATAAAATTCAGAAACATAAATAGGTCAGTACAACCAGCAACATTAAATCATGTCGATTTTGATTTTACCATTTACTGATAAATAAACATCAAACGAATACCTATTCGTTTAAAATTATATAAAAAAGTTAAAAATTATGTTTTTAATATGTAAGTGATTAGAAAATTAATTTTCAATCGATTTAAATTTCGAAGTTGATTTAATATCATGTTTTTTTTCTTCAATTATAGCATATTTTTTTATTATCATAATATTATGTATTTGTCAACGTTTAATATATATATTTTTAAGTTATTAGAAATATATAATCATCAATTATCAATAGTAGGTTGTTTGAATTTTTACGCTAACAGTACATCCGTCCTTTCCTCGAAATTGGTAATTAGCAAAACTGATTTCAATTCATTTGTGTTTTTGAACATGGAATTTAATCATTCAAATATGAAAAGTAATCATATTTTGTCTTGAGTTAAATGTAAGTGACCTCTTTAAATACTCTAAAATCAGCAATAATTTTTGGATATAACGTGGGCGTGAAACTGTTCACTTTACATTCTGCTATTCGTCGTCGAAGAAGTTTGCTGATCACCTGCCTTAAGTGCCTGAAGTACCAACCGAGTCCAGAAGTCTCATCATCAAGTTCTCGCTACAAATAAATTATGTGAGTAAGTTTGTTTAAAATTCAGCACATAAATAATTTTAATTTCGTAGTGGGCTCATCTACTACACCATTTTTGATTGACTAATTAAACTTATTGTAATATTTTGTTACCAGGTCGGACTCTGATTATTCAACTTTCGAAGTCGAGCAGCCCGCGAAGTCCAACAAGCGCTCAAGGCGCGTCTGTGCTGAGGATTTGTCATCGCAAAAAGTTAAACGGTAAGCATTTTATTTAAAGTATTATCTACTTTTCATCTAATTGACCGAGTGTCGAGCAGCTAAGGTGACAAATTCTAAGAGAATATAGTTAAAAATTTTATGTGTATTTATTCGACGATTATTGGCCTCAGTAAAAATTATTTCACAAATACTATTTCAAAATATTTTTTTGTTAAGCTAATTATAATTTTTATTTCAGAACATGCAAGAAAACCCTGAAGGGGAAATCCTGTACTCCAAAGGCGGATAGCAGCGGCTGGCATCTGGACAGCGAGAGCGACAACGAGGTTCGTGCATCGAGTTCTCGAAGCGTTGCTGCTGAAGACCTGCAGTCGTCGCTGGTCCGGCGAGTTGCGGATGGTGTTGTTCGACGCACCGCAAAATTACCAGGTGATTTGTTTGTAGAGGTTCGGCTCTACAATGCAAAAGACATTGAATCTATTTCAATACAAGATCGCTGGCAAAAGGCAATCTTGGCATTGAAATACCGAGGTGACACTGACGCAGGAGAAATAGAGCTCTTGCGCAGATTCGTAAGTAAATGTAGACAGAAATTTACGGACGAAGGAAAATATTTTGCAGACAAAAAAAAATAAGATATTAACTGTAATTCTCGTGCTTTTTTTGATAAGTTCGCTCTGAATTATACAGTTAACGTAATTATTTTTTGCCTCTATTTCAACTATTATTTTCGGTTTCGGAAGTCTATACCCAGCTGGGACTTGGTTGATGATGTTGGTATCTTGCGTCAGTGTCCAAATATTTATGTATTGATTAACTAATACTAATGTTTTTATTTCTTTATTTACATTATCAGTAATTTTATCATGTATTCTTGCAAAAATGTATGTTTTTGTAGTAACGTTATCGAAAACAGTTCTACCGTGTTCTATAAAATTTGTGCTCAGTGCATATACCTAGGTAGTTTGAGGGCATAATATTGATCTAGTTAGCTTTCGTTTCTGGGAAAATTTGTTTTGCAAAAGCAACGTTCGCTTTACTATATTATTTTTTGATAAAGTTTGTATTTATTTTAACATAAACATAATTCTGTAAGTATTCATAATGCCCCCGTCATCAAGAACAATATTTTGCTCTGTTTGCGATTTGTCTATTAAAAGTTCCGCATTCTCTGCTCACTTGAAAAGTACGACACATAAGAATAATAGCGCAATTCAAGTGGGTGAAGGTATTGAAAAAATATGTGGCGCTTTCCGTAGTCGAATTGCATCCTACAGGTTGCGTGATATTTTATCTGAAGGCGACATAGTGACGTCTCCAGTTCAGTACATGCGTAACTTGCGTAAACGTGTTTTTCAGCTATTGAAAGCACGACTCCTCTCTTTTGATAGTATAAAAGTCAATTTTGAACTTTTTGCTGAATTCGCTTTAGCTTCGAATGATTCGCGTGAAAAAAAGTCATTTAGAACAGAAAACTTAGTGATTCATAAAAACTATGATTTTAATTATTTATTCGAAAAAGTTATTGAAACTATATCGTCTAACATCGACGAGTTTCAAGAACGAGACAGCGGGTGGTTTTACTTGAGTTGTTCATACTTAGAAATAAATGTTAATAAGTATAATCCTCTAAGAGCATCAGGTTTTCTTGATTTACCTAAAGTTATGAAATTAAAACGCGCGTGTGTTAATGTTCAAAATACCGATACGTATTGCTTTTTGTGGTGTATAATGGCAGCATTATTCCCCGCTAAAATAAACGCCCATAGAACTTCTTCGTACCCTAATTTTGAGAGGGTACTTAACACCAAAAACATGTCATTTCCTGTTAGTTTTCGTGATATAAAAAGGTTTGAAAAAATAACTTAAATATAAGCATTAACGTGTATGGTCTTAAAAATCAAACAAACATTGTTGGTCCACTATATCGAACTCAAAATAGAAAAAAACATCACATCAATCTATTGTTCCTAGAGAAAGGAAATAAAACGCATTATTGTTTGATAAAAAATTTAAATCGCTTATTGAAATCGCAATTGACGAAGCATCATAGCAAGGTGTGGTTTTGTGACGAATGTATGGTATTTTTTCATAACGAAAGTAAACTAAGTAATCATGTTTGCGGCGGAGTCACAACTATTTTACCTACACCTGGCACGTTTATTCAATTTAATCACTTTGAAAGAATGCAAGACATGCCTTTCGTGATCTATGCTGACTTCGAATCTTTATTACAACCTAATAATAATGAATCAAGTTCAAATTACACGACATCGTTACAAAAACATATTCCAGCCGCGTTTGCTTATTATGTAGTATGCTCGTATGACAGTTCGTTAAACCGCTATGTATCTTATCGGGGTCAAGACTGTGTCGAAGTTTTTCTTGACCATCTAAAAAACGACGTGTCAAAAATTTCTAAAATTTTTAAGAATATAATTCCAATGTTACCATTATCAGCAGAGCAAAAAGTTGCGTTTTCAATAGCTAAATTGTGTTATATTTGTCAACAGACTTTATTTGATGACAAAGTTAAAGATCATTGTCATTTAACTGGTAATTACCGCGGAGCCGCACACACCTACTGTAATCTTAGATTTAGTTTGCCTCAGTTTATACCAGTTTTTTTTCACAATTTGTCCGGATATGACAGTCACTTGTTTATCCGTCAGCTAGGAAAAATGCCTGGGTCTATGAAAGTTATAGCTAAAACTAAAGAAAATTATATTTCTTTTACAAAGTTTTTTGCAACAGATACTCAGCAGTACATTGCTTTGCGTTTCGTAGATTCTTTTAAGTTTTTAAGCACCAGCCTCGAAAAACTTGTTGCAAATTTAGATAAAAAAGATTTTTTTCATTTATCTTTTCATTTTTCAAACCAAAAACAATTTGAGTTATTAACGCGAAAAGGTATTTATCCTTACGAACATATGACTAGTTGGGAATCGTACGATGAGGAAAAGTTACCACCTCGAGACTCTTTTTACACCACTGTTAGTAATTCTACAATTTCAAAGTCGGATTACACGCACGCTAAGGCCGTTTGGAAAACATTTGATATTAAAAATCTAGGCGATTATACAGACTTGTATCTGAAGTCAGACGTACTCTTATTAGCAGATATATTCGAAAAATTTCGACGTACTTGCAAAATCAATTACAATTTAGATCCGGCATTTTATTTGACTGCCTCAAGCCTGAGTTTTGATAGCATGCTCCTTAAAACTAAAGTTGTTCTTCAGCATCTAGAAGACCTAGATATGATAAGGATGATACAGAAAGGTATTCGTGGTGGAGTCTGTCTGTGTTCAACTAGATACGCGAAAGCAAATAATAAGTATCTATCCAGTTACGACCCAACTTCACCGGCTAGCTATCTACTCTATATAGATGCCAACAACCTATATGGATTTTGTCTATCGGCATGCTTACCTCAGTCTAATTTCCAAATGATTGAAGCTTCACAATTTCATTCGCTTGATGTACTTAAAATACCTGACGACGCCGAATATGGTTATATTTTAGAAGTTGATTTAGAATATCCCTTGCATTTACATGACGTCCATAATGACATACCGTTATGTCCGCAAAAGTATCTCCCACCAGGCTCAAAAACAACAAAGCTGATACCTAACTTATATGATAAATTCTACTATGTCATACATTATGTACATTTAAAAACATGTTTGCGCCATGGGTTGATACTGAAAAGAATTCACAGAGTTATAAAGTTCAAGCAAAGCGCCTATTTAAAACAATATATAGACTTAAATACTGAATTACGTAAAAAAGCATGTTCAGCCTTTGAGCAAGATTTTTTTAAATTATTGAACAATTCCGTTTTTGGAAAAACTTTGGAAGACCCGGAGAAAAGGATGAATGTAAAATTAGTTAATCGATGGGTCGACGGCAGAAATAAAACAAAACAACAGTATACAGCTGAGCGACTAATAGCTCGGCCTAATTACCACAGTTCAACAGTATTTTCTGAAAATTTTGTAGCTGTTCAAATGAAGCCTGAATCAATCAAGTTAGACAAACCCATTTACATTGGATTTACAGTTTTAGAGTTATCAAAAAGTCATATGTACAATTTTCACTATTCTGTAATTAAACCTTTTTACAAGTCCGATGTTCAGCTATGTTATACTGACACTGACAGTTTTTTGTACTTAATACAGGCTGATGATATTTACAAAGATTTAAAATTTAGATTTCAATCTTACTTTGATACAAGCAACTATGATGAAGATAATGTTTATAGCATAGAGCGTAAAAATAAAAAAGTCCCCGGTTTATTTAAAGACGAGATGGGAGGTCAGATCATAACAGAGTTCGTAGGCCTAAGGTCGAAACTGTATTGCATTAAAACTGAAAATAAAGAAATAAAAAAAGCTAAAGGGATAAAGAGAAACGTTGTTAGAGACATATGCTTTAGAGATTATAATGATGTGCTCAAACACAATGATATAGTGCGTAAAAAGAACATAATATTTAAATCTTTGAAACATGAAATATTTACGATTTCTGTAAATAAAGTTGCATTATCATCTAACGACGATAAACGCGTTGTTCTAAAAAACAATATATCTACATTGGCATGGGGACATAAAACCAGACCTTTCTGATTAAATTGTTATAATACAACATAGGTATAATTGTCATTGTCAATGCATCAAAGATCACTATATTTTAGCCCTACAACTTTCCTATATGTGTAAGCGTGTTAGTATAGTGATTTTAATACTTAGAACTTTATTTGATAACGATACTATTTTAATTATATATTATAAGTACGAGTAAGTACGCATAACTATGTTGAAATTGAATTGTACGCAAGAGTTGAATATTGTTCGTGTATTCGTTACTTTTATGGCTTTGTTTAAGAACCAATGTAAAAAAAAAACAAGATGTCGTCTCATTGTATTATTTCCCTAAACTTATGTATTTTCTAATGTTTATGTGTATTAATATATATATTTTGCTATGTAAAGTAAATAGTTGTATGTTAATTTTGTTTATTTGTACATTTTAATCATAAGTGATTTTAGATTTTAATCTTAGTTTTTTATTGTTCTAAATTTGTACCTATAATTTACTTGTGTGAATAAATACTTATTTTGTATTGCAAATATTTTCTTTTATTTCTAAACGTATTAATTAAGTTAGCTACAAGTTGTAACCTGATACACTTAAAGGTCAACGTATTGATGACAACAGTAGTAGGTATCGCATCAGCAAAATAGTTCTAAGATACACGACACGTGCGACCACAGAATAAATGATTGTATGTGAAGGGCATTGACATGTTCGTCATAATTAGTGCATTTTTGCAAGATAGGACTTTTAAATTGGTCTTTAAATTATTCTTTGTTTTCAAACTTACTAATCATTATTTGTTCCCCACGTGCAGTCAAGTTTGTGGAACAGAGGATTTTTTAATTTGCATGTAAGTACCTAACTAACGCAATACCAGATATACGGTCAGTACATTATTAGACGTTTAGTTGATTAGTTTCTAATAATAGTTTGTTTGTTACAGACAATGTCAGACATAGAAATTCCGCTAAGCCAATGCGCTCAGGACCCGATGCAAGATTACACTCAATCGCAAATATTAGAAGAATTGTATCCAGATCTCTTCAAAAATAAGCGCGTAAAACTAACAAAGAAAAAAACAACAAAACAACGACGTGATCTTTCGGTTAAAAAAAAGTGCAAGTGCGGTGGAAAATCATTTGTTACCAGCAACTCTCCGGAGGGCAAAAGATTAATCAAAGTAAAAATTTTGGACACTTCATCACAATATAATAATGATTTAGACAGAAATATTTTGCTAAGTGCGCAGTACGTCGTGAAAACCACTTTATTTGCGGATGAAATATTGGAACATACTGAAAATTTAATACGGAAAATTTCTAAAAAACTCTGCGATGAGAGTGATATTAATATTTAGATTAATACGTTTTAATTTATATCGATTACTTATGTATGTTTCCCAAAAATACAATTATACTGGTTTAGCATTTACTTTGTTTTTATTTTATGTCTTCTTATTAGTAGATAGGCAGGTAAATAGCAAAACAAATAATTACAATATTTTTAACAATTTTATTAAGCGATTATTACATTATTTTCTGAACACCATTTTTTTATACATAATACATTTTTTAGTGCACAATATTTCTTATGATTAAAACAATTAAAATTAACATTCCCATCACAATATAAGTGAGTCAGTATTTTTAAACTAGGTAGTCCTTTGATCGATATGTCTATAACATTATTATGAGAACATAACTCTTTTACCCATTTTACTTTCTCTTCGCCTTTCACAATAATTATTTTATTTTGCAGTTGTGGTTTAATAATTCTTCGAAATTCTCGATAATCTACATATCCATCCGACCAGATTATTTTTTTATTCCTTTGCAACCATAAAACACTACGTTTTTCTTCATTAGATAAAGTTGAAAATGGATACGGAGGTTTAACTAAAAATGTTTGAGTATGATCTTTTGTTGCTATTGCCAATTCTTTCACTATAAATTCATTTTTTAGATTTTTGAAACCTTGCATGTCCAAGAAAATGTTGTTCATGATATCTTTCTAACAATATTACTCAATGGTTTGTATTCAAAAATACAATCGTTTAATAAGAGGCAGTAGGCTGTTGTCTGGTCCGGGATGTCTTGGTCCGTTTCAATTTCCAGTCTTACGTCAACGCATCCCTTTAATGCTTCGTGCTGGCGAGAACAATCGATAACAAACAATGGAGCACGGTCTTTAAATTCTTTCATGCTCATCAACGGTTCTGCTCGACGGTTGTAGTATGATTGCTGGAATCTTGCATACTGCTCATATAATAAAGAAAACTTGTCGTCCGAAAAATTATTATTCAGGCTTTCATATGGAAAATAAATAGAGTTCAAAAAAACTTTGACATCACGCACATTGCAGTGATCAAATTCAGCCATTGACAAATCGGCTTTAAGTTTTCTATTTGTTTGTAGTCCAATAATAACAAACCTTGGTTTTTCAATTTGTGACGAAGTTTTTATAGACCACGTATGTTTACGCGTTTTGGGAAGCAATGGATACTCATGCAAATCCCAATTCCGAAATGCAAATGTTATTGCGCGATCTTTTTCTAAACTTTTTAGTAAATTTATTTTTTCTTTATCAGATACTTTAATTTGTGGTACTCGCCATACTATTTTATTAATTTCTATATTATCTACAGTATCACCCGTGTTTAAAATCAAAGAATTAACATCATTATTGGCCCTTAACAATACTAACTCATGTTTACAATTAATTATAACTTTTTGATAATCTTCCGTGAAACCAAATATTTTATTCAATGGTATAGAAGCTGAAAACATACCGTTACTAATATTTTTGCCCCCGACCGACCAACCCCAAACTTGTGACGATTTTGATTCGTGATCATTTAAAGATAAATACGATTTTATCGTCGTGGTGATGCCAGGATTTTTAATCTTATCTATTTCTACTCCATTCAACTCGTATCGAATGTCTTGGAATAAAAACATTGCAGAATTATTTATGAAATGCAGACTGGATACTTTTTCTTTAGTGGTACTTTTGTAAACGGTTACTTTGCCTTCTATATACAAACTGCTTGCGCAAGACAAAATGTAAAGATCTTGTTGATTTATAGGTATACGTATTTCATCGTTCTTGTTGAAACTTGTCACGTATGGTTTGTACGAATGATATTCATAACTTTCAATGCTGTTGTCGCTTTGCGTCTGTTCAGATATATTTAAAATGCTCATTTTAGTAATCCGATTATTTTAAGAAATTTTATATTCTTTTTAGTTAATTTTTTTCTAATTTGAAGAGGTGTTCTTATTGTAGTTGCTATTTTACAACTGTTTTGATTGCAGGATGGAGCAATGCTTTTATTGTTGAAGTTTATCATTTTTTTCGAAAATGTAAATATATTTGTACTTCTTCGTCCCGTAAATTTATCACTTTATTTTCAGCATCAAGTAATCTTATACTGAGGGTAGAGATTGAACTTGTATTAACAGGAAAGTAAATTAAATTTTTCGGTATTTCAATGATTCTGTAGCCGGGTGGCACGTTAGGCACAAATTCATATATTATATGTTGTTTTTTTCCATTCACGTAAGAGCCACTTATCGCATCACATTCGATGCGCACAATGGTTGTTGATAAAATGCTTACAGGATAACGAGATTCATTGCTTATATTTGCTTTTAAAGTGTCCATACCAAAACCCAAGATTTTTCCAAAAGACTTACTTTTTTCAAAGTGAATATCTTTGGAACAGAAAACTTTTGTCTTCAGTGTATTGTTATTGCACGTAACTTTTAATATCTCATTACTTTTTATGTTACTTTTTAAGTAATCACATAAATCTTGAAGCTCATATGAGCCTTCAGGAATTTCAATAACGTAATCATCACCGTAATAAAATTTGTTATTTCTTTCATCGATGTTAGGAATCGAATTAAATGTTGAAAAATACAAAAGACCACACTCGTACTCATCACATAGTTCTAGGGTTGGTGAATAGTTAGTGGTCAAAGTATTTCCTCGCCCGGTTATCGACACAGTGAATGACATCTCCACACTGATAGTAAATCGCGTCGAATATTGAATTTATGCATTTTTCCAAAACTGTTTCAAATATTGTAAGCAGAGATGACCGCAGTTTACGGCATCAAACCTTTGATATTGAATGTAGTTGTAGTTTAAAGAAGTGCCTTTCAAATATTTTTCTAGTTCTAATGGAGGTTTCAAGTTTCCAAAACTGTCAAAATACTCGGAATATTTATTGTGTTTAACATAGGCTACCCAATGAGTACCAGGATTATCTGAAGAATCGAGGTTAAGGATTGCACACTCTATTTTTCTTGGTCTTACAGGTAAAGTGTCTCTCATAAAAACTCCGCGAAAGTACGGAATATCATGTGCGTTATTTAATAAATCTATGTTTGTGAGCGGTCTCATAGGTAGCCTATTATTTAGTTTTTTGAACAATTTAAATACAGGCCAGCACCTTTTTTGTAAGGTCCAATGTATAATCCTTTTCCAAGCGTAATCCTTTCAATCATCTTATTGTGTCGTTCATTTTCTTTAAGATTTTTTTGAGAAGTTTTGTAATCATTTACTGCTTTCGCAATACCTGCAGCACCACCGGCCAATGAACCCAGTGCTGACAACCCAGCAAATATCGGTATCAATGGCAGCAGGCCACCAGTTTTCGGAAGTGGGATGCAACGTGGTAAACGTAAACCTTTCTTACCAGCAAAAACTTTTTTTGCTGCGAGGTGCGCTTTTTTAATTATTTTGTGATTACCTTTCAATTTTAGTTTTTTTAATTGAGAGCGTATTTTTTTTATACCTAACTTAAACGAACGAACGCCAGCGCCAACATTTAGTTTAGCCTTCATAGCATTTTTTACAATAAATGATGCTAATTTTTCTCTCTTGTTAGCATCTTTCGACTTTAACCTTTTTTGGGCCATATTCAACAATTCTAAATCGGCTGTATGACGAGTTTCCTGATCTTTATTAATGTATGCAATGTCGTGATACATACAAGCCTCGTCCAATTTGTTAATGCCACGATCACCTCTTCGTATTCGTTTTTCAAGTTTAGTTCCAGGCCCACAAAATTGATAACCTGGCAAATGTAACTCGATAGGTAAATTATTAATTAAGCTATCAATAAAACCACTTCCTTCCTTCATTGATCAAAATGAAATGCAGATAATTCATTGAAACATTCTTTATTTATAAATTATATTTATAACACTAGTGCATTTTTATTAATCCAACTGTTTTCTTTATCTTCAAGTCCCAGCCACTTCACATATAATTTATTTCCTCTCTTTTCAAGTATTTTTTCTATAAGATAAATTCCTGGGAATTTAGTCTTTTGTAGTTCGTATTCATAAAATGAACCTAAAATCGGGCGACATCGTTTATCTTGCAGTAGATAAGTCACGGGATTGGTTTTGTTTACTTTTGATATAGTAAATATTTCGGTTGACCAATTGGGAGTATAGCCTTTGTAAAAATAACCTTTATATTTACTAATGCGTACATTATCACCGAGATTATACTTACATTTTGGAATTGTTTTTTGGTTTTGAGATTTTGTGATATTATACTTAACAATATTTTCATTAGATTTGTCAACATCGATTGGTTTAAATTTCGTGGTACGATGAACATTATTATTGTAACATTTTACTACTGAATCCAAGTTTGATCCGAACCATTGATATTTTCCATATAAGCTAAAATTTTTGTATAGTTTAGATTTTATCGTTCTGATCACTCGTTCAACAATTGAAGCTTTTTTTAGTGAGTACGTAGAATAATGATTTATTTTATATTTTTCCATGAGAATTTTAAAGGGTTCGTTATAAAATTCCTTACCCAAGTCAGTTTGTAAATGATTTGGATATCGTTTGAGGTTAACTAAAACTTTTTGCATTGCCGTAGTGACACATGTTTTTGATTTAGATTTCAACGGGAAAACCCATACATATTTTGAGAAAGTATCTATTACAACCAGTATGTATTTGAAACCTTTATTATTACATGCGTATTTTTTTATATCAATAAGGTCAGCCTGCCATAAATCATTTATTCCTTTTATGATTGTAGCTCGACGAGGATAATTTCTCCGTGCAGCTTTGTGTAGTTCATCGACAATATTTTGTTTACTCATTTGTATTCGATGTAACTTGATTCACAGTTTTGGAGCTCAAATTGTGTATGGTTCTCTTTAAAATTTCGAGGCGAAATTGTGTATCGTTTTTTAATTTTATTAAATCAGTTCGTAAAAATTCCAACTCATGATCAACATAGGCTTTATTAGCAGCTTCGTCGTCGTTGTCAGGATTTTTTAAACCTTTTAACCGTGATAATTTTAAATCGAAATCTCCAGAATCGGTTTTGAATAATGTGTCGGTGTGCCCATCAAATAATTGTAAGCGTTTATGAACGTGGTGACCAAATTTGTCTATATTCATGTTTCGTTGAAACGGTCCTAAGTGTTAATGATAACTGTTGAAGTTACTTGATGAACTCTTCTTTTATTTCAATCAATGTAACCTCCCTCGCGAAGTTCCTCTAGTATTGCAATAATTTCATTTTTCAATCCAGTGTTACCCGCATCACGTGATGCTATAAGTAATTTTAACCTTTCAACTAACTCATTCGGGTCATCCCAATAAACTAAATCTGTATTTTTTTTATTTTTTTTCAAGCAGTTATAGCCTTTTCCTAGTGTAATATTTTCGTTCGTTGAAGTCTGTTTTGATGTTATTTCAAACAATGGTTTTATTATATTCATGTACTTATGTCCTTTGTTACTATTTATGGGTTTTGTTGGATCACAGTTACGTCTGTGAGCATTGGTCATTATTAACAGTGATTTATAATTTTGTAAATCTGTATTTGTAATAACATCTAAGTTGGGTGATTTCTTGAACAACAATTCCTTCATTCCACGTGTTTTTTTCGTAACTGTTTTTCCGATTGTAAACGTCTGATCTTTTTCGTTAACGGCAGTGTTACCAAGCATAAGCTTTCCGTGTAACATTCTCACTCCGAAAGGTACATCATTAATTACTTCAGATGCCATAGACCAAGATAATGAAACATTTGGTGAAGATTTCGTAGATTCAAATGACTCATCGCTTCCTTGTTCTTCGCGTGGAGAATTTATAATAGTACTGTCTGATTTTAAGTTTTGTTCATTTAAATTTTCTTCTTCAAAGTCCTCATTTGATGATGAAGAATATTCACCTTCACTATGATCTGAACTGTTCATTGTAGTTTCTTTTGATTTTTCAAGTTTTTTTTGGTTTGTAATTCTGTTCAGAGGATCCACTAATGGTTTAAAGAGTGTATTCAATACCATAGTGTTTGTGGCTTTTAGGTCGTTCATCATTTCCAACTTTTTTTTACAGCTTCTGCAGATTTCACAATTTTCTCTTTTAGATTTATTTCCATAACTATGTAAGATCACTCGTTATCAATCGTTATACCTGGTTGATATCTCAAATAGAAATGATTTTTAATGATGATTTCACACATTATAAATGTTCATCCGCAATTATGAAAGTATCAAATTTAAATCTGTAACACCCTTTATTTTTCTGGCAATCCTTATTGATAACAAGATAACTGTAAGGTTTATCCCAAACTTTTGAGCACATATCTCGAAACTCATTCCATGACATGTCTGAGCCAACGTGTTCGTCATAAACATGTTTTAAATTAACATCGTCTTGTTTGAACAGAACTATCAGATTAGAATTATCCCGCACAAGTTGTTTTGGGATTTTGGTGTAAGTTTGGTTTAGGTAAAAACAGTCTACGTTCTTATGTCGTCCCATCGCAAAATAATCTCGAATATTATTTTGATTTTCGCAAGCTACATCATCAAAAACAATAATTGAATCTGATGGCGCTTCGTGAGGGCTTATAATCTCACTATTATGATTATATTTATTAAAAGATATATCATCTACCATGCTTAGCACATCTTCTAAGTATTTGTATTTAGGCTGGTATAAAGATTTCGAATATATATATAAATGACGAAATTGTAGACCATCTTTATGTAACAGAAGACTTATGAGTAAATTTGTCTTTCCACAGTTTGACGGCCCGCAAATAACACAACGAATTGTATTGGGTAATAAATTCCCATGACGCTTTAATGCGTCCTCAGGAAATGGACATATGCAATCTAATTTTAATGAATCAACTTGTTTTACAAATTTCATCGTAAGCTGGCTTATTAACCTGTACAGCCTGAAACGGACGTAACTAAAATGATTTGTAAAGTTATTGGTGACAGTTTATAAATAAAAATAACGAGACATTTTTATATTAACATTTTCAAAACATTATTTTTATTTAATTTTATCACCTACTGAATTGATACACTTTTTCAAGGTGTTACAATTTTTTCGTACTTATCATGCAAGAAATCCGACACCAAATCAATAGAGTGTTTGCACGTTTACGGCCATAATAATTTTACTTCAAATTTGCATTTTTTTTTTGTTGTGATGTTTGACTTGCACTTGGCTATTGGGAATTTCAATTCACATATTTTGCTTTAAATTCGCAATAATATTTTTGTCGTGGTGTTTGACTTGCACTTGGTTATTGAGCATTTCAATTCGCTTTTTAAAGTGAATTGAAATGCCCAATAACTACCTACTGGTAGTGTACCTGCCTTCTGTGCTTGGGGGCGTGGGTTCGATTCCCACCTAGGACAAACATTTGTGTGATGAACATTTGTGTTTGTTCTATGTCTGGGTGTTAATATATATTTAAGTATGTATTTAAAATATATATATATGCATGTATATCAGTATCTGCTTAGTTTGGGGTCAGATGACCGTGTGTGTAATAATGTCCCAGATATTTATATTTATGTCGGTTATGTAGTCAGGTGCACAAAATGGAATAGTTCAACGAATGCAAAGCTACATTAGATCTTGTTCTACCACCGGACTAACTCTTTAGGGGTTTCTTACTTCCCATACTGATTTGGCCCTCTCTGTGGGCGGCCCTTGGCGCTAAATAAATATAATTGTAAGGCCGAGTCGAGCCCAAACAAACAACGGTGCGACCTCGTTCGAACAACATCAAAATGAATGCATCACCTTGGATCTGACTCTATTGGCTTCTCATTTGTTGCCAACGCTACGTGACAGCAGCCAGGAAATGAAGATCATAACTACCTCTGACATAGGGTTACCATCCGTCCTGATTTGTCCAGATATTTCCAGACTTTTAGACCTTTCCCTTTTTTTAGCTTGGTCGATATAATACGATTAAATCTTGATCTCTCCTTAAACACAAAACAAAAATATTCCTGAAAAAATTAACAAACGTACCAAAATGTCCAGATTTTTGTTGAAATACCTATCCGAATTTATGTAACGACTTATCAAACTTTGAATAAGTACTAAAATATCCGGACTTATATTGTAATACCCGGATTTATTTCAAGACTTAAAATGTTGATATAGTAACCCTACTCTGATATGAGTGTTTGTAATTAAAGTACCTAAGATATCATACTAATGTTATAAAATGTTCCGATAGTTACAATCTGGGTGTCTTCAAATCGGGAGTGCATCAGTTTCTTCTAGGCAAGTGTGCTCCATTGTAGACCGCATCATCGGGCATAATGGCGGTCAAACTCGTCTATAATTTGTTTGAAAGTGTTTGTTTGTTAGTTTTCTTTCACACAGCAATATAGTTACGGATTGACGTCATTTTCTGCATAGAGATAGTAAGTGGGTCGAGAAGTGATATAGGATTTTTTTATCCCGGTAATTGTACGGTTCTAGAAGTAAGTTCAAGCGCATATAGTAGACATGTTCAATTGTTCAAGATAAACTTATCTAGACGTTTTCTTACTATAGTAAAAAAAATTTTTTGGTTGTACTCGTAGCATCAAATATCAGACAACATTTTACTAAACAGTACCTAGATGAAGTACAAATATTCGATCCGTAAATACGTTTTAGGGCTTTATCGCTTACCATCAGGCGGCCCGTCTGCTTGTTTGCCACCTATGGCATTTAAAAAAAGTAGCGTATTCCATACAAATTTCATATTTTAAAATAAGGATTCCTGACCAAGAGGGTAAAAACGGCCTCTAATTCCGTACGCAGAGGGTATTGTCCATCCGTCCGTTCGTCCTACCTTTAAACGGCTGTATCTTTGGAACCGTAATATATAGCCAGTTGAAATTTTCACAGAATATGTAATGTTACGGCGGATTAACTAAGAAAAACGGCCTATTACCACCCATACATTGTGGACATTCCTTGGATACATACCAAACGTTTCGATTCTACGTTTCTAATCCGTACGGCCAAGGATTGGAACAACCTGCAGACTGTCTTGTTTCCTGAGAGATATAATCTGGACCTTTTCAAGGCAAGAGTGAATAGGTATCTTGTTAGTCTGCGTGCTTCATCTTCGACCACATCGTCATTTACCAACAGGCGAGTTGGTGGTCAAATGCGGACTTATTCGCGATAAAAAAAAGTAAGTACAACGGACTTTTGTAATCGTTCGACGTAGTTCCAAACTTCAGAGTTCCGAACTAACATTCTGTGTGTAACCAAACTATAAACCGCCTTTTATTATTAATGTTATATCACTCGTGTCACAAAATTTTCCATCACTTATCAGTCCAAATGCAGTAGCTGTCATATAAACCCATAAAAATATTAAATTATGGCCAAATTATGCTGCGGCTGGTGGCCGCTAGCCGCGAGCTGTCCGAGCTTACCACTATTTCATAACCATACGTCCATATATACCATCTTATATTAAACTTTACCTTCGTCTTTCTACTGTTGAGAGAATTAGAAAAAGTTAAACGTAACATAAAAACAAGAAATGCTGGTTAATATAATAAATCAACGCCGAATTTCCACTCAAGTATATCTATCTATCTAAGTATATCAACTCCGGTTATATCAGTTCTTGAGATGCATAGAGTTTTTATTAATATACAATAAGCATGTCTTGGAGATTCTGGTAGGCCTCGCTTTTCTAAGTTATTTAGTTGAGCAATTACGGTTTTACACATTAAGTTTTTATTTAACGGAGAGTGTTGCGGATCGGCATGATCTAATTCCCTCCTGCACATTTTTCTATTGGACTGCCACAGCGGGCACGCAAAATCGAAATCGCTTTATGGTTGATATTCTGAAAACCCGTATTGAGCGCATTGATTCCACTTTTATAGTATGAACTGGTAATCTATGGAATGCGCTGCCTGAATGGATGTTCCCCGATAGTTATAATCTGGTTGTCTTCAAATCTCGAGTGAATCGTAGACCGCATCGCGCTTAACATCAGGCGAAGTGGCGGTCAAACGCAAGCCTATTTATGAATTAAAAAAATTACTTTATCTGTACGATTACATACTTCACATATAACTATAATTAAATTTCATATAACTATATTTTTAGTTTGTCGCACCCATTAGGGTTCTATCTTACTTGTTAAAGCTCCCCAGTAAAGGTCACACTACACTGGTACAAAGCTCTTTGAACAGGGACGCACGTGTGCAAATATAAAGGCTTGTACACATCGATGGCAGCGCGTTACACAATGGTGCATTACTTTATTTACTCCCGCGAGGTCGCCACGCTTCTTAACGCCTCAAAAACGCAAAGATTATATTGAGTAGAAAGTCTTTTAAAATGCCTATTTTTAATGTGCAATAAGTAATTATTAATTAGGCGTTTTACTGCGTTCTTTTAGTCACGAGTGACTCGGTTTCTCCTATATAGACATGCGTGATCCATTGCATTATCGTTAAAATAAATAAAAATTGTTCTGTAATAGAAAATAAGAGGAACAAACGCTTACTAAGTTTTTTTGCATCTCTCCAATGAATTTCTAAAACACACACAAAACAAATACCTGCAAGAAAAGGGGTAAAATTTCGAGAATACTGTGTTAAATGTTTCTTTCCTATGGCTAATATGGCTAAATCCTACACAACGTATTGCAGGTTAAAATATTTACACTAAAATACATCACACATTTTTAAAATCTCAAATGGGTTTTATATATATTAAGAGGAGTCTATAGCAAACACTGTTTTCGCGTTGTAGGTATTTGGAAAACGTATTGCTATCTCAACGTTCCCCCGCAGCCGCGTCACAGATTCTATAGCAGTGTGTCACCGTAAGCTTCGGTGTGTGCGTGCTTGCGCGCACACATCTAAACTCACTACCCGTAGTAAAGCCACCTATACGGGCCTCTGGCCTGGCTAACGGCCTAGCCACGGCAAATCGCGATCTAGGAAAATAAATGGTCCCTGAAATTGATGTGTTTCTTTCATTTTAAAATAGTACAAGTTTTGATAGTCATGTGATTTATTTTCAACCGACTTCCAAAAATGAGGAGGTTATCAATTCGACTGTATTTTTTTAACCAACTTCCAAAAATGAGGAGGTCATCAGTTCGACTGTATTTTTTTAACCGACTTCCAAAAAGGAGGAGTTTATCAATTCGACTGTTTTTATTAAATTTATTTTTATTTTTATGTTTCTTACCTCAGAACTTTTTACTGGGTAAACCGATTTTGATCATTCTTTTTTTATTTGAAAGCTGGTGCTTCTCATTTGGTTCCATTTCAATTTGGTCTAGTTCTGATGAAGCCGGTTTTTTATATATAAAAAAAAGATTTTATATATATATATATATTATGTTTGTTACCTCAGAACTTTCGACTGGGTAAACCAATTTTGATGTTTTTTTTTTATTTGAAGCTGGTGCTTCCCGTGTGGTCCCATTTTAATTTGGTCCAGTTCTGTAATTTTTATGAAGTCGGTTTTTATATTGATAATTATTATTTAAAAAGCTATCAGACTTCTCTGTAGGTACCTATTAGGGTTCAGAATCAGTAAATCACGGAACCTAAAATACCAGGATTTTCCGGTATTTTTAAACGTAATTTAAGACCAGGCATTAAAACTGATTCCCGGCTTTTTCGGTACTCTCGGGATTCGGTATCGACGACATAAAATCTCGTTTTTATAGCAAATATTTTACTGTCGGACTGTCTGTTTCTATCTTTGTATCGAACATGCACTGTAATTTAGAATTATCGACATTTTCTACAAGAAAAATAAAACCCCTGTGGAAGAAGAAGCTGAAAATCTGCAGTTTTTGCGATTAGCGATGAAGACGATTTAGACTGTATACCTTTAGCTAGATTTATATTTGATTTAATTATAGGCTTGCATTTGATCGCCAACTCGCCTGATGTTAGGCGATGATGCGGTCTACGATGGAGCACGCTTGCCAAGAAGAAACAGATGCACTCGTGGTTTGGAGACACTCAGATTGTATTGTGACTGTTGGGGAACACCCATTCAGGAAGCGTATTCCACAGACTAGCAGTTTGCACAATAAAAGTGGAATCAAAATAATTAGGAATATCAACGCTTTCGACTTTTGTGCCCACTCTGGCAGTCTGATAGAAACATGGGCAGGAGGGAAATAGACTAGCAACTTTGCGCCGATGTTCAAAACTAAGAAGCTTCGTTTAAACTAGGGATTCGTTGCTAATGAGCATTTTGGCACGTTTCTCAATAGACTCAAACACATCAAGCTTAGATGACTATCCAAAAAGGAAATTCAGTACTTACTTGACGTGCAGTAGGAAGAGCGTTGCAGAGACCAAACCACCGGCCCTTTGAGAACACCGGCATTCATTGCCAATCGATTGGACGAGCAGCCATCAATGATAACTCGAATTGATTTATCCGTAAATAAGTCTGATATCCACGCAACGAAATCGGTGGACAACACAAATGAGGAAAATTGCTTATAAGGTCGTCATGATAAACCCTGTCGAAAACCTTAGAGATGTCGAGGAAAACGGCGAACGCTTCTCCGTTTTTATCGATGGTCTAACTCTAGATGTGTGTGGCTTACGCTACAAGATCTCCAGTCGACCGGTTTCGGTGAAATCCGTATTGCCGGTCACTGAGATCATTTTGTACATTTGCAAGCTTTGGCACTGGTTGTAAATTTTCAAGCTTCCACCCTTACGAAGGAAAACATTTGATAAGACTATGACGATGAAAATAACGATGCAGATTATTACTCTCTGATCCAGCCCGCTACTCAGTAGCGGTTTCTTCACCTTTCGTAATTCTGACCATTCTGGTGAAATCTGTATCTATCTACATCCCACTCGATATCAACTCTAAAGGTACTAGGCAGGTGTGACAATACAAATCAGTGGGTTCGGATGAAATGCAATCTTCCTTAGTGTCTTATCATTGGCAGTCAGTATGCCTTTCTTCTGAAGATCCTTCGACCTGCACAGATGGGACGAATGCTTAGTGTCAGTCCATGGAGTACTACATTTTGTTATCCAATGTACTACTGAAGTAAAGCTCGCTGATAGTTAAGGCCTCAATGTAGCCATGTTAAAGCGCGCACGCATAAGATATATTACCTAGCTTAAGTAATGTCTCAGATCCGTCCGATGCTGTAGAAAAGCTATTCCTACACACTGCATACTGCATATTTGTAACTGCATATCAACTGTCCCCTCAAACTCGACACTTGGGTATGCAGACGACAGCACAGAGCTACATATCCAATGCATGAACTGGTTGACCACAAATTCAGTCTCTCTGAGAAGCCATGGTTGAACGCATGAACTTGTCCCGTCAGGCAGTTTCCGATTGGGGCGATACCAATCAGGTCAAGTTCAATGCAGCTAAGACCCACGCGTGTATGTTCTCCACAAATAGGACATCATTCCACCTGACTTCTTTTTTTCCGGGATGTAGATATTCCAATAACTAATCGGCTCGTGCTTTTGGAAGATTCCCTGACAACAACCCACAACTTTGGCTTCTATATTGAGAATAAGGCTCCTTGGCTGCCAAAAAGCTGGGTATTCTTCCAAAGATGCGACAGTACCTCACGTCCAAACAGTTTTTATTTCTGTACCAAGCACAAGTTCAGTCGTGCATGGAGTACCTACTGCTCGGACCTTTGGGATGAATTAGCCAAGTAAGTATCAGCTTAGAACTCTGGAGTCCATTGAGAATAGTGACAACAAGCTCACCAGCAACATCGGAATGAATTGTTATGCATGTATCATTTGACAGCAGCAGAAAGAACTTTGAAGTAAAATTCAGAATAATAATTTGGCAATTATTCATCTGAATTTTTTCGTCACCAAAATAGACACACTGCTTAAACGCACTATAAACCATACTACCGATATTGACATTCGATCACCAAAGCTCTTAGTGGGTGAATATTATTCCGTGGCAGAAAGAAGTACAGTACACTGAACTATCAAGAACCATCAGTAAAACTCTTTGACTTATTTAAATCGTTCATATATTCATTACTACTTCTTGTTTCACTTATAATTGCACCATTAGTTAACAAAATTAAGGTAGTACCGAAAGTACCGAGAAATCCCGGTTCTGATGACGTCAAGTACCGAAAATCCCGGTTCTTAAATTCAGTACCAGTTCCAGAAACCCTAGTACCTACATTATATTTGGCTAATGTTCTAGATGACTGTAACTATAATTCCCTAAAAAGTTTACCACTAAGCTTAGATAAAAAAGTCAGCTACCAAACATCCAGATCAGATCCTAACACAGGCTTTATTGCAAAAATTACGCGTCCTAAATAAAAATAGGAGATCAACGTAATACCACAAATAGCATCTAGTAAGTTAGGTACCACTAATAGGTATATTCTTTACATTACCTACCACCTCCCTGCCCATTAAATGCCTTTATTATATAGTAGTAGGTATAATAATTATATGTACGTAGTACACAATACTTACGTAGGTATGTTGAATGAATTTGATTGAACATTAATAATAATTCGAAATGCCCATTTTACTTCAATAACGTAAGTAAATAAGAAAAAGTAATTTTGATTACTTTCCCATCTCTAGTGTCGATATAACCGTTAGCATCCCTATTGCTTGTCTGTGTGAAGTAAAGTAAGTAAAGAAGTAAAGTCTTATCTTCCCCCCGACCCCCTATGTGCCCGATAGAGAGAATTGCTGCTCGTGAGATTTTTAGGTATATTTTTTGTTAGAATTTAGGTTCTGCGGCATACCTCTTTTTACTCCCTAAATTGTAACAAAATGTTTTGTTATTGGTGTCAATCGCTTGAATAGAATGTAATCTAGGCTTATACGTTTTATTATTTTCAAAAAAGTTTTTGGTTTCTAAAATATGATGACTTTTAATAGACATAGTTTCAGAGCAAAAATATGGCTGTTTTAAATGCTTATAACATTACAGTGATAAAACAAACTGGAAAAAATAAGACGAATAAGCCTAGTAAATAATGAGCTGAATACATGAAAAAAAAAAACACCGAAATCGGATAATATTAGGAGGTAGAAAACAGCTTTTTCTTTTTGTATGGACAAGTACGCGCTACAGACCCCTCTTAAGGGTTGGGAGAGGGGCCAAGGTTGGCTCAAGCCAAATCTCAGGTCATTTCACCTAAGGGGGAGGGCGATTGATAAATCACCTCACATATGTATAAAATATATATGTAAGTATATCAGTCTCTGGCAGCCATATTACAAGCTTGGCTTAGTTTGGGGTCAGATGATCATGTGTGCAATAATGTCCCAGATATGTATTTCTTTATTTATATTTGTATTTTATGAACGCCCCCTAATTTAATGATGGTCAGTCAGCAAACTAAAAGACTATAAATAAATTACATGCGACAGAGATAATAACCCGAGAATAGGTAACATCCAGACCAACAATGTAAAAATTCACATCTGTATATTGTCACTCTTTGAAGAGTGTTAATCCTTCGAGTGGTAGCATTAACTCAAGTCTAACTAACACGTGGGTGTATTGGTACAAACTGTGCCCTTGTCGCATTGCCACCAATATTGGCTTATTTGGGTCGTGTGTCAAATATTTGGTTCGAAGATGTGTAAAGAGACCTATAGATACACAAGGACACGAAACCAAGTAATACAATTTAAAATTATCACGACTGGCTGGACTTAAATACCTATTATACTTAAAATATGTACTTACATAATTTAAAGCAAGCCGTGTCCTGAAGTTTAACTCACGAATTTCCAAATTTCTCGCACTTTGTCGAGAAAACTGCACACCTAGTCTCACCCAAATTCATTCAGCCGTTACGATGCTGAGTGTCAACAAACAGTCACGCACATCTCTAACTGACATCTCACCTACATACATTTTCCATATTTAGGTATAACTAGTTTCATCCCGCGGTTTACCTTTAAATTTACAGTTTTCCGGCATGAATAAAAAAAGCACAAAATAAATACAAATATTGTTTTCCTCTTCTGTTTTGCTTGTTTGCTTTCCAAAACTAAACTTTTTCATGGTGGTGCCTTCACTTTCTTTTCAAATGTCAAAAAAAAAACATTCTACCATTTGGTCATGAATGGGTAACAAATACATACAGTCATATGAAAACAAAGTTCCTCTCGAATAATTATATAATAAGTATTTATGTGATACATATTCATAAAAGATAAAGCAGACAAATAATAAATTAAAAAGGCCCGTGAACAGAGTTGAACGTATAATAACAGTTCACTCCGAACACGTGTAGCGCTCCCAATAATTCGTTCAATAAATAAACCAATAAACAACACTCAACATCCAGATTTCACAATGAGATAAAATACAAAATTGCAGTCGCTTGGCGAAGATTCAAATGTTGCCAACCTCGTTTCACTGAACTTATAAATAGTTTATAGATTACGCGGAAGTGCTTTTCTACTATTTATGTTCTGAGAATATAATCAGATCTGTCGATGTGGAAGATGGGCACACTGACTTATGATATTTTCATGATGTTTCCAAAACTCCACAGAAACCTCTAGAAAAGTCTCCGTCACTTTGCCAGGGCATGACTTGAACTTAACCGTGACTTGCTTTGGTTGACTCTGACTGTCACTATGACGTGTTTGACGTTATTTAATACCACAGAAAAGAGAAGGGTATAGAACGGAAGAGAGATGGAACATTTGTTACGAGGCATACGAGTGAACATTAGTATCCACGTCAACGCGTCAAACTCCGCATCGCAGTTGCTAACTGAATTCGAATTCGTATGCTGCTCCATCGGATTTATCCACAATGCCGTCTTGCGCTGTAATTACGTGTGGTAGAGCTAGAATGGATTTTAATTTTTTTTAAAGGAGGAATTTCTTTTCACCGGTAAAGTCTAAATAGTTGATAATTTTGTGATTTCACCGTGTTTTAATTATAAGCCCTTGACAAGCCGTTGACAATAATAGTGGTTACCATAATTTTATCGATATCGATAGTTTTTGATTTTTCTTACAACATTTCCTACAATACCTACTTTAGGAGTATTTTTTGAAGATTAAACTTTATTGTGTGTGTGTTATTCATTTGTCTTATTATGTAGATTTGCGTGTAGCGTAGATGCGTATTAATATGTTTGTTTTCACTGAATTCTGTAATAAGTGAATGGATTAAAATAAAATTTGGTATGGAGGTAGCTTATATTCTGGATTGACTCATAGTTTTTACCCTTAAAAAATAGCAGTTCCTATAGGATAGCGGGTGAAACCACGGGGCGCTGCAAGTCGTCAGTAAATCTATGAATTATTAGACAGACAATAAATATTGTTTTTGTCTTTTTGGTCTAATAGTCCTTATCAAAATGAATTCGACGAGTCCAAACACGGCGGAGTAATAAGTAAAAGTATGTAGTAGAGAGGTTACTATGGCCTACCTTTCTGGCTTCATCATCAGGCCAGTTAAGTACCACCATATTATTCTACAAACATTAAATTTACTTAGTGCAACTGAAACGTGCTTAGAAAAATGGATTACAAATTTTGAATTGGGAAGCTGACAGACATACCAACGATGCCAGTTAAATAAGAGTTTGTAATTTTTTTTAAACGACTAGGGCAAGTTTTACCATAAAATATTTTATAAGGTATACAATAAACAGGTTATCGATAAAATCAAAACTGCACACAAAACTGTCCCATCACTAGCTGTGATACCACATTCTAAATTTTATAATATCTTTTTATTTTCAATGGCTTCGCATGGACATTGCATTTAACCTTATCAAATAATATTTATTTTTCTACCCATTTAAAGTCACATAAAACGAGCTCTAAACATAGCCTAAATCGATATCATGGTCAAAGCATGACCTATTAAGGTCATGGAAACTTATCTAGCTAAGTTTGTGCGGAGTTTTGGGGCAAAACCGAAAATATTTTTTTTTACTTCCTATTGTTTGCCCACACTCATGCAAACCTACGAACTTACCTTAATAGTATTTAAAGGATAATAATTCACTGGTATAACACAATCACATGCGTTAATACACAATTTTTGTTAATTAAAATAAACAAAATTGTTGAAAAACTCTTTAACTCAAATTTTTTTACCAACCACTTTTCGTGCAGTTTAAGGTAGAACTGTTTTAATAATGACGTACGTTAATTTACGATACGGTCTATATTTCTCTACTAGTATTATAAACCGCACAATAATCGTGCAGTTTTTTTGCACTTGCAACATTTACCAAAATAATTGCACAAAATTCAAGGGGAACTGAACCGTATTGCACGACGAGAAGGTCAATTTTAAACTTTATCAAAATGGCGTTCATAACCTTTTGAAATAATACTAATCTTGACGAATTACTGCATTCCTTCCTATATAGTTATATTTTGACGTATCGTTTGCATGTGTTCAACTGGCTACAACGGAATTCTTACAAAAATGCCTTGACAGCCCTTCTAATCTAAACGAAAAAAATTCTCACTTCAGTGATTTAATACCTTGTTAACCATGTTATTATTCCGAACGATGGACTCTGTATCCATGGTCAAGAAAAAAATAGACCCCTTCGCTTACGTCCACCAGTGGACTATGTAGGCTTGTGTTGTTGAGAAGAAAATATACCCTTTGTTATTTAAAACATCAGAAATTACTGCGAGCGTAAACAAACATGTCTCCAAAATTTTCCAACCAACGAGAAAAATAAATGTAAATAAATAGATATAAACGTCATAAAATGGCTGTTCCAAAATGAAGTTTAGAATATAAACGAGTGTTTACAGTTAATTTTATAATTTGGATCGAAGCGCGCCGCAGCCATTTGCATATTTAAATAATTCATTTAAATGTGCTGCAGCCTACACGGTTTTAATATTTCAAATCACATAACACACTCGTAATGTTATTTTTAGAGTATACGATTATACGATATATTCAAGGGGGTTCAAAATAAATGTTTTCAATATCCATTCGAGGGCTACGAAAATAAACTTTATTCGATGACTATACATTCCATATTTATTCGATACGACTTTACCTTGACGATACTCTGGTGAACAGATGTATATCAGTATAGACACCGTGAGCATGTCAAGTCATTTTTGTTCCTACTATGACGTCATGAGAACTATTTAGCAGTAGTTCAACTACATTTGCAAAGCGCTACTTCGGAGAAAGTTAACTATGGTGCAATTTGGCATTTTTGCATTGACGTCTGCCGTGTTACTGCTGAGACGATGGACATCGAAATGCGGCGTACTAGTTAGAGCATTGATACAGTTTCAGACAAGCCACAGGCGCATGCAAAGTAGGTGAACTCGCGGAGTCTATTAAAGGATTGAGGTGTAAATTGATAGATCAGGTTCATTATGAAATTAAAATGTGTTTGCCTACCATCGAGATACAATACCAATTGAGTCACATCTCTAAGTGAAAACAGACCAAAAAACGTCCGAGCGTCGTGTACATACATAAGCATCAATTATGTAGTTCACAATGCCACATTTACTCCAATTTAGTGGTTATGTCGCTTGCATAGTGTTCAACGTCGCTTTTCCGCTATGGCATCGTAGCACTGTCATCGCGTGGCGTTGTAGTTGAATTGAGGTTGCCTTACAACTAACCAAGAAATCTGCGCAATGTATAGTGTGCGCCGAGTTTTGTTTCGGACATTTTTTTGGCACGATTGTGATGTCTATAGGTATTGTATCTCATGTTGCCTAGTAAGGTAGTATGTAGGTATGTTACAAGTAAAATAAGTTCATGTAGGAATCATATTAGCGCCATGATAGTTTGTATTTCACAGATAACTGTGATACTTGTAGTTTGCATGTCGGCTGGAGCTTGTTTAAATTTGTCCGGACTAAATATAGTTTCAACAAATATTACTTACGTGCTTCACAACCGCTTCAACTAAGTTAAAGATATCAACATCAGCCCATACCAGACCCTGGCTAAACATGGCACGCCAATCAACACAACCTTCGGCTTCTTCGCAAATGTAATGACAATGGTAACCTTGAAGATAGGATGGAAGCTTTAAATGATAATACACTAATAAGCCTCGAGCACCGCTGTAAACAAGCTGGTTTCTCTATTTTCTAACGGATACATTTCGGCAATAATCCCACCCTCCCCTTTTACAAGTACTACTTGTAAGTAGTAAGTACTTGTTGTAGAAGGACTGCACACTACCACTAAAAAAACACGTTTGTTGTATGGGAGGGCTCCCATACAACAAACGTGAGTTTTTGCCGTTTTTATAAATAATAGTACGGAACCCTTGGTGCACGACTCCGACTTGCACTTGGCCGGTTATTTATGATCGTAACCGGCGCTAGGCAGATTCGCCTTTGACGGACACGTCAAGGAGGCCGATATAATATAACATTTACCTTGACAAAATGCTGTTTTGGATCCTCAAAGTAATTACCAAGTTCATCATCATCATGATCACCCAGAAGACGTCCACTGCTGAACATAGGCCTCCCCCTTTAACCTCCACACTGAACAACATTTTGCCATCTGCATCCACTGGATGCCCGCGACTTCCACAATATCGTCGGTCCATTTAGTGGGATGCCTACCTACGCTGCGTCTTCCGCTTCGTGGTCTCCACTCAAGAAAAATTCTTCCCCATCGGTTGTCGATTCTTCGAGCGATGTGGCCTGCCCATTGCCACTTCAATTCGAAGACTCAGGTTCTTTGGCGAATATCCACGTTCCGGGTTCTATGGCGCTGTGAGTTTTTTCCAAAAGGCCAACAGTTAAGGACCACGTCTCAGTACCATATGTCATCACTGGCAACACACACTAGTTAAAATACTTGGTTATTACCAAGTTATTTGTACTTAAAGCCTTATGACGTCATATACACAACTTGTATTGTTTACAATGATGCATTCTATAACCGCTGTAAAATGATCTTCTATACTAATTGCAGCTGTAGATGGGCATTAGATTATTGACTGCTAACGTGTTGGCAATGGCAAGGGCCTAGTTAAACATAAAAGCTAGCCCTAGGGCTGACCTCTACATAGGTAAACAAAGCTAGCCCTAGGGCTGACCTCTACATAGGTAAACAAAACCATCCTAACTATCTTCGGCCTTCAAATAAAAATAAACCTCTCCCTACCAACCCACCATTTTGTCTAGCGCTATCTTTAACGCTCTTATCAGAAAACTCATTTCCTTGGAGCCTATCTTTCCGTTTAACTGGAAACTTCACATTTTCAACCCTAACTTCAATATAAATAAGGTTGTTTATTTTATAGTAGGGTAATATCAAATATATATGAAGCTAACAAAAATGTCGCATTTTAAACCTTGCTTCTCAAAAATTAAGGGCAATTTTTGTGGCAGCGCGTTGTATTTAATACTTAGTAAATATTAACAAGAAATTGTAACATTTTCAACTTTAAGCCTAATAAGAATAAAGGTGTTTAGTGTCGCAATGTAGTTTTCAATATATAAAACATTGTGCGACGGTTCTGGAGCCATTAAAGTGACCCAAAGTTCTGAAATCGAGTGTTTTACGTTCGCAATGAAAATCGCCTGGTGTTGATTTGTGTCGCTTCCGTGTAGGGCGACTATGGCTGCGGGAAAAGTCGAACAGTCTGCTCTGAGCAACGGGGAACGGGTGTGTACAGTGGTGTGAAGCAGTAAGCAAAAAAGACGTTTAATGGAATAAAATTAAATAAAAATATTAGTTGGCAGTCAAACGCAAGCCTAAAAAAAATACAAAATATAACACTACACCCTAATTACCCACGGCACACACTATAACTATAATTATTTCGTTTTGTGATAGGTATATGTTATACAAGCTGCGCCGCGCGGTTTCACCCGCGCGGTGATGAAAATCGGTGATGATGATGATAATGAAAAGTAGCCTATATGTTAATCCAGGACATAAGCAATGTATATTCCAAATTTCACCGAAATCCATCCAGCCGTTTCTGCGTGGTTGAGTAACAAATATCCATCCATCCATACATCCATCCAAACTTTCACATAAGTATATGATATTAGTCTGATTAGTGTGAAGTGTGATTATTTAAACTTAAAAATCAGTTTATCAAAATACGCCTGAACCAAGGAAGATGGGCATTCTATGGCTTGAACTATTAACAATTAAGGTAAAGAATGGAAACTCATTTAAAAATATAGGTCAAGTCCATGAACAGCCAGGCTCGTGGTCACCCCAGTATCGTGTCCCAGCAGAGTCCCGTAAACACGAAAATGAAACACGAAACTAAATTAAAACGTTCGCTACTTGATTTGTGGCTTGTTATTTTTATTTTTGTAATTTTTTCGTCTGAAAGCTTTTATATTAATTTGACTTTTAATTTAATTTATGATTTTATCACATATTTTTACCTGTGACAGGTAATGAAGGAAAAGGGCGTTGCAATTCAAAAGAGAAAATCGTCGAAACAATGGTTATTTTCATTCTTAGATCACGGAGCGTGCATTAGCAGCATTTCATACAAACGAGCTGACTGAACAGATGTCCTGTCCAATTTCAATTTGAGTGTTGAAAAACCCAAGAAAAATGTTTGTTTTTGTCAATTTGCGATGTCATTATTTCGTAATATTTGTTTTAATCTTTTTTATTATAACCTCAATAAATGGAATAAACAGTTTTCCCATTTTCCCAATCAAATTATTGTTCAAATAAAATGAAAATAAAAAAATTGTTCTTAATATTTTGAAATATTTAAAATGATTTTAAACACATTCTAGTGTGAATGAGCGTTTTCTATAGAACAGCTAATATTTTTCCCTGATGTCAGGGTTGGACCTGAACCAATGATGGAGCCAGGAGTTGGACAGTTGAACTCTTCAATGGCTCATGGTAAACCTTTATATGTTGGGCTCATTTGGTTTGTTTTAACGAGTTTACGCGTTTTTTTTAAATATAGTAATTGCTCTTACCGACAGGAACTTTCTTTGATTCGTCATGTCCGTAATTATTACAATACAATACAATATCTCTTTATTACACACCGAAAAAAATACAAAAGAAACTTAAACTAACATCAAAATAAATAAACGGCAGTATAATGGGCGGCCTTATCGCCTAGAGCGATTTCTTCCAGGCAACCTTTGGATGGACAGGACTAAATAATTTGAAAAAGGTCAGTGGTGCACATAAAATATAAATAAATATATATCCCTACTTATATGTATGCAATAAATACCCAATGCCCCGGACTGCCCCGGTGGCTCAGTTAGTAGTGAACCTACATTTTGCGCTTGAGGGCGTGGGTTCGATTCTCATCTAGGTCAAACATTTGTGTGATGAACATTTGTGTTTGTTCTGTCTGGGTGTTAATATCTATTTAAGTATGTATTTAAAAATATATATGTATGTATATCAGTCTCTGGCTGCCATATTACAAGCTTTGCTTAGTTTGGGGTCAGATGACCGTGACACGTGTGCAATAATGTCCCAGATATTTATTTATTTTTATTTATTTATTTAATGCTACATACATACCATAAATATTATAAATAAAATACATATATAGGTACCGGCTAACATGAACTTAGATAATGTGTATAGACTTGATTCTTAAAACTAGAAAGAGATTTAGCCTGCCTGATAGATGCAGGCAGATTATTCTGGATTTATTTACATAAGAAGTGCAGCACCTCAATGAGTTGTTTCAAGTTAAAGTGCAACCTACAGTTATAATATTAGTACGTTATCAGGGGTCAGAGGTTGCCGCCGCGTGCGCCGGGCCGGTATCAGCGACTGGCGCGCGCGCACCCGCCGCCCAGGGGTCATAGATCAACAGGCATAAACTTTAATAAGGTAGGTAGGTATCTACCTACTACGATACTTTTATTTTTCTAGTGCTGGTTGTAAAAAGTGGTCATTTCAAGAAGTAGCCGTTTGAAGATATGGTCATTTGAGGACTGGTCATTTGAAGAAGTGGTTATTTGTAGAAGAGTTCTTTTGAAGAAGTTGTAATTTTTAATTGTGGTCCTAAACCGCCGAAACGGTACACTCTAGGTCTCGCCTGAGGATGGTAGAAGTATGTCTCAGTTCAGAAAAACAAGGAACATTTGCCTTAATATAATTACTGTGTGTATTACGCGATCTTTTTTGCCTCACACCTGCAATTTGAGGAATGATTTCCCTCCGGCGGCATTTCCGAGCAACTATAATATGGAGATTTTCAAAAAGACTGTTAATATAGTATTTAAGGGTCGGCAACGTATCTGTGATGCCCCTGGTGTTGCAGGTATCCATAGGCGACGGTGATCGCTTACCATCAGTTGGCCCGTCTGCTTGTTTGCCACTAAGTGCATAAAAAATTACAGTCTACTAGCTACTCCCTGAGTTCTCTCGCATTTCCCCGGGGTGGATTATCAAAATTACTAGTTACTAAACACATAGGTATAGTAATAGTACATTGTTATCCTAGGGATGAAAGTAACTTATTTAGTCCCGAGACGGGGTTCGAGACGGGGCTAATAGCTCGAGGGACTAAATAAGTCTTTAACCCCGAGGTAAACACTGTGCATTTCATTACGAATACAAGGAAACTAAATTTTTTAACATGAACTAACACTGCCAAATGCACGAGAAGTGCGGGACCATAATCCTCTAAAGAGAGAAAAAAAGTTGAACCATGATTTAATACAAACCATGAACACTGTTAAATAGATTTTTTTTTTTATTTGAGTGTCTGTCAGTTGTCAACTGTCACTGTCAGTTGAAAGTGATTCTCCCTAGGGCTGAAATGTATTACTTTCAACCCGCTCCTCAGGCACTTTCAGACTTACTTTCCGAGTATGAGTAATGAAAAATTTCATTCAAATCCTTTCAGTCATAGCGGAGTACGTACCTGTAACAAACACAAAACCTTTAGTTCGTTAAGGTGATTGTGAGTACAACATTACTTCATCATAAAACCTTTAACTGCCACTCAACCACTCCACCTCTATAAACTCAAACAAGATAATTAAACTTGGTGTAAACTGTTCTCTGCGGGTGACGTCACATCCTGCCCTCGGAGTTGCAATTAACACTGCAATCAACTGCACAAAGCATTATAAGAACATGCTTTACAGCGCCATTCAGTTAGAAAAGCTTTTTGGCCCCAATTATGTTCAACTATACAATATTCTTCTCTTTTTTAACCGACTTCCAAAAAGGAGGAGGTGATCAATTCGACTGTATTTTTATTGATTTATTTAGGTATTTATTTATTCATTAATTACAACTATTTTTACAAGTTAATCCTAATACAATAGTGTAGTTTAAAAAGTCAACATTTTATGAAATTAGTACAATAAAAAAAACTTTATTACTTTGTCAATTAATTATCAGTCAATTAAATTATAATACATGCAATACAAATAAAAATCCATTATTATATTTTATGTTTGTTATCACATAACTTTGACTGGGTGAACCGATTTTGATGATTCTTTTTTATTTGAAAGATGGTGCTTCCCGTGTGGTTCCAGTTCTGACATGAAGTCGGTTTTTTATATTGATATTTATTGCGCTACTTTTTATATGTTGTGTTGGTAAGGAACCCTCAGTGCGCGAGCCCGACTCGCACTTGTCCGGTTTATTAGAGCCATATAGAACAAAATCACACTAATATCATATACCTATCTGAAAGTTTGGATGTATGTATGAATGGATGGATGGATAGATGGATGCATGGATGTTTGTACTCAATCACGCAAAAACGGCTGGATGGATTTGGATGAAATTTTGAATATACATTGCTTATGTCCTGGATTAACACAGGCTACTGTTTATCATCATCATCGCCGATTTTCATCACCACGCGGGTGAAACCGCGGGGCGCAGCTAGTAAATAATATGTTGTTAATATCGAACGTGCATCCAGCCAGTCCTAGCTTCAATACCTATTAGTTCCCTTGAACAAGTTAGTTGCACAACACGCGTACTAACTGTTACACAATCTGTGTCCGTATTTGTTACGTAGTAACTGTTGCACAATCTATGCTAGTTGCTGTTGCTAGGCGCCATAGAGTAGGTTACATAGATGTGACACGAAGCCGCAGAGCTTCACGAATTCATGCCTAATTCAAAACTTTTGGTTTCTATTGCGACAAAAAATACAGCACATAGATTTATTTGTGAAAGTTCGTGTTTAACCGGTCTCAATAAATCAGCAAAGGCAACGTACATTCGGCCATTCCGTCATGACTGATATGTGATCGCGAGTGTCATTTTGAATTGAGTACTATAATTTTTTTGTTTTTGAAATCTATATAGATGGATATTGGCAAGAAAGAAGGTAGTCTTTATTGTGCACACCAGAATTAAACAGTAGTGCAAGTAGTCTGCATCGTTAGGATAGTTTTTATACCTATAAGGGAACTGAAAAACTGCAAGTAAAACCCAAGGACGCGGCATACATACATACTTTTTTGAGACATTTTATTTTATTTATATATTTCAATTTGATTTTGCTAAAGTTATCGCTTATAGCGATTAGATTACCAATTGTTTCACTAGTTTTAATTTGTTTTATCCTTTGTATGGGTATCCATTTGGGTGTAAATATTGAATTTTCTATCTTTATCAAGTAACAGACACACAGTTTTATTTTTTCTTTTTATATTTGCTGTTGACATATACATTATTATAATTAACTTGATATCCTATATTAGAAATTGTTTAAAATTCAATTGTATTGTTATTATAAAAATGAAAATATTGAATGCATGATGAAGGTAGACTGACAAATATTTTTTTACACCGTCTAGCATAATCAGTAGAGTCTTACTAATCCGACACTATTAAAGGCAAGGAGATTATTGGAATATTCGGATTACTGGATTAAATAGGGAAATTCAAGGTAAATAAAATAAAAGATTGCTTATGTAGGTAGTATGTATTTACATATAAAAAAATTACGACATCTATCTTACTTATGTAATCTGGGGGAGGAAATAGTGTTGGCGGACGTAGGTAGTGGCTGAGGAAAGGGGAAGGTGCGGGCGGAAAGAGCGGAGGCCGTGGATATAGTGTCGGACTACTGGACTTACCGATGTACTGAAGTGCCGGATTAGTGAGACTACTGTATTAATGTATCAATAAATGTTTTCTTCTGATTCTAAGACTTATCAACTCCAATAGACATTATCAAAGGCCGAAACTCACTTTGGTGTATACATTATGCAAGTTAGGTAGTTATTTTGATCTGTTCTCATCTGCCCCTTCTGTTTGAGCAATCAGCCACATATTGGAGGATAGTTTCTATTTACTCAGCGGTCGTTAACCCTCCGCGCGAGGCCTCCGCTGACAAACAGCTGAGCTGCACTCACACACTCACACACGTGTACGTGTGTGAGTGCAACCTCGATGCTGCCGCGCTGGGCCCTTTGTACTTATAATTATTCATAGATCATATCCAATTTAAATGGGAAATATTTAATTGTTCAGGGTTAATGGTAAACAGTTATCATGCTCTTCAATACGTCAAAACAAACAACTTTAGTTCTAAGACTTATATTAATTCGCTAAATCAGCTGTTTTTTACCTGCGAAAAAGACGGAGTTCCTATGTTCTACTCATAGACCTATTTTTTTTTCGGAAATCCTAAATCTATGGTTCCACTGTATTTTTTTTTATGTACTTATGTTCACAGATTTCTCCGCCAACTGTTGACCGAATTCAAAACAATATCTCTTGCGAGCAAGTTATTTTATTTAAAAACCAAGTGAATGATTTTTTTTTCATAAATTAATTAACAATTATTTAATTAAAAATACTAGCGGACACATTTTGAAGGCACCCTGGTTGATATACATTCTACTAATCATAAATATGCGTAAAAATTTGGTTTTAAGCAAAAACTCGATGACCGAAGTAATACTCCAGCCGGATCTCGTACTTTAATTTGTTAATGGAACGTTACATTTTTTTCATGAATTTCGAGAAGTGGTAGAACAAAGGATGTTTTTAGAACAAAAATTAAGAAATTAAAATACCTAACAAGTAGCTGTCAGTTTAGTTCAAAAATACGATGGTGGCTCCTCGAGGGTCCAGAGAAGTTTGTTTCTCTGTAGGTATTGGTCAATAGAGAAACAACATGTTTGGATCGGCTCATTTCCATATAACTATACTATACACACCATAACTACCTATACAACGCTAGGAGCACTCAGCTCTTTAAACTATTCAGGACAGTACCACAGACAGGACGCAAATGCAAGTGTACTTATAATACTCAAAGACAAAGACTGGAGCAGCACCTATATTCTGTAAAATACTGCAAAACATACAAAAAAACACTGTTTTAAATTATCACGGTTGTCACTACAGTTATAATAATGATTATTTACGGAAAATATCCCGTTCCACAACCTTACCACGGTAAATATGCCGTGGTAAGGTTGTGGAAGGAGCTCCCGATATTTCGGCGCAGGTACATGCACCATGTTCACGGGAAGACTGTCTTCCCGTGAACAAAAATATAATATTCTCTCTTTTGGGGGCTTTTAGACAACATAATGCATTTTGAAAAGCCGTATTATAATATAATATAATGGGGAGTATATATGGGCCGTATTATAATGGGAAGGCCTATGTTCAGCAGTGGACGTCATCTGGCTGATGATGATGATGATTATAAAATGCAATTATCATGGTAAAAAAATTGAAGAAATCCAGACAACAAAATTTCTAGGTATTAACATCGACTCGAATATGTCGTGGAAATCACATGTTGGGCATGTATGTACAAAGTTAAATCAATTTTCATATGCACTATATATGTTGCGTAAGGTAGCCAACGACAAAGCACTTTTAAGCGCCTACCATGCTTATGTCGGCTCAACATTAAGGTATGGGGTACTTTCTTGGGCTAACTCCACTGAAAAAGAATCTGCGTTTAAAGCTCAAAAGAAATGTATCCGAGCAATTTGTAGACTGAAACAGACAGACTCGTGCAAACCTTATTTCCAAAAATTAAAACTGCTTACTCTTCCTTCGATATATATCTACGAATCAGCCATTCTTGTAAAGAACAATTTAAATGACTATCAAACCTTGACAACTAAGCGTCACAATAATGTATTACGTGAGCCGAAATGTAGATTGGCTCTTTACAATAAAAGTACGTTTGTGAAGAGGGTGCAAATATACAACAAACTACCACAAACATTAAAAGACATCCAAAACAAAAACATTTTTAAATTTAAACTGAAGAAACTTTTAATCGAAAAGGTATATTACTCTTTAGATGAATTTTTCAAAGATAAAGACATTATAGTTTAAGATTCGATGTAATTTGACATAAATATAATTTGACATGTATATAATTTGACATAAATATAAGTTGACATAAATCTAATTTGACATGAAAATGAGATTTATGTAGTTTGTAATAAGAATTGTATTATTAATCTTAAGATGTAAAGTTTTAAAAAGCCTCTTCTGTAATAAGTCTTTTCCCATTTATATTACGTACTTTTCTTAAATTTCGCACACCATTTGGTTGGAACATGGCGAACCTTATTATTATTTTACCACACTATCACAATTACTAAAATTGTAACACCCCATGTTCCGTGAAATAAATAATTTGAATTTGAATTTGAATTTGAATTTGAATTTGAATCGTTCAATTATAAGTATCTGTATTATCGGATATAAAACGAAAAAATAAATTTATAATTGTCAAGAGGAATATAAAACAAGTAAACCATAACATTAACATTGTTTATTTTATTTCAGAAATTTAGGGAAATCCACTCTCAAACTTTTTCTCCGAGAGTTGTACAAAAAAATACTTTTGTTAATTGAAGGTAATGAGTTGATATGTTGAGTTTTTCCATAATGTGAAGTAATTATTTTCAATAAAAAATATAGATAATTTATTATAGAAATTAAATTTTCTATAAATCTTTCCATTTTATAAAAGCAGAACGCCAAAAATCCAGTTTTTTTTTTGTTTTTTCCTCACTAGCTAGTTCTTATTATTTCTCTATCTTGTGATTTTTTGTGAGTAAAAGTATAGCTCTCCACTGAAATTGCTTGTTCGACCAAAATGTTACAACTCCTTAAATAATTTTAAAGTAAAATTTATGACAACCTATAAAATGGTCAATTATCTACACCACCAATATGGAGATGTCCTATAAAATGATGCTGTATGGTGCATGTATCTACAGACGACATGTATGGTGTTATATTGTCGTATATGGTGACTATTAGGTAACCAGTCGCTTGAATGTGGGCGAAAAAACTCAACATGTTCCTGTGTTAGGCTTTTATGTACCCTCCAGGCGATGTAACTATGGCTAGTGTTCAACTTGTTGAAAGGTCCATATCTGACTACGTTTATAGATAGATAGATAGAAACTCTTTAGTGTTTACACCAGAAATAAAAATTACATACAGATAGAAAACACTTACGAGCTAGTGCCACAAGTGGCGGTCTTATCCCCAAAAGCAAAGCTGGGGGAGAACTTTGCTTATGTGACTCGTTAAAACAAAGGTACCCAAGCTCGAGAGGTTCACTAGTCATTGAACAGTTCCACTATCCTCGTCCTGGCTCTATCATTAGATATATTCAATTCTTTATTTCTACCTCTTGACATTGCCGCAATGTTCTTAGGTACGTCAATTAAATACATCAAATTTAACAGTTTTGCAGCTATACAACGGCTTGGTAGATACAGTACAAAACTAATAAGTATAATATTCTACCAATAATCTGGATTATATTTACAGGAGTAGGTTCAAACCAAGTTCCGAGATACTAATAATTTGACTTGTTTACAAATCTGACGGGTGATCGTACTGTCTGGAAAGAGATGGGGGAGAAATTTGCCCAGGAAAGGGATAGTATAGGTAAATAAAATTGACGACGAGCTAATTAAATCGTGTAACACCAATAGACTGCCCGCGCTGAGCACACCCGCATGACGAATAATACAAAGTGGACACACATCATCAGCCAATTAAGGGGTGTTGCCATAGTCCCCACGCTTGGCAGGCGGCTTGGGAATCGAAGTACGTTCACCGTGTACTAATAGGACGCTGCTGCCCATCCTCCAATGGTTCTGGTCGCAGTTTTAGGACATACGCGGGAAGTGGACAAGTGGCAAGTGGACACGCTTATTCCCAAATAGGTACATTTTTTTCTTACCTAGTCCAAAGTATAATTATATCGAAATGTAAGGTCACTTCATCAAAACTCGCGTGAGGATTAATTATAAATTACTCTGAAAACGGCTTACTCTCACGTAACGTTTATCGGTCGAGACGATCGACCGGTTTCGGAAGCATTAGAGCTCCTTCATCAGGGAATACGCGCGTTCTCGGAGACGGTCGCCTGCGCAAAAATCAGCAAATCAGCAGCTTTAATGGCTCCGAAACCGGTCGATCGGTTCGACCGATAAACAACGTGTGTAAGCCGTTTTCAGAGTAATTTATATTGTAAGGTATTACATTCCCAACCAACCAGGGTCAAAGGATTTGCGGTGTAGAGTTAGCAAAAATAATATAGCTGACAAAGTAAAAACTATACCAGATAACCCTTACTCACCTATATTTAGGCATTTTGTGCGGAAAATGGTCAACAATGAGACGACGAAGGAGTTGGAAGTTGCCTGTACAAAATGTTTAAATAAATATTCTTAATAATAGTTTAGTTTTTAAATGTTTGTTTTTCATATGTGTTTAAGTTTAAGTTTTTATAAGTTAAGGATCATATTTTATTGTCCAGAATAATAACATTTGAATTTGAAAAGTGTATTTTGATGCTGTAGTGGTTACTTATTTGAACCATAACTAACCTGATTTTTCACTGATGTCAGTTTGAACCGTGGTATAAACGAATACCGTTGAGTATTTTTATTTTTTTTTCGCGTATAATTCCGCGTTTGAACACTAACTCGCCTGTTGATAGACGACGTGGTCGAAGATGAAGCACACAGACTAAGAAGATACCTTGACTATGCTTCTCATTTACAACACAGGAAAATTGAATAGCTAGGAGCTTTTTCTGATGAAATGAAATACTTGATCGTAAACATTTTTGACTCTTTTTGTGGTACTTTATGTCGATGGAATTCTTGGTCTTTTTGTTACACCAATTAACAACATATGTAGTAATATTTTGTAAAGAGTTTTCTTGCTCGATTGGTTGTATAAATATGTTTTTAGGGTTCTATAGCCCGACAAGGATCCTTATTATTTTTGGTTCTTTTTTTGTTCATTCCTTGTATTGTTACTAATATCTATATATATAAAAGAAAGTCGTGTTAGTTACACTATTTATAACTCAAGAACGGCTGAACCGATTTGGCTGAAAATTGGTGGGGAGGTGGCTTAGTACCAGGAGACGGACATAGGATACTATTTTGTAGCGAGGCCGAAGGCCGAGCTTACACCCGTGCGAAGCCGGGGCGAGCGGCTTGTTATAGATATAAAAGTATGTTTGTTTGTTCCTGTTTGATGCAGCAACAAATCAACGGATCTATATGGTTATTTGCATAAAGATAGTCGTAGGGTCAGATAGGATACTTTTTATTCCGGATTTTTTATTCCTTGAGGATTGTCTACGCCGGTAAAATCGCGGGGTGCAGCTAGTATTCGACTGCCCCGGTGACCTAGTTGGTAGTGAACTTGCCTTCTGCGCTTAGGGGCGTGGGTTCGATTCGCTCCTAGGGCAAACATTCATGTGATGAACATTGGTGTTTGTTATTTATCTGAGTGATAATTATCTATTAAGTATGTAGGTATTTAAAAATATATAGTACTATGTATATCAGTGGCTGGCAGCCATAATACAAGCTTTGCATAGTTTCAGGTCAGATGACCGTGTAACTAAAATGTCCCAAATATGTATTTATTTATTCTATCATCGAAGACATTTAGAATGTCTTCAACCTCTGTTGAAACCTTCTCAAGTTCACCCCAATCTTTCCAGCGCCGTGCGAGCCTCATCCAGTATCATCTTCCGACGACCTGGTGGGTTACCATAATCTCAAAAACATTCTTATAATAACCTTACATTTAACTTTGTCTTGCTCTCTCATTACCCGAGAGAGCGAAACAAAGCTCAATGTAAGGTTTATAAGAAAGTTATTGAGATTATGGTAACCCCACCTGGGACATTCTGGGACATTTTTGCACACATACATACTATATTTGCAGAGACTGACATACATACATATATGTATATACATATATGTATGTATATCAGTCTCTGGCAGCCATATTACAAGCTTTGCTTAGTTTGGGGTCAGATGACCGTGTGTGCAAAAATGTCCCAGATATTTATTTATTTATTTATTTATATATATATATATTTTTAAGTAGATACTTAAATAGATATTAACACCCAGACATAGAACAAACACAAATGTTCATCACACAAATGTTTGTCCTAGGTGGGAACCCACACCCCCAAGCACAGAAAGCAGGTTCACTACCAACTGAGCCACCGAGGCAGTCGTTTTTTATAGACGAGTTTTATATTATTTCTCTAGGCACCACATCCAAGGCCCATACACGAAAAATAAAAACAAATTAAAACAGCCAATACTCTTAAAAGCATAAAAAGTGTACACGAGCGCAGCGCTGCGTCATCTCTCGACGAAAACAAAGCTGTTAGCATATATAATAAACGTTTTATTATTTTTAACCTCGAACCGGTTCTGTGAGTAGAGGTTGTTGTTGTATCCAGTCGTCGAGTCGACTCGGTTGCTACCTTGCATCATCCTTATTTTGGTACCTACTTATTTTAACCCTTCTTCCGCAATCTGACATCTAAGTAGGTACCTGTTTCCAATACCTTACCTTACTCACCATTCTAGAACAAATTGAGTCATCATCATCAGCCAGAAGACATCCACTGCTGAACATAGGCCTCCACACTGAACGACATCCTGCCATCTGTATCCACTGGATGCCCGCGACTCTCACAATGTCGTCGGTCCATCTAGTGACAGAAATAGTGGTCACAAATTGAGTATTAAGCTAAATATCTACAAAGATTCCACTGGAAAGAATTACTCTCTGTTTTGTTGTTTGAGAACTGCACCCTGGGACCTTTATGTAAAAATGAAATATTTATGATCGACTCTAGATCGAAACTATAATACCTTTGGTTACATAATAATAGCCTAACCCTTAGGATATATGGTAGCCACACGTAGCGGGACCTATTCTCCATAGAAGGACTCAGAGCTTCATCATCATTATCAGCCTATCATGTTTCCACAGGCCTTCTCTCAGAGAGAGATGGTAGGCTGTAATCCACCATGTTGGTCCAGTGTATATTGATGAATATCATGTTTTTGAACTTATGAGGTTCTTGGAGATCCCGCGCTTATTGTAGTCATTTCAAGGTAGAAATTGAAGGAACCTTTGAAAAAACCATAACCAACTACATGCTCGTCTCGTCTTCAGAAGTAGGCAGTGAAGTAATGTGACCGAACTGAATGTGTGTGTGAATGTGTAAAGAAGTGAACTACGCTGTTTTTGTCAGAGCGTAAACTGAGATTGCAAAAGAGAAAAATTCAAGGCGATACCGTTTAAATCGGTACTTATCACACGTGTGATGAAAACACACCCTTAATACCTTTAATTTATAGTCCACGTGAAAACCTCTGACTCACTTATAATAGTAATGTACTAGATATTTTATAGAGGGTGACTTTTTAAAATGAAAACATGAGAAATAATGTGCGACAGAAACTGAACTGGTTTTCACACATTTTGTTCATAGGAAATTACGTAAGGTTAAGCTGATTATTTCGACTATAGTTCCACACCGAAATAACACCGAATGCAGTTTAAATAGTCTGAATAACCGGTTCAATCTTACGTGATTAAATGCTGTACCTATAATATAAATTACAATATGTTATAAGATACATGGAGTAAAGGCCCGGTATAGCTAATTAGCAGATTTTTGATCCTCTCTTGACAGGAAGGTGGACTAATTTATGATGTTTTTTTTATGCTATAGGTGGCAAACGAGCAGATGGCCTGCCTGATGGGAAACAGTCACCGTCGCCTGTGGAACCACCAAAGGCATTTATGATTCTGTTAACTCTCCTTTTGAAGAACCCCATGTTGTAGGTTCTTAAAACAACAAAAAATTTGTAGGGTAACAAACTTCTACTCAATGTACCTGTCATGCCATGATTTTTTCGTTTCGAGAAAAAAAGTTTCCTTGTATACCATAGTTCAGCGCTATGTTTGACCCTGAGCAGAAACGTAGCTTCAAGAATAAGAAACGTCGACATTCCGTAAAGCAGGGCTGCACCCCAACGCGACGGGATCTCAGCTGGTCTCGTTGAAATAGAAGCTCCATGAATATAAGAAACAACAAAGTTGTGTAAAGAAGCTTTCACTAAATAAGCGGTAGAGGCTGCGACCCGCGGGTTACACCGCGTACAGATTTGTTATCAAAACTTATTGTAACCGGTTATCGGGGCTTGTGCCCATTGTTCTATTTACGTTATTTGACGTGACGGTTTCAGATTGGAATTAAAAATGTCATCACCCACAACAAAACGGTGAAGATATACCTAACCTACGCATTTAGGGTGAGAGGCTGTTTGTTTGTGTGTGTTAAAAACACTCCCGAATGTTCCCATTTATCTCTAAAACGACTGGACCGCTTTAAACTCTATAAATTTTTATTGGTGACTTAATCGAGATTATTCTTAGCTATGATTCAAGAAAATCTAATCAGCCGTTTAAAGATAATCAGCCCTTTTGACAGGGGATTTTGTAATTAATACTTGTTTAAAAATATTATGCTTACTTTAATATTACTCGACAAGTCTACAAAACTTCGTATATTATATCATCATCAGCCTATCAAGTTTGCTAAAACGGCGAAATTAAAAATCGTGAGAAAACCGGTATGTAAGTTCAAAAGTTCAAGACATGACCATTCACCAATATGCACATATTCTTTAACATAATATAACAAGCACATGCGCTCGATAAGCTACAGTAAAAAAAATGTCTTACTTGTACAGATTAGCTATTATACATAACATATTTAGTCTACCAGGCTTTTCATATGAATGTTAGGTAGAGTAAGAATGTTTAAATAGTGATTGTACATCATCGTTTCAGTGTCTACGGCCAGTAACTCTACAGCTTATGTCAGAGGCCTGCGATCTTCAGGAAATCTCCAACTGGACATTCTGACACTTGGTCATTGGCGATAACAGAAAAGAGGTTAATTTCTGAAGTTGGTACTTTAACCTAAAGATTTCAGATCGTCCAATCCTCCAAGGCCCGTGTGATAACGAAAACAGTTCCTTATAAAACGCGTTTCGTGTAGAGTCTGTGGGCGTGCCCCCGCCACAGATCATGTACCAGTCTCCAGCTCCGTGGAGCTAGTTGAGCGACATCCAGCCACAGGTTTGTGCAGGTTGTTATTGCTGTAGATAATAGACTCAGCTTTAATCAGAATTTAATTACAAAACACTAGCTACACCCGTGGATTTACATGTCATTTCCCGGTTTCTCTGCATTTACCTGAGATAAAAAGTTACCCGTGTGTGACGAATCAACGAGAGCTCGTGGCACGGGACGATGTCTACACTTATTCTTACGCACTTTGACACGTCATTTCTTACAAAAACTCGCAACTCACCAAAAAATTACTCATAACCTAATAGGTAATCTAATAATCAGTGTGGTAATGCCGCCAGCATGCTGGATACGCTGCCAACTAGTAGTGTGCTTGAGCATTTGGATTGTCTTTAGACGTTCAACGGTCTATGGACAGTCTAACTGTTTTTGTAGTGTTAGTGTTAGATTGTATTTTATTTAGTTAATAAAGGCACTTGTCAGTATATAAAAAAAGTACAATGTGAAAACCTTCCAAAGAGCTAGTAGATAGCTCGCAGCAGCCGATGTACAATAAACTATCTTCTTATCATTATTTGTCTGCAGAAAGTTTAATTTATGATGTTAGTGCTACCAGGAGCACCGCGGTGTGTAAAGGCTTCTTTCATAATATAAACATAGCTACCTTTCCTTTCTCTTCTTTTCCGTCCTCATCAGCATTCTATGAGAGGCTCAGAATTCGAATTCATTGCGATTGATACCCCTCGTGTATGGCACTTCTAATGCGTTGAAAGCATTTATACAGGGTTACGCATACGCATTTACACTGTATACTAAGCCGAAAGGAGGTCATTGTACTCATCATTATGAACAACTTTTACTATGGGACCAACACTGAAATCTCGAAATTCGAGTTATATGGTCCAACCATTTTGTCGAGTGTCAATGACCGTTTTCTATGGGACAGCTAATATTTTTCACGATTTCAGGTTTGATTCTGTAGTAAAATTTGTTCGTAATGATGAGTACGATGACCTTCTTTCGGCTTAACACAGTCTATATGTGTAACCCTGTATTTGTAACTAGCTGCACCTGTGGATTTACCCGCTATTTCCGAGTTCCCGTATTTTTCTGGGATTCAAAGTATCTTACATTCGTACTGATGATGCACACTACTTTCTTGCTAAATTATGTAAAGGTGGGTCAGCCGTTTAGTCGTAAAAAGTTGAAAAACATACAGACTTCCTTTCGTATTGGTATCAGATTAGCGTTTGTGATCGTATTTTTACTGGCGACTGGCACCACGACCCGGCTTCCGACGTGTTCAAACTTGTAATTTAAAACTGTTTGAATGCTAATATATGATAGAAATTGTATGAAAATGTATTCAGTAGCTGCTGGCTAAGCATTTTTGTACAAAACTTAGGAAGACTGTGTATAATGTGTAGAATTTGAGTTGAGCTGTGCGAGTTGTATAATAATGCTGAAACTTTTCTTAATTTGCGAAAAACTACCACTCAATGTTTTCTACTATGTAAACTTATGTTACTAATTAACAAAGTTATTTCTTGAACCAAACTGACAACCTCCCTTCGATTTTGTAGTTCCATCATTTGACCATTTTACTTACCACGTCATCTCTATCATCTGATTTAGATACGAGTATCTGTCTTTGTTCCCTATCCATATTCCTCTTGATCATCAAGTCACGAGGGTGTGGAGCGGAATACCAATCTTGCGAAGGCTTTGTTTACATGTGATCATCACTCGCCTGCCCACCTGACTACCGACTATGGCCTATGAATATGGCCAGTTCAGGAGACAGCTACGAAGTTGGTAAAGGTAGGTTTTCGATATAAAAAGCAGTAAACGAATCCGGTAAGCGGCGACCTGATAGTAATCGACAACATGGGAGATGTTTATGCGTTGTCACGTCGGAAGGGTAAAGAGTTACTCGTACTTTTTGATACAAAATACCTATGTAGGAAAGTTCATTTCAAGTCTTGGTATGGTAAGAAAAAGCAACAAAATGCCACGATTTAAGATCGAGATATTCCACTAAGCTCCACCAAAAGTGGTTAACTGATGAAGATTCTTAGATATTTATCCACGAATCTCACTATAATATAAGATATTTATCCACGAATCTCACTATAATATAAGCATTTTGGGTTTTAATTTTCAATTTATTCTTATGACCAGGTTAGACTCGGGCAGTCTAAAATGTTTGGTAGGAGTAACCGGCCCCACCATGGCCTATCCATTCAAGCGAGCCTAGGGAAGACTAACCGGACCCACCATGGCCTATCCATTCAAGCGAGCCTAGGGAAGACTAACCGGCCCCACCATGGCCTATCCATTCAAGCGAGCCTAGGGAACACTAACCGGCCCCACCATGGCCTATCCATTCAAGCGAGCCTAGGGAAGACAATGGCGCGTTGTGGCCCACACCGTTGTAGGAGGAAAAAATGGATATGTGCTGAGCAGTTCCCAGGACTGTTGCTACAGACAGCGTGCTAGATAACCTACTACCTATGGAGATCCCGATGCTCTCCGTCTGGCACAGAGGCAGGCCACCTTGCAATCTCACATTTCCCAGCTACACCCCAATGCAGCTATATCTTTCGAAGATTTCCATCCTGTTATCTAAACAAAATGACTATCCAATAACAAGTCAACCTTGTTAAGGTAAGCAAGTTTGTTCGTATTAGCTTAGTGGCCAGCGTTATTGGTAGAGAAAAGGCCTCCAACAAGGCTTAACTGTTGCTGTTATAGGACACAGCCGCTACAAGCAAGCCTACACACAACAAGCACCAAGTTACCAAGCATTAGTTCTCACTACAAAAATGTTGTGACATTGTATATATGATCCTAACTGAGCGTGTCGCCGTTTCTCCTGCTGCATCACGACCACTTTGTTGATCCACGTCCCGCGCACGCGCACGGACTCTGCATACGAATCCACCAATAATGGCGGCGTATAGGAATAGCTAAAATTATAATTATCTTAATAATATGCGTGCGCCGCGAGCATGCTGAGGTCACAATAGTCAAGGGAACCGAGTATCAGCGACTCGAGTACTAAATACTCGTTCGATAACAGTATCAATACTTACAAAAAGTATTTACAGAGTATTTTTGTTGATCAAATTGAAGATTAATAGAATACGCCGCGTTTTTGACGCAGACATGAAAAATATGTCGTCTCGTATTATTTTTCTAAACTTGTGTATTTTCGAGTGTTAATACGTAATAATGGTGGATTATTAATTAATAATAATAAATATCTGGGACATTTTTGCACACATGGTCATCTAACCCCAAACTAAGCAAAGCTTGTAATATGGCTGCCAGAGACTGATATACATACATATATATTTTTATATACATACTTAAATAGATATTAACACCCAGAAATACAAAAAACACCAATGTTCATCACACAAATGTTTGTCCTAGATGGGAGTCGAACCCACGCCCCCAAGCACAGAAGTTAGGTTCACTACCAACTGACCCACCGGAGCAGTCAATAAAAGTATTAGTTAGTAAGTGTTCGGAATGTGATATAACGAGGTGAAACATGGTATTTTCGTGTTGTTTCCAAGTCCATAAAAGCACTACCATTTTACTTGACTTGCATGACTGTGACTTGACCGTAACTTACTTTGCTTGACTCTGACCGTGACTGACTTGTTTGACTGAACTTAATAATAATTTAATACTTGATACTGGCAAATGCACAGGAGTGCGAAGCTAAACTCTTCACAGAGGAAAGAAAAAAAAAGTACGCCGAGATCAATAACTTATCTGTAGGGTATTTTCAGCCGTATCAGCTCTATTCATAATATGTACTATAATATACAAATACAACATTATTTATTTCATATAAAATACAGATACAATAAAACAAATGCCTGAGGGCCTCAAACTAGGCTAGGCCTGTATCTTGAGGTCCGAAAAGGATACACCAAAAGAAATATCGTGCGCGCTTACACCTTAACATATAAGTTTTAAATTTATGTTATTGCATTGTTACTTTCTATATATTTGTAACAAAGTCATTCAGACTTACTAGTTGCTATTGCAACCAATTTTTTAACTTTCATACTTGATTTACTAATCATTTGTAATTATAAATTTAGAGTAGGTACTTAGTATCGAGTGCAAAGTATCGGGTATTGCAACTAAGTATCCGAGAATCGTGTAAACAAGGTCTAAACCCTGTGACAGGCTTTAACAATGGCCGATCGGTCTTTAATATGCAAGCTTCAGCATAGAAAGAGCCTGCTTTACGCCGACCTCAATCCGAATTAATATTATGCTAAACTTGAGTGAGTACTGGCCGGCAGGCTTTTGTTTACACTTACCTACCTACTTTGAAGGCTACGTGCACTGTTTCTATCCGTATAATAAATAAATAATAAAAAAAAATATTTTATTTGTTCCTTATACTCATTTTAAACAGAGCCTTATAATTTACGTTAGTGTGTAAGTAGATATTTCATCATCATCAGTCGGAAGACGTCCACTGCTGACATAGGCCTCCCCTTTAACCTCCTCACTGAACGACATCCTGCCATCTGCATCCACTAGATGCCCGCGACTTTCACAACGTAGTCGGTCCATCTAGCGGGAGGCCTACCTACGCTGCGTCTTCCGGTTTGTGGTCTTTCCCATCGGTTATCAGTTCTTCGAGCGATGTGACCTGCCCATTGCCACTTCAACTTGCAAATTTTAATATCTATGTTGGTGACTCTGGTTCTTTGGCGAATATCTACGTTCCGGATTTTATCGCGCAATGAAACTCCGAGCATAGCTCTCTCCATTGCCCGTTGTGTGACTCTTTCTCTTGTGTGAGTTTTTCCAAAAGGCCAACAGTTAAGTACTCGATAATAGGTCGGTGATTGGTACTGTTGACACCATGCACCGACGTGCGAGTTCCAAATCAATTGTCAAATAAATGTACATCATTTATAGTTTGATCGAACCATTCTAACGGTTAGAAATCTTCGACAACACATCCATGGGGTCCTGATTAAAGTATATTACCAGCTGAATTACGAAGCAGCGATGTTAGCGATAATTCATAAGTAGTTAAGTCATAATTTTTAAGGATGTAGAATACTTTCATAGTTTGTGTAAATTTTAGCTTAACTTTCAACTTAAATAAAAAAGGTCGGGGTTCGTCACTACAATAATTTAAGCAAAAAGTAAACGTAGAATGAAGGCGTTTGCATATGTGAGGTAGAGGTCATCAAAACCTACCCATCTCTGTCCCTCTTGTTAGCTTAGATTTAATAAATGAGCGAGGAGCTAGGGACCGCCCCAAACAGCGGGTGGGAAACAAAATGGTTCCACCGGGACGACAATGGCCGCGGGTTTGCTGAGATTTTTAGATTTAGAGTTAGTCTAAGAGCAACATCGGAATTGAAAAGACGTCTAACTAACTAACGGCAAACAAGATAGAACTGCGTAGACGTCCCAAGCTCCTCTTGCGAACCTCCTCAAAATCAAGAGTTTTATTTCGATCATCCGACCTGCAGTAGAATTTGGTTTTTGTCATCACTGAATAATCCCACCGGAGCGGCAGGCACCCTACATGCGCTGACGCACACGAGCGGACCGACACCAGCGCCCGAGCGAGACGGAGGATACACACGTGGTCTCGGTCTCCTCGACCCTTCTCGGTCCGCACAAAGGAGGCGGCGCCTTTCGTACAATATAACAGAGCGCCGCGCTCAACAGCTGGTCCTTCGAGCCGGATCCTTGCGATCACCTTGCTGGGGATCCGGAGCTGACTGCTGCTCCATCAAGAGGACCACGATGCCACTTACCAGAAGTCAGAAAGGTTTGAAGAACGACAAGGAGCTGCGGAACGAGTCTACACCCGACGTAATGCCGACTTCGGCTGCTACGCCGAGTGCCACCAGCTCCAGGACCGGTCGATCTGCTTCATCCACGACTGACATAACACTGCGAGGTAATGGAGCTACTGAAGAAGAGTCTTTGGTTGATACTGCGGCGAGGAAAACCGCAGAGAAGCCGCCTTCGGAGAAGTCCGTCAAGGGAGCTTCTAGCCAGTTGGACTCAGACGGAAGACATTCAGCGGCAAGAGGAAAAGTTCGTTGTCCTTCATCAGCATCGATGAAGATGAAGAGGCGACAAGAACTAGAAGCACGTGCCGAGTTGGCACGCCGAGAACTGGAGTTAGCCAAGATTCAACTCGAACTGGCACAACTCGATGATGATGATGAAAGAGATTCCATTATAGAAGATCCTGAGAACCGTGAAGAGGATGTCCAGGAATGGGTTCAGTCGACGATGGTTAGGATGTCCGGGGAGGGACATACGGAGAAGTCCGCGGAAGGACTGATAAGGAAGGCGTCCGGGAAGGGGCGGTTTCCAGAACATTCTCCAGAGCGCCGCGTCAACAAAGAACATGAGAACGAACCTCACAGCGGAACCAAAGATCTTGCCGAAGCCATTATGAAGGCCATTAGCACCGTGCCGAAGACGACAGCAGCGCCACCTGCGTATTTACATGAGCTGCCACACTTCGACGGCACCAGTGGGGAATGGCTGGCCTTCAAGACGGTGTATGAAGATACTGCTCCACTCTTCTCAACCGTACAGAACATGGCGCGGTTGAGGAGGGCGATCAAGGGAACAGCGAGAGAGGCAGTCAAGAGCCTTCTGTATTCCGAGTGCTTACCAGAAGACGTCATGGAAGCTTTGCGACGTCGCTTCGGTCGGCCAGATGCTCTGATACTCGCAGAACTTGAGAAGATTAAGAATCTACCGAAGATAACTGAAAGCGCACGTGACATATGCGTATTCGCGAGCGCCGTGAACAACACTGTCGCAACGGTTCGGGGGCTGAAGAAACCTCAGTACCTGTACTCGCCGGAGATGCTGAAGAGTATCGTTGAGAAGATGCCGGCGGTGCTGAAATTCCGGTGGTACGATTTTGCCACTACAGAAGATGATGTGGACTTGCTACTAATGGCAAAGTTTTTGAACCGAGAAGCTGATCGATGTGGTCCATACGCGCTACAAGAAGAAGTCACGAAAAAGCAGCTTCCCCAAAAGCAAGCTGTTCATACCGCGACCGACCAAGGTAAAGATAAGTCGACGTGCCCTCACTGCCAAGATAGTCATCAGCTCTTTGAATGTGGCAAGTTCCTGAAAGCTTCGACCCAAGAAAGATGGGAAATCGCCATGAAATCGAAAACTTGCTTCAAATGCCTGCGAAGTCGTCACCGAAAAGAGAGCTGCAGAAAACCTCCATGCAAGATCTGCAAGCGTTGGCACCATAACCTGCTTCACGAAGATAAGCCATCAGAACAGAATATACCGAAGCAGGAGGAGAAGAAAGAAGTTACCAACAACATAAGACTCTCAGTAAACGCTACGAAGACTGGAAGAGCGTATTTGAAAATGGTGCCCGTGGAGATTTACGGGCCAAAAGGATCGGCCAAAGTATTGGCTCTCTTGGATGAAGGCTCCACAGTAACCCTTCTGGATTCTTCACTGGCTGAACAAGTTGGACTCGAGGGACCCACAGAATCTCTGTCACTTGAGACCGTGGGTGGAAAGACTATCACAAAGAAGGACTCCATGAGGCTCAACACGATGATTCGAGGGATCCACCAGAAAACAAAGAGAGACGTCACTGGGGCACGCACTATTGACGACCTACACCTAACGCCTCAGAGAGTGGATAAAAACAGAATCGAGGAATGCGCTCATCTTAGCAAGTTGGCCGATCAGCTGTATTACGAAGGAGAGTGCCCCAAACTGCTGATCGGACAAGATAATTGGGAGCTCATTGTATCGAGGTCTACACGTAAAGGGAAGAAAGATCAGCCCGTAGCTTCTCTTACACGTCTGGGGTGGGTGCTACATGGATCCGACGGGGGAGCATCGATACAAGTTAATTTTGTCACCTGCGCGCACGTCTCCACCAGCGAAGACCAGATGGAAAAGCTCATTCGAGATCACTTCGCTGTAGAGTCACTGGGAGTTCAGCCTAGACGACCAAGTACTGATGCAGAAGAAATATCTCGAAAAATCTTAGAGAAAACCACTCGAAGATTGGAAGATGGTCACTTTGAAGCAGGCCTTCTATGGAAGAACGACAATGAGAAAATGCCGAACAACTACAAATCAGCAGAAAACAGGCTGAAGAACATAGAAAAGAAGTTGGACAGAGACACCAATCTGAAAATTGAGTACGAGAAGCAAATTCAGAATCTCCTGGACAGCGATTACGCCGAAGAGGTACAGCAAGCGTCGACATCTGAGAGGAAATGGTATCTTCCTCACTTTGCGGTCACACACCCGACCAAGAAGAAGATCAGAGTGGTGTTCGACGCGGCTGCCAAGTTTGGGGGAAAGAGCCTTAACGACGTACTTCTGACAGGACCTGACCTGCTTCAATCACTTTTTGGGGTCCTTCTTCGGTTCCGTCAACATCCAATCGCTGTGGTAGCGGATATAAAAGAGATGTTTCTTCAGGTCAAGATCCGGGCAGAGGACAGAGATAGCCTGCGATTCTTATGGCGAGGAAATCAGCGAACTGGGTCTCCAAGCACAGCAATCTACGTGATGAATAGAAATGCTGCTGAGTTCAAAGATCAGTACCCTGAGGCAGCGCATGCAGTGGTGCGTAACCACTATATGGATGATTACCTGCAAAGTTTCGAGACCGAAGAAAAAGCTGTCAAGATAGCCAGCCAGGTGGACACCATTCACCAAAGGGCCGGGTTTCACCTCCGGGGGTGGGTTTCCAACCAACCTGGGGTTCTGAAAAGGCTCACTAAAGAAGACAAGAGTAGCAACGAAGTCGAACTGGGGTCCAAAGAAGAAAAAACCTTGGGTTTACGATGGTTCACACAAGAAGATGAACTGGGCTTCAGAACGAGTCTTCATAACGTTGACGAAGATGTCATAAACCAGCTAAAGACTCCAACAAAGAGAGTGGTTACAAGCGCTGTGATGTCAACCTTCGACCCGATGGGGTTGGCGTCACCAGTACTTATCCAAGGAAAGCGGCTTCTGCAAGACATCTGGAGAAGTGGCATAGGATGGGACGACAAGATCACGCAAGAGAATGAAGAAGCGTGGAGGAACTACCTTGATAGCCTGCAACTGCTGAGAGACCTACGCGTCCCCAGACTCATTACTCACTCCAGCACTGGGGGAGAAATGCACGTTTTCACCGATGCCAGTGAAGTCGCCTACGCTTGCGCGATCTATTGGAGACAAGAGGTCAACGAAGGACAGTACAGAGTTACCCTCCTGGCTGGAAAGGCAAGAGTCACGCCACTGAAACCAGTTTCCATCCCACGGCTAGAATTACAGGCCGCACTGCTGGGAACCAGGTTGGCACGATCAGTAGAAGAAGAGTTAGATATCAAGCCAGAGAAGAAGACTTACTGGACTGACTCGAGCACCGTTTTGTCCTGGATCAAGTCTGATCCAAGAACCTTCAAACCCTTTGTGGCTCATCGACTCGCTGAGATTGAGGATACGTCGAAACCTCAGGAATGGCGCTGGGTACCAACGACTCAGAACCCGGCAGATGACGCTACGAGAAACATTCCGGAGGAATTTGGCAGAGATCACAGATGGTTTACCGGTCCTTCATTCCTGAGCGAAGTTAAAGAACGCTGGCCAGAACCCCGTTCATTCAAAGCCGAACGAACTGATGAAGAAAAGGAAAAGTTCCCAGTTGCCACTATGAAGATAACGGACAAACATCCGACTCCAAACCCGGCAAGATTTTCGCAATGGAGCCGACTGCTGAGGGCAACCGCGAGAGTACTTCAATTCGTTGAGATATGTAAAAGACAGAATCAGCTCGTAAATGCCACTAGAAAACAAGAAAAGGAAGATCCAACGTGGAAAAAATTCTCTCAGAAAAAGAGAACGAAGTTGGAACCGATCAAAACGAAGAACCGAGACCGAAAGTTCATAGCACTTGAGCCATCATACTTAGAGAGAGCCGAGAAACTCTTATTGAAACGAAGCCAAGAAGAAAGCTTCGGGGAAGATATTACTTTCATCAAGAAGAAGAAGCCTCTGAGTCGAGCAAGTAAACTGGGAAAACTCGTTTTGGAAAACGATGATGGCGTGCTACGAATCCAAGGAAGAATCGACGTAGCTACGAGTTTCGATAAGAACTTCAGGCGACCCGTGGTACTAGATAGCAAGCAGTACATAACAAAGCTGCTTATCGAACACTATCACAAGATCTTCAATCACGGAAATCACGCGACGGTAATCAATGAGTTGAGGCAGCGCTACTGGGTACTGGGGCTGCGATCTGCGGTTCGACTTGCCACTCATAGGTGCCAGTGGTGCCGAGTTTATCGTAACAAACCATATGTACCACCGACCGGAGACCTGCCGAAGGAGAGACTGCAAGTCGGCGAGCCACCTTTCACCTTTTCTGGCGTGGACTTTTTTGGGCCGATGGTAGTCACAGTGGGCCGACGACACGAAAAGAGATGGGGAGCTCTGTTCACCTGTCTTTCCACCAGAGCCGTCAGCGTCGAGCTTGCATCGTCACTTTCATCGGACTCCATGATCCTGGCACTTAGAAGGATGGCGGCCAGAAGAGGAATGCCGAAGGGGCTCTTCAGCGATAATGGCACTAACTTTGTCAAAGCCAACAAGGAACTTCAAGAAGCCTTAGAAGATATGAAGAAAGAAGACGTCATCGTAGAAGCCGAGAAGATGGGAGTCCGGTGGAAGTTCATACCACCAGGAGCCCCGAACATGGGGGGAGCGTGGGAACGTCTGGTGCGCTCTATTAAAGCGGCACTGGGTGTAACTCTCCGAGAGAGATATCCGAGGGAAGAAGTCCTTCACACGCTCCTATTAGAAGCGGAACACATCGTCAACTCAAGACCCCTGGTGGAGGCTATAGATGATGGAGAAGAAGCGCTCACGCCCAACCACTTTCTCATCGGGAGGTCGTGTGGTGCTCCAAGATTGGGAACCTTTACCGACTGCGACCTCAAGGGGCGACGAACGTGGAAGATGACTCAACGACTAGCCGACCACTTCTGGAGCAGATGGGTGAAAGAGTACCTACCAACTCTGATCCCGAGAAAAGTCGACGGAAAGGCCAGAGATACTAGAGACCTTCGATGTGGAGACACGGTCCTCATAGTGGATTCCACACTGCCGAGGAACACTTGGCCCCGAGGAGAAGTGGTCCGTACCTATCCCGGACCAGATGGCCGTACGAGAATCGTCGAGGTGCGTACGACTGGAGGCACCTTGAGACGACCGAGCTCTAAGATAGTACTGCTGGTTCCTGTGAAAGATAACGAGCAACCCGTTCCTGCGGAAAACTCCGAGCGCCAGAATGCTAAGTAACCAGTCAACGAGCTTCAGGTCATCAGATAACGAGAGAACGAGGAGGACATCGCTAGACCAGGAGTCGATGCTGCGCACGAGGGGGAGGATGTTAGCGATAATTCATAAGTAGTTAAGTCATAATTTTTAAGGATGTAGAATACTTTCATAGTTTGTGTAAATTTTAGCTTAACTTTCAACTTAAATAAAAAAGGTCGGGGTTCGTCACTACAATAATTTAAGCAAAAAGTAAACGTAGAATGAAGGCGTTTGCATATGTGAGGTAGAGGTCATCAAAACCTACCCATCTCTGTCCCTCTTGTTAGCTTAGATTTAATAAATGAGCGAGGAGCTAGGGACCGCCCCAAACAGCGGGTGGGAAACAAAATGGTTCCACCGGGACGACAATGGCCGCGGGTTTGCTGAGATTTTTAGATTTAGAGTTAGTCTAAGAGCAACATCGGAATTGAAAAGACGTCTAACTAACTAACGGCAAACAAGATAGAACTGCGTAGACGTCCCAAGCTCCTCTTGCGAACCTCCTCAAAATCAAGAGTTTTATTTCGATCATCCGACCTGCAGTAGAATTTGGTTTTTGTCATCACTGAATAATCCCACCGGAGCGGCAGGCACCCTACATGCGCTGACGCACACGAGCGGACCGACACCAGCGCCCGAGCGAGACGGAGGATACACACGTGGTCTCGGTCTCCTCGACCCTTCTCGGTCCGCACAAAGGAGGCGGCGCCTTTCGTACAATATAACAGAGCGCCGCGCTCAACAAGCTTATTTCCAACAGGCAGACAAGGCGCCGCGCCGCCTCACAGATCTTTGCAATTCAATGTTCAATGAGCCACTGTAAGCCTGTTCCACATTTTCAAGCAAGCTCCGTATTAAAACCGAGCCGTAACTTACGTCCGTACCCTGAAAACACGCTGCGACAGAGAAAAATGGACGCTCTCCAAGTTAATAACACTTTAAGTTCAGTATTTTGAGCACCCGCGGGAAATCTCGCGTTCCGGGAGGCTTATGGGATATCTCAACATCTCAAGTTTTACCGACGGCCCTTGGCTCGGACATGACAACCTTGTAATAAGGGAAACGAATAAAACCTTCATTGTATTTTCAAAATGGATGAATAAAACCTTCTTTGTATTTTCAAAATGCCTGCCGTTAGACAGAATCTGTCTCTCCGTCTCGTCTGTCTGTCTGTTTTTTGTATTATTTGAAAGCTGGTTCTGAAATTTTTAAGAATAATAATTTTTGTGATGTCGGATTTTTTATTTTGATAATTATATACCTCCTCTACATAGTAGAAATTAAATTCGTTTTCCGCGTCTGTCTTTCTTTCTGTATATCAGCTTACACCTTCTAAACCACGCAACGGTTTTTTTCAGTCAACAGCCAGTCGCCGAAAAATAAATTTACATGGATTACGTTCATATTTTTTAAAAATTACACACGTGCGAAGCCGGGACCTAAAAGAGACCGCAGGTAAACGCTGGATGCAGGCCAATTCCAACCGGTCCTTTTGAAAATCGATGGGGGAGGCCTATGTCCAGCAGTGGACGTCCTATGGCTGAAATGATGATGATGATGAAGACAACATAACATGTATTTATGTATTTAAGGCTTAGATCTTTATTTACCGATACGTGACAAATCTCGAGTTCTCTATTGAACCTTCCATCTAACAGGCTAGCAACCTTCGGCGTCTATTTCCATCTGTCATTTGTATGATAATAGTATACGTTGTGAGCTTTACTGGCGCCGGGCAGAGCTATATCGGTATCATAGTAGAAATCTACTATGTCGGTATGGTTATTAATGACAGAGAATCTCAGTAATGCCTATCAACAAAAGTTGTCAAAGTTAGTACCTACTATGCAACGGCAGCATTGATACACGATATCATTATCAATATAAAAAAACAGACTTTATAAAAATGAAACTGTTCTGAAACTGGACCAAATTGCAGCAGCTTTCAAATAAAAAAAGAATTGTCAAAATCAGTTCACCCAGTAGAAAGATCTGAGGTAACAAACATTAAAAAAACAGTCGAATTTAGACCCTCCTCTTTTTTGGAAGTCGGTTAAAAATAAATAAATAGAACAATTAATCTATCAAAATGAGCAAGAGCAAAAAAGCTTTTTCGTCATTCATCATTTTCGTATAAGAAAAAACAACATGAGAATGTGTGTCAAATGTATGAAATGTCAATACTTTTGATAACGAAACGAAACGTGTACGAACTCGAGTCGAGTGTACATGGTGGGTAAGTAATAATAATTTCATCACAAATCAAACCATTATATATTGTGCAGCTTACACAGCAGCAATATGCAACGGTTGCAAAATTAGAGACGTAGCTATTCCAGTGCAGGAACGAAGAAAAACCACACCAGCATGGCAAAAACGGTTGCACAATAAAATTGAAAATCTCAGAAAAGACATAGGACGGATAACACAGTACATAGCGGGAGTTAGAAACAGAAGACTTACACAATACATAGAACACATTAAACACAAATATAAGACACACTCACGATATGAAGAACCCAACTTAACTAACAGTCAATTCTTAGATAGCCTGAAACAAAGACTTAGTGCTGCATCTAGCCGTCTTCGTAGGTACACTAAATGCACACTTAGGATACAACAAAATGCGCAATTTGAGAGAAACGAGAAACAATTTTATAGGCACATAACAACACAGACACAAGGTAGCCCCAGAACCGAAGTAAATCAATCTGTGCCAACACCTGAAAACATGCACTCTTTCTGGTCTCAGATCTGGGGAAATGAAACACACCACAACGAGAACTCTGAATGGATACATGCAGAGTCTCAGCAAGTAAATTGTGATCAAATGCAGTACGAGTGTATACCAGTGAATGTTTTCATCGACGTCATTAAAAATACACATAATTGGAAAGCACCCGGCACTGACAATATTCATAACTATTGGTATAAAAAATTCACTACTGCATACCCCATTCTTCACACTCACATAAATCAATTTATAGAATCACCAAATACAATGCCACACTATATAACACAAGGCATAACCCATATGATACCTAAAGACAATGACTTCACAAACCCAGCAAAATACCGTCCGATAACATGCCTACAAACCATTTACAAAATAATAACATCTTGCATTTCACGCCTCATTAACAAACATTTGACACACAATAACATACTTGCAGAAGAACAAAAGGGCTGCCGAAAATTTAGCCAAGGTTGCAAAGAACAATTGATTATAGACTCAGTTGCGATGAAACAGGCCCTCAAAAACAAAACAGACCTCCACACCATGTACGTTGACTACCGTAAGGCATATGACTCAGTACCCCATAGTTGGTTAATTTACATACTTCACCACTATAAAATCCATCCCTCAATAGTAAATTTTTTGGAAAACTCTATGCAACACTGGAAAACAAAGCTCTCCGTAAGAAATGTGAAAGAAACTTTAGAAACCGATGAAATTCCAATAAGATGCGGAATATTTCAAGGAGATGCTTTTAGCCCGCTATGGTTCTGTCTTGCTCTTAACCCTCTCTCTCGACTACTGAATGACTCTGATGCAGGGCTTCACATAAATAATGACGGCAACGCACATACTATTACACACCTAATGTATATGGATGACATAAAATTGTATAGTAATGATACCCAATCACTCCACCAACTAGCAGACATCACACAAACGTTCTCCAATGACATTAACATGCAGTTTGGAATAGACAAATGTAAAACTTTTTCAATGCAAAATCAGTCAGTCATATTGCAACCGTATATACTTAGTACGGGTGAAATTGTGGAACCATTGGATGAAAACAGTTTCTATAAATACTTAGGACTCCAACAAGCACACCAAATATCCCATAATCACACAAAAAACGAAGTAACGCGCAAATTTAGACACAGACTTAATTATATTTTGAAGTCACAATTAAATGGACGAAACATAGTACAGGCGATTAACACATACGCTATACCGGTACTCACATACACATTTGGCGTCATTAATTGGTCACAAACAGATCTTGTTAAGCTGCAACGTACTATAAATACAACGATGTCAACTCACCGCAAACACCATCCGCGTTCATGTATACAAAGATTAACACTACCAAGATCTGAGGGAGGAAGAAGTATCATTGATATAACAAACCTACATAATAAACAAATATCAACACTACGAAAATTCTTTCATGATCGTGCTGAGACATCCACCCTACATCAAGCAATAGCCCGGAACGATAAAAGATTCACACCTTTAAACCTCTCAAATATTAACCCACAACGCAACGAGACTATCACTGACAAAAAAGACAAAACGGATACATGGAGGCAGAAGTCTCTACATGGAAGACATTACCAGGATCTGCAACAGCCTCATGTCGACAAAACAGCGTCGAACGCGTGGCTGCAGCGAGGTGAGCTCTTCCCTGAGACTGAAGCTTTCATGCTGGCCATCCAGGATCAAGTTATTGACACACGTAACTACCAAAAACATATTATACGCACACCAAATATTACTGACACATGTAGACGATGTTGCAGTAACGCTGAAACCATCCAACACATTACTGGAGCATGCAAAGCAATAGTCCAAACAGATTACAAGCATCGTCATGATCAGGTGGCAGCCATTATACATCAATACCTAGCACATAAATACAAACTAATAGATGAGAAAGTTCCATATTACAAATACACACCGCAATCTGTACTAGAAAATACCTACTATAGACTTTACTGGGATCGAACAATTATAACCGACAAGACAGTACATTTCAATAGACCAGACATTACAGTATTAGACAAAAATAAAAGGACTGCTTACCTGATAGACATTGCCGTTTGCAACACACACAATCTACAAACAACACACACTGAAAAAATTGCAAAATACACGGACTTATCAATAGAGATCAAAACTCAATGGCAAATCAATAACACCAGAACAATCCCAATAGTACTATCAACCACGGGTGTAATACCCACATCTTTACACACCAGCTTAGAAACGCTCAACATCCCAAACACAGTTTATAAACTGCTTCAAAAGGCAGTCATACTAAACACATGCAGGATAGTAAGAAAATTTTTATCTTTAGAGTAGCACTTGGCCTCGGCCCGTGCCAATTTTACCTCCATCGTAGGAGAGAAACGAAACACGTTTATCAAAAATAATAATAATAATAAAAATATATAATAATTAATAATATAATATATAATATAATATAATAATTAATATAATAATAAATAATATCCTTGACACGGCGCGCATTGTCAGGAGGTTCCTCACTCTGCAGCCCTAACCACCGGTAGCTTGGGCCCTGCCCCGCTGCTGGCGGCACCCTAGGTTTAAGTTTTTTTATAATATTTTGTTTTTATATAAATATTGTAAACAAACTTAGATTTAAGAAGACAAATAAATACGTGATAATAATAAAAAAAAAAAAAAAATGACCGCTGTCATCAAAAGTCCTTTTTTCCATAGTTGTGATTTTTAATTTATTTCTTGCATAAATATACTATCAATCAACAAAATATTACTGTACATAAAGAAAATAAGGATAATAGATAATTTTACACCAACAAAATCAAACAAGAAATAATGCAAAAACTACGAAGATCATATTTACGTTGCCATGACATATACCTACTGTCAAAATGTACAACAATAGAAAATTTAAAAATGCTTAAATAATAATAGAAAAATGATCACACGGTCTCGAAAAAAGGTAACAGCGGAAACTAGCGCACAACCTCCAGCATCGCCCGCCTCGCCGTCGTCTCCGAGCACCTCGTCGGATGATTTCCACACCACCCGCGAGACAAGCGGCTCGTCGAGCGACGCGAGCGGGCCCGGGACTCCGCCGCCACGTCCACCTGCGCGACGGGGACGTCCCCCGCTGCCGGCACGCTTGGGGCCTGTGGGGCACTCTGCCTCACGCCCGGCTCCCGCTACCGGTGGTGTAGTGCGTCGCATGCGATGGTCTCCAACCATGAATGAGAACTGCATGCGCGCCTATTACGGGGCTACAGAGGGAGGAACCAACCTGAGTGCGTACTGTGCTAGGATGCTGCCTTTGTTTCAGGCCCTTGAACCGACCATCGCCGTTTCCGCCCAGCGGCTATCGGATCAAGTGCGGGCTATCCATCGGTGTAAACTGCTGGATGACTCTGTGCTTGATCGGCTCCGCCTGGAAGAACTACGTGCTCGTCCAACTTCTACCTCGACGCAGGATCCGCCCGTCGCGTCGTCTGCCCCGACATTGGCGTCAGTGCCGGCGTCGGTGGTGACACTAGCGACACTGGCTGATCCCGTAGACGGTGTGGAAGATTTGGCGAGTGATAGTGTCTCCGACCAGGTGAGAGAGCAACTGAGGGGGGCTTTGGAGGACGCGATCTCACAGTATCGGTTTGCACCCGACTCTAGGCCGCGACTACCACGTTTGCCCACCCATAGACGTAATTTGGCTTTAATGGGAGCCCTGAATGTTTTGCTAGCTCAATATTTACGGGCTAGCGAAGATTTAGTTGATACCCACTCGATCATGTACTGCGGTGCCATCGCGGCGTGTCGCGTTGCACGTGTTAAGTTTCCGGACACTAACCGTGCATCGCGAACCGCCGGTGGGGTGCTCGCATGGCAAGTGCGGATCGAGCGGCGTGTCAGCTCGTTCAGGACTCTCATTGCAAAGCTAATCTGCTTCAGCCGGGGGAATAATCGCCCCCGAGTCATGCGTTTCGTGACACAGGCATTCGCTGGGACCGGTATTAGGTCCCACGACTACCTAGCCAACGTCACGGAACGTATTGACTATCTGAAGCAGAAAGTCTATGCATGGGTAAACCGTATTCGCCGCTACAGAGAGCGTGTGGATAGATATTGGCAAAATCGCCTCTTCCAAAGTGACCAGAGGAAGGTATACCGAGGCTGGGAAGGAACTGAGCAACCTGTGAGTGACGGGCAGCTACCGGATGCAAACGCCATGATTAATTTCTGGCGTGGTATCTGGTCGGTGCCCGTCGAACACACGGAGGGTGATTGGATGCGTGTTGTCGAGCGAGAATGTGAGTTCATCGAACCCATGGGGTCTATTTTAATAGACCCCGTAGACGTTAGTTGTGCGATCCGTACGGCACAGAACTGGAAAAGTCCTGGTCCGGACGGATTGCACAACTTCTGGATAAAGTGGATTCGATGCTCACATGACCGCTTGGCGACCCAATTTCAAGAAGCCCTTGAGGTCAGCTCCCTTCCTAGCTTCCTAACCACCGGTGTCACCTTCCTGCTCCACAAGTCCGGTAGTACCACGGAACCCAAGAACTACAGACCCATCACGTGCTTGCCTACCATCTACAAGCTCCTTACATCCATTTTGAGAAATAAAATTAATGCGCACATTGTCGCGAACAACGTTTTGGCCCACGCTCAAAATGGATGTAGGGTTGGGTCCCGTGGTACTAAGGAGCTCCTCCTCATCGACACGGCCATTAGCCAACAAGTCCGGCGAAACAGAGGAGCCCTCTCCGCTGCCTGGATTGACTATAAGAAGGCCTATGATTCAGTGCCTCATTCATGGCTAGAGAGGGTTTTAGAGTTGTATAAAATTGATACAACTCTAAAATCATTCTTAGGCGCGTGTATGAGGCAGTGGATCACAGTCCTTCGTCAACCAGGCGGGGGAGATGGCTCTTCTGTTCCGCAGGACTTAATAAGGATTGAGCGAGGCATCTTTCAGGGCGACAGTTTTAGTCCATTGTGGTTTTGCCTAGCTCTGAACCCTCTCAGCACTTTGCTGAGGGATTCCGGGCTAGGCTACCGGCTTCGAAGAGGTGGTCAAGTCATCTCCCATCTGTTGTACATGGACGATCTCAAGCTGTTTACACCGAAACGCCAAGACTTGGTGGAGCTGCTAAAAGTCACAGAGGTTTTCAGCAGCGCCATTAAGATGGAATTCGGTGTAGACAAGTGTGCGGTCATGCATGTACAACGGGGGAAAGTTGTAAATTCCCCGAATTTACAGCTATCTGAGGCGATGACTCTCAGGTCTCTCTCTGAGGCCGAGACCTACAAGTACCTCGGTATGTCAGAGTCGTTGGGTGTATCGGTAGAGGACATCAAGAAATCGGTGAAGGAGCGCTTCTTTTGTCGCCTGTTGTATTAATGTTTTTATATTTTTATGTATCCGAGGGTACTTAGTAAATAATCAGTCTTGGTCGAACCAGTGTTTTATTTACAACATGGTGGCAGCGGTGCTTGTTAATTTAATGAAATAAAATAGTTAGTGGTCGTGTTAGTTGCAAAATTATCCGTTATTGGTGATTTCGTGGTGTTATCTATTGTTTGTGATAATGGAACACGCCCGGCCGCCAGCTGAATTGTGTTTAGAAGGCGGGCCGGCATACCGAGCGGAATCATGGCGGAAATGGTACAAGCAATTTTGCGTGTTTCTGAAGGCGTCTGGTGTGTATAAGGAGCCTACGGATGTGCAAGCCAGTTTACTCGTCAATTTAATCGGTCCAGAAGGTTACGATGTATATACAACCTTTAAATTCACCAAGGAGGAAAACAAAGACTGTTTGGATACGCTCGTACAAAAATACAACGAGCATTTTGAAACGAAGCAAAATACTACTATGGCCCGATTTAAGTTTTTTACACGAAATCAAGAGAGCGGCGAGTCTATAGATGATTATGTAACCGTACTTAAATTACTAACACAGCGCTGCGAGTTTGAACATCTCGAAGAAGGCCTCGTTCGTGATAGGATCGTGTGTGGAGTGCGCGACGGCAAGCTACGTGATCGGCTGCTTCGTGCTGACGATATGACCTTAGCCCGAGCGGTGAAGATGTGTCAGGCCAACGAGATGTCAACGGAAGAACAGCGAGAGATAGAAGGAACCAAGACCGGAAAAGATGGTGTAGGAACGTCTACGGTGGCCGTGGACGCGATGAACGTGCGCGGCTGGCGCGGCGGGTCGCGCGGTGGCGCGGGCCCGGCCGGCGCAGGCGGCGCCGGGCGGCTGCGCGGCCGGGGACGCGAGCAGCTGCCGTGGCGCGCCCCGGCGCAGCGCGCTGGAGCTGCCGGTGGTTCTACGGCGGCGAGAAAACCGTGTTTTGCGTGTGCGGGTTATAATTGTGATGGAAGTAGGTGTCCAGCCAAAACGGCTATGTGTTTTTGGTGTAACGAACGCGGGCATTTTAAAAATATGTGTCCGAAGTTAAAACGTCGCGTGTTTCAAATCGACGTCGACGATCACGGGGTGGACTATGAGGGCGGCAAGGACGACGAGTTGTACTATATCTCCACAATATCGGAAAGGCGTGAATGTAAGGACTCTAAATGGTATGAAACTTTGATGTTATCACTTAACGGAAAGAAAGAACTTTTCAAGTTAGACTCGGGATCAGATTTAAATGTTATGTCATTGAAATCGTTTACAAGACTTGGATTTTCCGTACATAATTTGCATTCCGATGCAACAAGGGCGCAATCATTCTGTGGCAGTTATATACCGATTGTTGGGTCTACCGATATACAATGGGTTTATAAAAATGAAACATATAAATTAAATTTTGTAATAGCGGATTTCGATTGCCAAAATGTATTAGGAAAGTTTGCCTGTGAGAGTATGGGAATGATTAAGCGAATATTTTCGCTCAATATCGATGTATACAAAGATTTATTTCAAGGTCTTGGCAAGCTTCCAGGTAAATATAGTATTGTCGTTGATAAAAATGTCCAGCCGTCAGTCTGCCCGGTTAGAAAGATTCCAATAGGAGTCCGTGATAAATTGTTGCGCGAATTAGTGCGCATGGAGAAAATGGGTGTGGTTAGGAAAGTATCGCACCCGACCCCGTGGGTAAATGCCATCGTTGTAGCACCGAAGAAGGATGGTAGTATCCGCGTGTGCCTCGACCCGCGGCCGTTGAACCGCGCAGTCCGGCGCGCGCATTATCCGCTTCCAACGCTCATGGAGATCGCGACGCAGCTAGAGGGCGCGACTGTGTTCAGTAAGCTGGACGCCCGCTCAGGGTTCTGGATGATCCAGCTAGATGACATCAGCGCCGACCTCTGTACGTTCGGAACCCCGTTCGGTAGGTATCAGTTTCTACGGTTACCGTATGGAATTAATTGCGCGTCGGAAGTGTTTCACTCCAAAATCCGTCAGTTACTAGAGGATCTGGAAGGGGTCGATTCATTCATCGATGATGTGATAGTCTGGGGGTCTAGTAGGACCCAGCATGACGAGCGCCTTAAGAAGTTGCTAGACCGAGCACGCGAGGTCGGCATCAAATTCAATGAAGAGAAGTGTGAATTTCAAGTCAGTCAGGTTAGTTATTTAGGACACACTTTTAGCGAGCGCGGGATGTCGATCGATAATAACAAAATTAAAGCGATCGAAGACATGCCGGAACCCGAAGATAGGCCGTCATTGGAACGATTTCTAGGTATGATCAATTACCTATCGAAATATATACCGAATTATTCGGATACCGCGACACCTCTGCGTGGGCTACTAAAGAAGGACAGCTTATGGGTGTGGGAGGAGACGCACACAGAGGCGGTGCGCGCGCTGAAGGCAGCCGTGTGCAGCGCACCCGTGCTGGCGCTGTACTCAGCGCGCGAGCCAGTGTTAATTTCTGTGGATGCTAGTTCTCGTGCCCTAGGCGCTGTAATGCTCCAGACACAACGCCCAGTCGAGTTCGCATCTGCCACGCTCACTGACACGCAGTGCAGGTACGCACAAATAGAGAAAGAGCTTCTAGCTATCGTATTCGCACTGGAACGTTTCCATCAGTATGTGTACGGTCGGTGTGACATCACTGTGGAAACAGACCACAAACCGCTCGAAGCGCTATTTAAAAAGTCGCTCGATTCGATCCCAGCGCGACTACAGCGTATGATGCTACGCGTTCAGCGCTATGATTTTAATGTGGTTTACAAGCCCGGTAAGTATTTGTTTGTGGCAGACGCACTGTCGAGAGCGCCGTTGACGGAAGTGATGACAGGTAAGATTGAAGAAGAGGTAGAGGAGCAGTCCTGTTTCCTAATTGAAAATGTGAGATTCAGTGAGCCAAAGATGAAGATGATAAAAGATGCGCTCAACGAAGATACAGAGTGTCAGTTAATTATAAAATACATAAGAGAAGGTTGGCCGATAAATAAATACGAAGTGGACGAGCGTGTGAGAAGTTTATGGCCATTTAAAGATAGTATTGAGTATATAAACGGCATTATTTTCAAGGACAATCTCGTCTACATTCCAGTAGCGATACGCCATGAAATGTTAAGCCGGGTACATGACGGGCACATGGGCATAGATAGATGCAAGCGGCACGCGCGCGAGGTGATGTTTTGGCCGGGTATGTCGCGCGCCATAGAGACGATGGTGCGCCGCTGCACAGCGTGCGTTGAACGCGCGCCGCGCCCCACCAGAGAGCCGCTCATGCCTCACCCGGTACCCAGTTTACCATGGGTCAAGGTTGGATCTGATATTTTTCAACATGCTGGCAAGTATTTTCTTATTTTAGTGGATTACTTCTCCAATTACATTGAAGTAAACCCACTGACCAACATAAGATCGAAAGCGGTTATTACCGCTATGAAAGACCAATTCGCAAGACACGGAATCCCCCAGGAGCTGGTATCCGATAATGGACCGGCCTACTCCTCCAAGATATTTACAGAGTTCAGTAGACAGTGGGGATTTCGGCACACTACCACTTCCCCAAATTATCCCCAGTCGAACGGGTTAAGTGAGAGAAGTGTACAAACTATTAAAAACATTTTAGTAAAATCTATAACTTCAGGATGTGACTTTTATTTGGGTCTACTGAACCACCGGGCAACTCCTCGTGACGGAATCAGTTCGCCCGCAGAACTGTTGATGGGCCGCAGACTCAATACTAGGCTGCCCGCTCACTTAGATAAATTGAAACCGAGCCGAAATAACGATGCTGACTACGCCAATATGATGAGCAACAGGCAGGCCTACAAGTTGGATTATGACAAGAAGTCGAGAGCGCTTCCTGAACTTAAGCTGGGACAACCCGTACTTGTGACAGATGAAAGCCGGAGGAAGTATGCGCGAGTGGTGGCGCGCGCCCCCCAACCGCGGTCATACTTCGTGGCTGACAGCTCGGGTAGGCGCTATAGGCGAAACCGACGTCATCTAATAAAGCTGGATAATACAGGTCCGGATGACCAAACTACACCGTCACTTGCATCGGACAGCGGTGATGAACTCTGGGCTAGTCCTAAGAGCGATGGCGAGGTTCAGTCCGACAATGATGACGTCATCCGCGACGAGGTCCGGGTGGCGGCGCCGGTGCCGAGCACGTCCAGCGCACCCATTATTCTCGATGCACAGCGCACGCGCAGACAGGCGGCTAACATAGCACGTAAAAAAGTTACTGAAATGCTAAAGCAATTTCGGTAATTATATGTTGCACTTGTCTATAAATTTTCATTTATTATTGTGTATAACTAAAATATAAGGCTATAATAAGTATAATGATATGTTGATAATATGTATAATTATATAAAACTAATACTTATAAAAATAAAAAAATAAAAAAAACAGGAGGATGATAATAATTATTATTGAGGGTGAAGATGTTGTATTAATGTTTTTATATTTTTATGTATCCGAGGGTACTTAGTAAATAATCAGTCTTGGTCGAACCAGTGTTTTATTTACAACATCGCCTGACCAAAGTATTTAATAGTCTTTTGTCTGGTGGCAACAAGGTGCGTGCCTTCAACGGTTGGGTGATGCCTTTACTGATATACTCCTTTGGCATATTGAGGTGGACTCAAACTGAGCTGGACGCCCTGGACAGAAGGGTCCGTCAACTGCTCACATCACATCGCATGCTACACCCACGCTCGTCTGTTATGAGACTGTACATTCCACGGAAGTGGGGGGGTCGAGGCTTTTTAAATGCCAAGAACCTACACAACCGTGAGGTGTGCAGTCTCAGGGATTTTTTCCGTGACAGTGAGAGTGGGATGCATCGCGATGTTGTGGCTGTTGACAGGGGCCTCACACCGCTCTCCTTGGCAAACGAGAATTGGCGCAAACCATCGGTGCTAAGCATCGAGGATCGCAAAGACGTATGGAAGGGCAAGGAGCTGCACGGGCGGTTCTATCGGGTCTTAACAGGGCCCGATGTGAACCTGCTTGCGTCGGTGAACTGGTTACGTTTCGGTGACCTCTTTGGGAAACCGAGGGGTTTGCCTGTGCGATTGCGGATGAAGTTATCAAGACCAACAACTACCGGAAATATATCATGAAGGACGGTACGGTCGACATTTGTCGGGCATGCCACCGTCCTGGAGAGTCTCTCCGACATATAATTTCCGGTTGTTCGCATCTTGCTAACGGCGAGTACTTGCACAGGCACAACCAAGTGGCCAGGATCATCCACCAGCAACTTGCCCTTCGATACGGCCTTGTCGAGTCTGAGGTGCCGTACTATAAGTACGCACCAGCGCCAGTTCTCGAGAATGGTCGTGCTTTGCTCTACTGGGACCGGTCTATCATCACGGACAGGACTATTGTCGCCAATAAGCCTGATATCTTGATGGTCGACCGATCCCAGCGCCGGGCAGTGCTCGTCGATATCACCATCCCACATGACGAGAACCTCGTGAAGGCTGAGAAGGACAAACTCAGCAAGTACCTTGACTTGGCTCACGAGGTTACCGCCATGTGGGATGTTGATTCGACGATCATTGTCCCGATAGTTGTTTCGGTGAACGGCCTTATAGCGAAGAGCCTCGACCACCACCTTAAGAGGCTCTCGCTAGACGGTTGGGTCAAGGGTCAGATTCAGAAGGCGGTAATCCTTGACACAGCGCGCATTGTCAGGAGGTTCCTCACTCTGCAGCCCTAACCACCGGTAGCTTGGGCCCTGCCCCGCTGCTGGCGGCACCCTAGGTTTAAGTTTTTTTATAATATTTTGTTTTTATATAAATATTGTAAACAAACTTAGATTTAAGAAGATAAATAAATACGTGAAAATAATAATGATAATATATTTATTAACAAAAATATTTGTACATGTATGTAGATTAACATTGATCCCCAAACTAGGCGAGGAAGCCTGTGTTTTGGGGTTCTGAGCACGAGTTGTGTAGGTACAATTGTAAGCTTAGCGTATTTACTAGGTTATGTTATATTATTACAGCTATTTGTAAATATAAATGCAAAGTAGATATTTAATAGTTAAAGTTAAGGTTACAAAGAGTTATAAATTAGATTTTGTAGTTGTGTGTTGTAAGTATGTGGGGTGTGAAAGGATTATATATAAGGGATGCATGCTATGATGTATAGAAAGATGTTAATGTGTATGTGCAGTATGATTTCTACTGATTTTACAGGAAAGGAGACTTGTACAATAATAATTTTTCTGTTTTGTCATACGAGAGCGTAAGGAGCCAGTTTCTAACCATGCGTTTGCATGTTGAAGCGTTGCAGCCAAGAATGACGCATACTCTACATACATTGTTATAGGTATTGGGGTGCGCAAATTCTGGGCTTCTAAGACCTAGTAGTGAAACGTAATTAGGGATAGGCATTCTGAAGGCTCGTCGAGCCAACAGGTAATTATAGTCTTCCCGATTTAAAAGGGCTTTATGAGTTTTGACTGTGGCTGTTAAAATGAAGAGTTGTCGCACCCGTAGTACTTTAAACTCTTCATAAATGCTGTTTGTGGGATATCTAAATGGATGTTTCAGTATGACTTTAATAAGTGCACGCTGGGCTCTCTCTACTTTTAACATATAAGTTTTACAGGTGCTACCCCATACTGAAACGCAATACTGTAGAATTGATTGGCACAGAGCCAGATATACCTGTCTAATAATATCAATCGGAGTGCAGTCTCTAAGCTTCTTCATTATAAAAATAAGTTTTCTAGTCCGACTGGAGAGATCAGTGATGTGGTCTAGGTAGTTTAGGCGTTCATCAATTATCACTCCCAGATATTTAATAGAACTGGTACGGTCTATATAACTACAGGCACATCCATTATAATTGAGGGAACCAAAATAAGAACAAGAATGAATTTTTAAAGCAAGATTGTTAGGAGGACTGCCTACGCAGGTTTTAGAGAAAGTAATGTATTTTGTCTTTTTTATATTGAGTGTTAGTAGGTTCCCATCCAGCAGCGACGCAACATGCGCCAGTGCTTGCTCAGCAAGGTTAAATACTCGGTCCCAGGTTTTTTCATAAAACAATATTACAGTATCATCAGCGTATGTTATAATTTGAGCGTTATCAATAGAGCAGTTTACAATGTCGTTGATATACATCGTAAAGAGAGGGGGACCGAGAATACTGCCCTGTGGCACACCATAATCAATCCTTAAGTCCCCACTGGCATGTGAACCTACTTTCACATACTGCCTACGGTCATTTAGGTAGCTCGTAAACCACTTTAAAGCCACACCTCTTATACCCATAGACTCCATCTTCTTAAGAAGCAGGCCCACCGAAACCGTGTCAAATGCCTTGGCCAAGTCTAGAAATACTGCTATACATTTATCACCAGCTTCCACTTTAGACGATACTAGATTGACAAGGAGGGAGACAGCGCCTTCGGTGGACCTACCCATACGAAAACCAAATTGTCTTTCCGACAACAAATTGTGTTTATTCAAGTAAGAGGTTAGGCGAGCGTTAACTACCTTCTCAAGCACCTTTGAGACAGTACTTAACAGGGCTATGGGCCTGTAGTTGTCGGGGAGATTTTTGGGTCCGTTTTTATGTATTGGTGACACTGCGGCAATTTTCCAACAGTCCGGAAAGATTCCAGAAATTAAACTACAGTTAACTATATGTGTTATGGGTACTAGAATTGAATAAAGGGACTTTTTGAGTAGAGATACAGTTATCTTGTCTGAACCCGGAGCGCTATCAGTTTTGAGTTGGAGAATAAATTTAGATATTTCGTAAGGATCCGAAGGTACCAAGAAAAAAGAGTCAGCGATGGAAACAGCAGGTTTGTAGGCTGAAATAATTGCATTTTGCGTAGTAGATAGCTTATCAAGTATCTTGTCAGCTAACTTATTACCAACAGAGGCAAAGTGCTCATTGCAAAATAGAAGTGACTGACTTGGGTCATTTTTAACATTGTACAGGAGTTCGGAAGAGTCACTATTGTTAGGCGTCGATTGACAGATGTTTTTAATTACTTTCCAGAGCTTTTTTGTGTCATCTTTGCTGTCCTCAATTTGTTTTGCGTAGTACTCGTTCTTTAATTTCTTCAGTTGTTTGCTACAGAAATTGCGATATCTTGTATAGACTATACGGCGCACCGGGTCATCAGGATAAGATCGCAAATCCAAGTGCAGCTTATCTCTATGGCGCATGCATCTAAGTAGTCCCATAGTTATCCACGGTTTAATGGTGACCCATTTTCGCCCAAATTTTACCTCTTTTGTATGCCTCTGCATTATGCTCGTAAAAGTATCAATAAATTCTTTGGCGGCAGAGTTAGCACAGTATTTTGAGGTAACGATAGACCAGTCAACCAAATTAATTTCAGCTACCACTGCGTCTTCGTCAATTTTATGTCTTACTATTTTTTTAGGAGATAGCTGACTAGAAAAAGACGTGCACGCTATAACCATGTCATGGTCTGTAACAGAAGTTTTACAGATAACACCAACAGAGTGAGAGTTTGACTTTATAAAAATATGGTCAAGACAGGACTTTCCCCTTGTTGGGTTTGATATAGCAGGAAGTAGACAATGAGACGCCATGAGACACATGAACTCCATAGCCTGCTCGTCTGTGTCGTCGCAGATGTTTATATTTAAATCGCCCGTAACTATTATAGACGAGTACTGTTTTAGTGAGTGAAGGGTATAATCTAGGGAGTTAAAAAATGCAGTAAAGTCTTTAATGGATGGGGACCGGTAAGAACCTAGGAGTACAATGTTATTATTAATCGTAATTATAATTGAGTCAGCATCAGCAACTTCTGTAAGTAACACTGAAGATGTTAGCGAATTTTTGATATAAATGACAACACCACCGTTTTTATTTTTCTGTGATTTTGACCGGAAACTGTTATAGCCTGGTAACTGCTCTATTATCTGGCCATCAGAAAGCCAGCACTCTGACAACACAATCGCATCTACATCCAAATTTAAACGCTGCAAAGTTACCGCAAACTTGTCAAAATTACATTGCAAACTTCGAATGTTAAGGGCTAGAACTTTAAACCTATAATTAGCTCTCGTAAGGAAACTATTGCATAATTCAACCGACTCAAGTGTATGACACTTAATTGATACGAATTCATCAATTTCTTCGGCAACATTAAGTAAAGCCATCCTGATAAAAGTGAAAGTGTTAACACAGAAAAGGTGAAATATGTTTAGGCATCTCGAGCATTTTATGCTGGGCCTACTGCTTGTGCTCCTGATAGGTTTAGCACACTCTCCACATTGGATTAACGGTGTGATTTTTTCCATAATTATTATAAATCGTATGCGCTGCGAACTGCGAAGCGAAGGTAAGTGTAGACACAGAGAATCGTAGCTCGCAGTAGTTACCGCCGGCCCGAGGTCCAAAGTCCGTAACCGCTCGAGCTCTGTTGCGCGAGGGAGACGATTTATTTTCTATCCGAAGCCCGTCTCTTTTACTCGGGGGTGAAGTGGGGACTATCTCGGTGGTCAACACAGCCAGCAAGCAATACTTTTATGCACTTTACCGAGATTTATTATTTTTCAATGTACACCATTCTGATACTAATTTCGAGACGCTTTCGGGTGAGAATAGTGTGAGGTAATTAGACTGATTTCTAAACAAGCAAACGCGTCCACACCGTGTCACTGATTAACTCGCACTCTCAAAAGTGCAGTCTCAAAAGTGATACCATGGATTAACGTACTATAATTTGTCGATGGTGATACTCGTATAACAAGGTGAAACATGTATTGTCGTGTTTCTCCATGGAAGCCTCTTGTAAAGTCTCCACCACTTTACTGGGGCATGACTTTGACTTGACCCTGACTTATTTTGATTGACTATGACTTTTTGACGTCATTTCATCAAACTTGATAATATTTTAAACTTGACATTGGCAAATGTACAAAAAGTACGTCTCCAAAATCGTCACAGAAAAAAGAATAAAAAAACGTGAGTACCTAATTACTGCCACAACTTGTATAGTACCTATCTCGAACACACAGGTTATTTACGTAACACGAACGAGTATGTACAGGTCTAAAATAAAAAAAATAAAAAGTGCCGTGATTTCGCTTGATTAGCCCTCGTGTTGTTTTTCGTCGATTAGAATGAAATAAACGAGCTATCATACACATGAAATGCTACTAAATTCGATAGTTATACAAAAATAATATTCTTGTGATGAATTTTATTGCACCAATTTGTGGGTTCGTTTTATTTGTCTTCTAATTTATTTTGAACAGTTAATGTCGCATCCATAATATTTATCTCTGTGTATTAATTGATTTCTTGTGTTTAGACATGCACGGCGCCACATTTTATTATCTTTCGTAGAAAGTAGATAATAAATAGTGAATAAAACATGTTTGATCGCCGTTATGATAATATTTGTTTGTTTAAAAGCTTAAAATCAACAGTGAAATGCCTAATATGGGGTTTTCAGTCTAGCACACGATTTTATTCGGAATCATCATCATCATCAGCCAGAAGACGTCAACTGCTGAACATAGCCTCTGCATCCACTGAACGTCCACGACTCTCACAATGTCGTCGGTCCATCTAGTGTAAGGCCTACCTACGCTGCGTCTTCCGGTTCGTGGTCTCCACTCAAGAAGTTTTTTTCCACATCGGTTATCGGTTCTTCGAGCGATGTGGCCTGCCCATTGCCACTTCAACTTGCAAATTTTAATACCTAGCTATGTCGATGACTCTGGTTCTTTGGCGAATATTTACGTTTCGGATTTTATCGCGCAAAGAAACTCCGAGCATAGCTCTCTCCATTGCCCGTTGTGTGACTCTGAGTTATATTCAGAATACTGTCCTTTTTTTATCTAATTGAATATTTCTCATCTTATATGCTACCCAATTGCCATCAAAACAAACCGTAGCCAACGCCGATGGGTGTCCGTTCATGAATTAACATAAAATGTTTTCCTTCTACATTATTTTGTCAAATCGAATTTATTTTAGTACCCGATGGCTTTAGATAAAGAACGAGGATGGGTGTCCGATACTAATTCCACGCCGATATAATTCCGCTTCCGGCTAATTTCCGCGTAAACAGAGTAATTCTGCGTAAGCGCCGCGGAACGGACGTAGCTCACTTACCTCACCCCTGACCACCAATAACAGTAAGAGCTATCGCGTAGAGTTCGTCTCAACAGAAGTGTTGCAGACGCGCGCGGCGCTAAAATTACATGATAGATAGACATAATATAATTAAAAGTAACTAGTTTTTCAAGATCAAGTGAGCGTAGAAGAATAAAAAATCCGCTCTTTTCGCCGGATTCACTCGCAGTTTTCAGTCAGCTCATGACCACGGCCATTGTAACATGGTCGAAACGTCGAGCGAAAGGTACGAAAGGTAAACATTATTCAATTTGAGTGTCATATATTTACACGCAAAGTAGGTTTTTTTGAATACGTATACAATATTACCTCAACCTGTGAGCTAATCACAATGCTGAAAATATTTATCTATTGCAATAATGGTGATTAGCATCATGTCCAAGGAAAGTTTTTAAACTCCAGTACGAAGTTGACCTACTGCTTTATATTTGTATTGCATCTCGATAACGCGCTCAAATTATACAAATTACTGCATAGAATTTTACGAGACGCTTTCATATGGGAAATCCGAATTATTCCGGATAATATACGAATTCCCGCGGGTTTATGAAGCCGTTCCGTTTCCGGAAAAATTGTTATTGCTTCGGACAATTTGAGTGGGCCCGTGGGGGGGGGGGGGTCCAAACAAACTCATGTGGCTAAACATTTGGCAGAGAGACAGAAAGAAAACAATACGATTATGAGATTGGATGCAGCATAACATGAATCAAGGTCATTAGAAACAAGCAGAAATACGTATTTTTATTTTAAAATAATTATCAACATAAAAAACCGATTTCATAAAAATGTCAGAACTGGATCAAATTGAAATGGGACCACACGGGCAGCACCTAAACAAAAAATTCTCACTTCAGTGGGAAGCACCAATATCCAAATAAAAAAAATCATTAAAATCGGTTCACTCAGTCGAAAGTTCTGAGGTAACAAACATAAAGAAATTAAAATAAACTGTCAAATTGAAAACCTCCTCCTTTTTGGAAGTCGGTTAAAAAGTGCAATCTAGTTTTCTAATTCGTGCTTGCGTTAAGAGTTAGCCCCTAGTTTACGCTGCACCTTTGGGTTTTTTTCAGTTTTCAAGCAAATAACTAACTACATAATATGATTGTAATCAAATCTTGGAAATCGTTTTGAACTAACTTCTAATTGTGAACCAAATGAATCCAAACTCGAGGGGTTTACCAAAGTTAAAAAAGTTTACTAAAACTTCCTCTTCCTTCTAGCACTATCTGCAGTTCGATGGTACCAAATTATTGTATTTGTCATCCGGATCGGATGACAAATCGATACGACATCCGATCCAGAAAAGTCTGTGCTATTATGTGATACCTATATAGAGGTACATAGGATTTTAAAATGAAATTTCATAATTTTCAGATAAATTTTTTATTCACCTAACAGTGGGACTGAGCTATAAGTTTGTGTAACCTATTCTAGGTTACACAAACTTATGGAAAGGAGAGCACGATTTAAATTCGATATCACCTACTTCGTAGCACGCTTGTTTAGAATGTATTGGTTAGGTACGAATATCATTAATTAATTTTCTTTCTTATTATCACGTGAATGCTTGTGATATTTCCAACGATGAGTCACGATGGAGTCACCGCAAATTTCATACAATGGAAACACTTGCAGAGAAACACTTGTACAAAACACTTGGCGGAAAAGCTGTCATTTTGGCAAACACGGTGACAATGCACCGCAAGGTCGAACTCGTGGCGAATGTGGGTCGCTATGTGGATTTAGGTGTCTAGCTGTGTATACAACTATACAACACACAATTATATACACATATTTAATTTATACCTAAGTGTGTACACATCATTCTACTTTCTTTAATTCTATTGTATCTATCTACACAAACGAACTGCGCATCAAAAATTATGAGTAAATATGAGCTCAACTCTTCTAATGTAGAGCACGCATCTTTAATTGACTAGTTGTTGCTCCCGATTTCGTACGCGTAAACTTTCATATAAACTTTCAACCCAAGAGAGCAATAGTTAATTCCTTAATTCGGCCGTTTTACAAATTTCTTTGACCTCTACATTGCATAAGGAATCTACTTAACCTAATTTCAGGTTAGGTCAAGTAATTTTAGTGATGAGTCTGCGAGTCAGTCAGTGATCTTAGTGGTCACCCATCCAAAGAGTGATAAGACCCGACATTTTCAAGTTTCTGTTAGTCGAGCCAACACCAGCACGTTTGCTGTGGCCTACGAGTAAGGTTTTGTTTTAATTGCTGAAATAAATGTATGTTCATACCCAGTTGGTTTTACCGTTGTTGTTTTTTTTAATGGCAGGGTCTCGTCTTATGCCGCATCATCGCTTAACATCAGGCGAGTTGGCGGTCAAAAGCAAGCAATATTTTTTTTTTAATCAGGCATTTCTGCCTTCCTCAAACGCTCACGGTTTAGCGGTAGGGTACTGGGTATTTGTTGATAGGTTCGATTAAAAACAAGTTATATGTATGTATGTATGTACACAGGAATTCGTTTCCGATTACAATAATATGGACTTTATGATGTTGATACTTAATTTTTTATTTTGATCTCGTAGTGTCTCGGAAGTGTCACTCTATAGCGGTGTGTCGAGTTACTTGCACGTGTCAACTCGACCTACTATGCAGTATTCTGGACCACTGTCATGTGTAGGTTTAATACAACCAGGTACAACGTGTCTATAAAGTTGAACGAGAGATCTGTCATGTTATTTTTCTGAACAAAATCGATAGCTACGCGTAGAAAATATTTAATTCCAACATTCGGCCCACTCTACAGATATGTTGGTCGATAGAAAATATACCTGGCATGTGTATAGAATATTTATAAACCTACTAAGATGTCAAAATACTTGTCTCAATCCAATAAAGATTGTGACAAACTATCTAAATACTGCTACGCGCCTACTCATACGAGATAATTGCAAGAACTACACACTTTTCAAACAAACTGCTATTTAAACTGCAAATATTAAGTAATAATTAACTTGTGTCTAAGTTGTATTTTGTTTTTAAACCCACGACGCTAACAGAGGGGTGTGTGGTATCGTAGGTAACACAACCAAACAGACAACGGACAAACCTATTTGCTTTATTTTAATTTGGTTTGAAAGGTGACTTGACTTGATAGAGAGTAATCTTAGCAAAAATATGTTTAGTTGTTCTAAATCATCAGCATTTATGTTTTTTTTGTAATTTATACTTCCCACTAATATTATAAATGTGAAAGTTTCGATGGATGGATGGATGTTTGTTATTCAATCACGCCAGAACGGCTGAACGGATCTGGATGAAATTCGGCACAGAGCTAGATTGTAGTCTGGAATAGCACACAGGCATTTTTAAAACGTCTGGACCTATTTGGATGAAATTTTTTTGTTTCTGGAGCGGGTCATAGTTGCGCGGCCGAAGACCGAGCTAACACGAGTGCGAAGCCGGGGACGTCGCTAGTGTTTAATACGATTCACGTATTTTAAGATTTTATACAAGGCAAATAGGATGCGTGTATTATTCTGTGAAAAAATATGTTATTATTTTAAAGCGCTTCTCATTTTAATAAGTGGTTTTCAGTGTTTCTAAAATTAAAAATATAAATGAGTACACACAGAACGTCCATGTTTATAGGTCCACCACGACCATTGTTTAACAAGCACTTAATTTTAACGACCGTTTAACGACTTCTAAAACGGTCGATTCGAAGATAAACCCGCACGCATTATGTTAACATGTTAAGTAATGCCTAAATGGCTTTTTGTTAAAAACATCGTAAAATCGGACTATAAGCCACGGCGAAACATACCAATCTAAGTATCTACTTAGGTAGGTATGTTTTCAAATGTTTGTCCATTTAACCGCCATCTCCGCCAACCGCCGCCTCGTGTTTCAAGTTTTTAGATCGGTGCTCAGATATAAGTAACTAGCGTAACTAGCATTATATGTTTTCAGTTTGATTTAACTGATTGGTTTTAACTCTAGACATACTATCTATATCTATCTATCTATACATATAATAAAAACGTAGAGATAAAAAAATCTGTAATTGCGAGATAACAAAAAAAAAATCACACAGGTCGTCTTAAAATAAGCAGCTGAACACGATAGGACAGTTTTTAGAATTTTTGTCTGTTTGTTTGTTTGTTTGTTTGTTTGTTTGTTTGTTTGTCCGCGAACATCTCCTAAACCACTGGACGGATTTAAATGCGGTTTTCACGAATATGCTTAGAAATTACCAGATTAAAACATAGGCTATCTTATATCATTTATTTTAATTCTTTATTTTTACATAAACGAAAATAAAAATCAATAATTTATTTCTTCGTTACCCGAAACGTAATATGAGGATTGCCACATAGCCTCAAGCAAGGAGATCCAAAGTAAAGAGAATGTTATTGACATAGCTATTAAAATTTTGAAACTGTCAACTGTCATTCGATTAATCAGTTTAAATTTAAAGAAGGTTCCTTAACCTTCTTAGATGAATGAACGTGTAGATCAAGCATGTTATAGGCCTTACAACCTCTTTGGTGATTCATTCCAGTGCATGGAGTAGGAGTATTACATTCTCTTGGTTTTATTCTATGTTAGCATTTAAAACACAAAATATACCGCATCCTATTTTAATTCAGTCCCGCGAATAGAAATATTCAAAAAAGGCCCTTTGTACATGAAAATAAACCTATACAACAAAATTCCGGACGCAATAAAGAAAGAAAAAAATAATAAAAAAAACCAGAACCAACTTCGTAAGTTTCTAACCCAAAAATGTTATTACGAGATAAAAGATTTATTCGACGATACATTTTAGAAAATTATAATTAGAAAATAAATATCGATATATAAATAGTTAAGAAAGTAGCGTCATAAGTTTTGTATCATCTCATATATAATTAAGTAACCCATCACACTAAGTATGTTTTTTTTTTGTTTTGTAAAATTACTTCACCCTAGGTTAAGTTTGAATAGTATATATAATATTTATGTAATAGATTTAACTATACTTAAATTTATATGTTTATGTCTGTGGTCTGGTTTTGTGAACAGCCACTACATAAGTCATTGCTGCACCCTTTATGCAGGGTATATAAACTTAGCTTTTAGAAGAATACAGTGTATATTTGCAATAAGAATAAGAATATAAAAATAATTTTATTTTACTGTGATATTTTAACAGATAAATAGAGAAGTTCCATTTCATGGCTTTTTATCAAGTTATACATACAATTGCACGCGAAATAAGAAATAACTAGCCAAGAGCGTGTTAAGACAAGCATTATGTCAGGGTTCCGTGGCCAGCGAAACTGGACAGCCAAATTTCAGAGATGTATATCATACCGACATGACATGATATACTTTTAATGGTTTAGGCAAAAAGAAAATTTCAAAACATGCTATGCACTGTGGTCACATTATCTTTTTGATTTGAAAACTGTTGAGGGTGTTATTTATTACTTTTATGCTTCTATCAATACTTCACACAGGGCGACTTAAAATAAGCAGCTGAACATGTTAAGGCAGTTTTAGAATTTTTGTTTGTTTGTTCACGCACATCTCCTACACCCCTGGAAGAAAATGCGGACGGATTTAAATGCGGTTTTCACGAATATGCTTAGCTATGACCAGATTGAAGTATAGGCTATGTTATTTTGCGCAAGGCCAGATTAAGGGAAGAAAAAAGGATTGAAGGTTTATATGAAAATCTACGCGTACGAAGTCGCGGGCAAAAAAGCTAGTACACAATATTTTTTTATATTTTTTATTGCAAAATAGGCTTTCGCTTGGCCGCGAACTCGCCTGAGGCCTACGGTGGATCACGCTTGCCTAGTAGAAACCGATTCACTCTTGTCTTGAAGACACCCAGATTGTAACTATCAGAGAACACCCATTCAGGCAGCGCATTCCACAGACTAGCAGTTCGCATAATAAAAGTGGAATCAAAGTGCTTCGTTCTTTCGTAAATGATACCTATAAAGGCGCGTCCGTATTTGTATCATATAAAAAGTACCTAAAGTTATTGTGCGCATAATGAATGACACTGGCTAAATAGACAAGCCGAGTAAACCAAAACCAAATTTTAAAAAAACAACATCATTATTGCAAGACGCTCTATTGCTGAACCATGAAACCACAGACAACATATTTTTTTTCGTTTAGACTCTTGTATTTGGACGTATAGGAGAAGTCTTGGCGCCAACGTGAAAAAACATGTCGCCTCATTGTATTATTCTTACACTTGTGTATTTTTGAGTGTTCATTTGTAATAATAGTGGATTATTATTTATCAAGTGCTCTGCTCGAGTGATATAACAAGGTGAAACATCTTTTTTAACCGACTTCCAAAGAGGAGGAGGTTAAGAATTCGAACTTTTTTATTGTTTGTTATCTCAAAACTTTCGCCTGGGTGAACCGATTTTGATGATTCTTTTTTATTTGAAAGCTGATGCTTCTCGTGTGGATCCATTTTATTTTGGTTCAGTTCTGTCATTTTTATGAAGTCAGTTTTTTATATTGATAATTATTCGGGTTATTGCTTTCAAAACTCGATAAAAACGTTTAGTATACTGTCCACCACTTCACTAGGACACGACTGTGGAGGCTACTAAAAGGGGAACTTCGGGCTCGGGATGCTCAAAGTTTGGGCTTCCACCACCATCCCCTTAGGCGTGCCCAGGGAGAGAACGACAACGTTGTGTAACCAACGTTGTCGCGAGTGGAGGGGCCGAGACAACACGCAGTTGTCTCGGGAGGAGCCATAGCGCAGTGCTGGGGGCTCCGTTGCATTCCTCTAGAGATCCCGGAGCCCTCTTGTCAAGCACTAAGGCTGGTCACTGGGGGGGTTTTAGTGGTTATAATCCCTCATAACCTGCGCGCAAAATCATTTCATGAGGAAAAAATAATAATACATTGAAAAAAATCGCTGACAGTCATTAATTAAAGAAACACGTGACTATAATTAAAGCTGAGGTTTCAGATAGAATTGTCATTAGGTATATTACGTCCATAGATAGAATACATTACCATAGATAAGTGAGGTAAGGTATTAATATAGAGCAGGAAGCCACAACGTCGTCGCATCGTGACCGCATCCTTTCACACCGTCTGGTGGTGATCATCATTGCACAATCTTACCGGCGAAACAGAATCAATAAAAATAAAAAATCGGTCAACAGTTGGCGGAGAAATCGGTGACCATACATAAAAAAATATAGAGTGGAACATAGAACACCTCCTCTTTTTTTAAATTGGATAAAGTAAAGCTTCCTTAACGAGACCTTTTTTGCTTTTAAAATATTATACCCTCATTGTCTAATAGTTCCTAGCTGTTGGCTGCAAAACTGAGCCTTTTCAGTTTTACTGTTTTTTATTAGTTCTGGAAACTGACGTGGTTTTCACACATTTTATTTATATTACACGGGAATTACTCACGTAAGATTAGGCTGAATACTCCGACTATAGTTTCAACCAAGTTTAAGTTTTGAAGACTATAGTTTGGTTGAAACTATAGTCGGAGTATCGGGCCTAATCTTACGTGAGTAATTCCCGTGTAATATAAATAAAATGTTAGTTACTCAACTAACATACAACTCAATAACTGGTACTCAACCATTTATTTTACATTATGAATTTCACATACAGATGTTAGGTTAGGTTAGCTTATTAGATTAAACAAAACCAGTGCCTCAGTAGTAAAACGGTAGGTATAGTAAAACGACGGCCCGTGAAACGTCTGGATTCCCATATGTCAAAATCTCAAATTGTCTGATTGTCAAAAAAAAACACGAGCGATATAGAGGAAGCATGAAACATCTCAATTTCTTTCTGTCATAGTTATGTCCAACGCTGAAGGATGTTACCTCATGCAAGGTACTTTCCAGTAATAACAGTATCTCGCCACTCCGTGCTCTAGCGATGTTGCCAGTTTACCAAAACTTGCCACTTCCTCGGTTATCGGATAAATTAATTAGCATCTTTAGGGAGTTTCGCGGCCAAAGAGGCTCCTAAACTTTGCTCTACTTTGCACTGAGAAGGCTTTGCCAATATTATGCTTTGCATTTTAGATGAGCTTATTAAAAACTGTGGCACTGAGCACAAAGTGGAGGAGTTATGACGGAATTACAAAATTACTTTCAGTAAGTTGTTTACTTAGGTACCTACGTTTAAAATTCGATGAGGTAGGGTTATTGGAAACGACGCGACGACGGCTAAAAATATACCATTGTTGTAATTTTGTTAATTTTAACCGACTTCAAAAAAGGCGGAGGTTCTATGTTCCACTGTTTATATATATTTTTATGTATGTTCACCGACATCTGCGCCAACTGTTGCCCGATTTAAAAAAAAATACTTTAGTTCGGCGGGGTATACTTCCAATTTGGTCCCATTGTCACTCAAGTCAGGATCTGATGATAGGATCCCAGGGAAACCGAGTGCAACCCTCAAATTTTATGGGCACTTATTACGTTTTTCATATATTTTCTAAAGCTGTTCAAGTATTTGGGTCTGATAATCATCATCTCATACGGATTAGCTGATGATGAAGGGTACAACTTTTCAACGGTTAGGAGTTGAAAGAATATTCTTTCAAAATTATACGTAGGTACATATGGACGGATAGTTATATTCTTTCAGGCTATTAGAACCGACTTCAAAAAAGGCGGAGGTTCTATGTTAAGTCGGTAATTAATGTGATCCACTTGTTAGGTATCAAGAATTAAGTATATATGCATTTTGTAGTTCTTAAAACCGCCATTATCATTTCAACCATATGAACGTCCCCTGCTGGACAAGCCTCCTCCATCGATTTACAAAAGGGCCGGTTGGAAGCTTAAAATCCATACCATACTAATATTATGAATGTTGGCTTGTTTGTCCTTCCACGCAGCAACATTACATTTACAATTTATTTACAAGTTTTTATTAGCCGGAAGTTTTTATTACATGGAATGCCGGAGACCAACATAGGATACTTTTAAACACTGTTTTAAACTATCACGGTTGTTCACTAAAGTTATATGATTATTTACGGGATATTTACCGTGGTAAGGTTGTGGAAGGAGCTCCCGATATTTCGGCGCAGTTACATGCACTATGTTCACGGGAACATATCCATGTCAACGGGTGTCTTGCGCCGAAATATCGGGAGCTCCTTCCACAACCTTACCACGGTAAATATCCCGTAAATAATCATGTAACTTTAGGATACTTTTATCCCGAAAAAAATTACGTTTCCTATGGGGCAGTCCGCGCGGGTAAATAGGCGCAGCTAATTGTATGTACTCGTACCTAAACAAGTATAATTAAAATTTGGAATAACCCTCGATAAAAGGGTTAATTATATCCAAACGGCTGAACACATTTTGTTGAATCATACCTAAGAAAACCATCGATCAAGTCACCTATCAATAAAAAAAACTATACCAAAATAGGTTTAGCCGTTTGGGACCTACGATGCCCCAGACAGACACATAGATACACAGACACAAAGATATACACGTTAAAATTATAACAACTGATTTTTTGAGTCTGGCATTAAAAACTTTTTAAGTTTCATCTCTTTTCATCCTGTAGTTTTTTTTTTATCGCGAATAAGTCCGCGTTTGACCATCTCGCCTGTTGGTAAGCGACGATGTGGTCGAAGACGAAGCACGGTTTACAAAATAAAATGTTTAAAATGGTTTGGTTTTTCAATTTATTATTTTCATGTTTCGTATTGGTATCATTGTTCTGTTTATTTAAACGGAACAGTGATACCAATCTTTCGTTCTTTCGTTGTTATTATGCTTATTTTATATAATTGCTTATGTATGTGTGTGCGCACACGTATCGAGCGTGACGTCACTTGCCGGGCCCAACAGAATACCAGCGCTGGTTGTAGGTATACAACCAGCAACATGCTGAGTTGGGGTCGGTTTTTGTGACAATGTACCTGTTTACCTACTTCTATATTAATATTTCTTGTTTTATTGTTTTTTCATTGTCACAAAATAAACTTTTCTGAATTCTGAAACGAATGAAACTAAATAGATGTTATTTCCAAAACGTTGTTGATCAATAACAAGATAATATATATTCAAGTATAAGCCCACAATTAAAATATAAATAGTAATATGTAAATGAGACATGTTGTTCTAGAACCGTTGCATCAGCCTCGGCTAGTTTATTCAGCTATTAATGTAATAAAAATGATTTATTGCTTCATAACAGTTTAATTTGTGTTTTTATACAGCATCTACCTGCGCTGCGTTACGAGGTTCTTGGCTACTGTTTACTATTGAGAGATTATATATTCACACGAATCTAATAAATGCGAAAGTTTGTGTGAACTTATGTGTGCAAATGTGCACGTGTTGTACACACTCAGCTCCGTAACAGCTGAATGGATTTAAACCAAAATGTAGTGTAGTGTGGCTCAAGTAATGTGTGGCTCAAGCGATTGTGATTTAGTAGTTTTATTGTTTGTTTGTTAAGTAACTTGTTCGATAGTGCTTCATAGCACTCTCGAACAAGTTACAGTTTCCAAAAATTGAGCTGAATTGTTCAGCTGTTTGAAAATTTTCAGCTCTACAATTTTTACAAAAAATACAATTTATACTTCATAACTATACCCACTACTACTAATAATTTTATATCGGACTAAAGTGTGAACTGCTTCTACCCATTGTACTGCTATAATATATGCCCCGGCCAGCCAGTGTCCATTGTCCATAGCTTCCGAAGCTGTGCTAACATTGAGTCACTACAGCTTAATACATAATTACAATGCCCCAAACAAAAGCTCGTCGATTGAACAAAACGCGCGTTTAATTTATTGCCACCAGTTTAATGATATTTGGTAAAGCGATACAAAAGGCATTAATCCACATGCCCGGAACGTGGCCTCGGTACTTCTCAATATTGTTTACTTCTACACCAAACTCATGAAATGTAACTCTATCACATTTAGCCAAGAGTTCAAATTACAATAATATGTAATTACTGGCATATCCAAAGGAAATTAGACTCTACAAATTTGTGTTTAAATTACGTTTCATGTTGATGATTTAGAAGAGTACAGGTTGGGCCATGTACGATTTATGTCATTCAATTATAGTCATTGGTGGTATGTGAATTAAGGTTATTTTGGTGTGTTGTTGCTCAAGGCTGCGGTTATCGGATGAATTTGCGCGTATCCCGGCAAATATCATCGGTAATTAGCATTATTAGTTCATTTAACAATTCAATACATTGATGTACGTACTTACTTGATTATAAAGTTCAGTTTTGGTTGAAATTGTAAGAATACTTATTCGTTACATCTTGTAGCACTCACTATCAGGCTAAAACTTGCTCTTATCTAGTTACTGAATTATATTTAAAACTAGCAGACCCGACAGATGTTGTCCGAAATCAATTTGTTTGTAGTAAGATCTTACAAGTTCATACAAAAATCCCATGGAAAAAAGGACCTTTAGTTTTTCCTGAATTTGATTTTTTTCGTGTATCTTTCAGCATACTCAGCATACATATATTTTCAGCCAATTTTTTTTTTGCATATGTTTAGACCTAAAAGAGACAGCAGGAAAACGCTGGATGCAGGCAGCTTCCAACCGGCCCTTTTGGATTTTTGGAATTTTTGCATTTTCCGTTTTTCAGTTACATATTCCAGGAGTTCATTTAAGAGTTATTTCTTATTCCATCCTAAATAATCTACCATCTTTGACCCCACCGTCACTCACATCAGTCTAACCACAATCTAATGCCTAAACTGTCTGTTATAAGGATAAATATACCACCGTCCACTGTCTAATAAAATAATAATTTGAATCATGATTAAAACGTGTCTGACTTAAAAAATAAGGTAGGTATACCCAGTTACCCACTGAAATATATTATACAACACTTAAATATAACTTCCTCAATGATATTAATTGTAATGCCAAACATAATACCTATTTGGCAGTATAAATAATGGCAAATGATTAAGTTAAGTAATTACTATGTGGATTCACAATTAATTTTAATAAACCAAGAAAAGGAATAAGGATTTACTGATATTTTTGTCTGACTTCGTATTTGGTAGAGCGATCAATCCGTTTCGCAAACAGAATAATAAAGAGCATTCGCATAACGATGGCATTTATAAGTAGGTGTAGAGATTTCAGATAGTGTGTCAAAGTTTAGATTGTTCTAGATTATTATCTGGTAAGAAATTTAAATATGACAATAGGATAAATTACACAAGTCGGTGACATTAAAAACTGACTTCAAAATATATGAAAAACTTAATAAGAGTGCCTATAAAATTTGAGGGATGCATTCGATTACCCTGGGATCTCATCATCAGATCCTGACTTGGTGACAATGGGTCCAATGCCCTACCGAACAAAAGATTTTTTTTAAATTGGCCAACAGTTGGCGGAGATATTGTTGAACTTACTTAAAAAAATACAGTGGACCATAAAGGCTCCGCCTTTTATGAATTCGGTTAAATATACAATGGAACATAGATCCTCCGCCTTTTTTAAAGTCGGTTAATATACACTATACTCCGTTTACTAATCTTAGATATTTTGTGTAAACAAAGAAATGTCACGAAAAGTCACTGTCAAAGTGAGATACCAGTTGCTCAAAATATTTTTTACTTATGGAAAATATTTTACTTTCTATGTTCCCCGGCTTTGCTCTCGTGCGGTACAATGGGGGATTTTCTGATAGTTAAAAAAATTCAAAATTAACATTATTAAAAGATTGTAATAGATTGCGTTGATTATTGAGGCGTTGACTATATTATGATAGAGGAACAACGAACCGACATGTCTACAGTCTTACCAGTGTAGTGTAATAAAATATTTTTTATCAAAAAATTTTTTTCTTTATAATAACATTGTAAAGAACAGATATTACATTAAAATAAATAGTACAAAACGATTTTAATTTTATAATTGATAATATTACGACTAGAGAAAATGAATAGAAAAATTTTTTGGTCAAATATTGTAAACTACCATTTTAAAAGATATTTTTTTCACTGGTAACTCCTTTGTTTACATAAAATATCTAAGATTTGTGGACAGTATAAGCTAAACTAAAAAAAAATTGGCCGTGTATGTTACGTGTATACGTTCAATTACTTTGCAGTACACGTACGAAGTCGCGGGCATTTCAGCTAGTATATCTCACTCAACCTTACAAATTATTTGATCCTTTAGCTATCGAGTGGTGTGATTAAATTTTGGATGTATTTGATGAGCTGCAGCTTGTTATCATCAGTTTTTGGATTGCCTCCCCAGTATAGAAGCAAATTTAAAGAAGTATTCACGTCAAAACTAATCTGAAAGCCCCGTGGTGGAAGGACAAGTGGACAGTAAGTTGGCAGCATTGCAATTCTCATTTTTTGTCAAAGTTAGACGCCAGTTGAAGTGGCAATGGGCAGGCCACATCGCTCGAAGAACTGATAACCGATGGGGAAGAAAAGTTCTTGAGTAGAGACCACGAACCGGAAGACGCAGCGTAGGTAGGCCTCCCACTAGATGGACCGACGACATTGTGAGAGTCGCGGGCATCCAGTGGATGCAGATGGCAGGGTGTCGTTCAGTGTGGAGGTTAAAGGGGGAGGCCAATGTTCAGCAGTGGACGTCTTCTGGCTGATGATGATGATGAGGCGCCATCAGTCGCCTCCTACAAAAGTTTGCCCAGGTTCCTATTACAATTCGAGATCAACCAGCCCCCACGGTCCTAAAGTCTCGACCTCAAACGGCAAAAACATGTTCCTAGATCATGTCTAAGTAATATTTGAGCCATTTGAGGTTTCAACTTTTGCGACAGCACCAGCCCAAATCATTGTTGCAGAGAGTGCGGCGTGAAAAACCCCTAAGTTCGGAAGTATCCCTATACTTAAGTATTACTCAACACTGTCTTGTCTATAAATATCTAAGACAGTAAGTACCTGCTGTAATCACCCGCGGGTCCTTAATTATTTTATCTGAGCCAGTCTGGGTAACAGAGCCCCCCACTCATTGCATTATGTAAACAACCACGTGCGACCTTGGCCTCTAATCAACGTAGGTACATACCTACATTATAATTATATACGTCGAATTGTTTTGTATGTGAAGTTGTAGGTAGAGAGATACACGTGGACCCGCTACACAAGTAACACAAGTAGATACACGTGGAGAACCAGGGCTGCACTTCATAAACACAGTTTTCATTAAATATTACTCATAATAACATTAACAAAAATAGCTACAATCAGAATGTTAATGTTGAAATAAATTTTAAAACAATCCGCTCGGCCATCATTCCTCTAGATTGAAATAATACCTATAATTATAGCAATCACCATACATAATATAAGTGAGACGCTAAAATAAAATGTTTTATTTTTTTATTTTAATAATAACAAAAATTGTTTTGTTTGTCAGTTCGCTCTATGCTTAAAATTGCTCTCTCAAACTTTCGCTGACGGCAATCGTCACACACGAAAACGGGACCGAGCAATTTTAAGCATAGATCAACTTGAGTAACGTTCTTAAGTAATGCCCTAACTGTTAATATAAGTGGCATGCTTCGAAAGTTGCCTATATGTCCAGCAGTAAACTCATCCGTCTACTACATGATACATCACACCTGATGATGATGATGATGATAGCCCCAGTCCGTTCCCTGTAGCAATATTTTCTGCTGTACAGACAGTATTCACTATGAACGCGTTTGTAATACTATATTTGTGTACAAACACAATTACACACCCACATGCGGTCATACGCCACATCATCGGGGTAGGTACATATAAAAAGTAGTTTGCGTTGCCTAGGGTTCGACATTACAATATGCTATCCCGTAAGGCAAAGAAAAAAGATAATAGGTAAGCTGCATTATAATGAACAAGATTTACCAAAGGACCAACCGTTAAATAGCGGAAAATCAGCTGTTCCATAGACATAGTCATTGACATTCGACAAAAATGGAAAACTATGTTTGTAAATGAACGGAACAGCATATTATTTTTCGCTAGTTGAGTGTTGATTCCATAGTACAAGCTGTTCATAATGATGAGTAAGTACAACGGTTATAATAAAGATAATTTAATTAAAACAAAACACGAGTGAATTACACACATACACACATTTAAAAACGCATGCGCAAACAATATCAGTTAATTTGTTTCATGTTTTCCCTAGAAGGTGTGCAAATCTAGATAAATGGCATAAAAGTAGAGTTAAAAATTATATACCAAATTTTAATCAATTTATTAGCAGATATACATTGCTATACTTAATAGAAATAACAAAGATGAGGTCATATTTGCCATCCATAACTAAAATACGGGGAAAAGGTTTCTTCGTATTTTTTAAACAAATTCAAGACATATTTTTTTCAAGTTTAATTACATTTAATTATAATATATATGTGCCATTTTGTTCGATAACTTGTTGCCATCTTGTAGGTAGTGACATGATCCCGTTGCTGTAGAATTTTTGGGACTTCTGATCAAAAAAATGCAACAAGTAGTTTTGACAGTCCTCTCTTGATGTTAATCTAACACTACCCAAAGAATTCTGAAGAGATCGAAACAGGTGGAAATCTGAGGGTGCAAGGTCAGGGCTATATGGTGGATGCATTAACACTTCCCAACCAAGCTCTCTAAATTTTTGCTGAGTGGCCAAAGATGTGTGCGGTCTGGCGTTATCATGATGAAAGACCACACTCTTTCTGTTGATCAATTCCGGCCGTTTTTTCTCAATTTCTTGTTTGAGTCTCATCTGCTGTTGGCAGTAGAGATCCGAATCGATGGTTTTGCCCGGCGGTAAAAGCTCATAATGAACGATGCCCTGCCAATCCCACCATACACACAGCATCACCTTATTACGTGTTAATCCGGGTTTCGCTACAGTCTGTGGTGCTTCACTGCCCTTTGACCATGATCGTTTGCGCACATTCTTGTCGTAGGTGATGCATTTTTCATCACCAGTGATCAATCTTTTCAAAAACGGTTCGGTTTCGTTACGTTTCAATAGAGAGTCGCAAATGAGTACACGATTCATTTGGTTTCTTTCAGTGAGCTTGTGTGGCACCCAAATATCGAGTTTTTTTGTATACCCAGTTTTTTTCAAATGGGTCAAAACTGTTTTGTGGTCAATCCCCAGTTCTTCAGCTACGTCGTAACTACTAATATGCCGATCTTGGTCCACTTTTTCAGAAATAGCATCTACTTTATCCGTAACAGGGCGACCAGAGCGAGCTGCATCTTTGACATCAAAATTCCCGGACTGAAAACGCTTGAACCAACATTGTGCTACTCTTGATGACACTGCATTAGGTCCATAAACGTCACAAATTTTATTCGCGGCTTGTGTCGCATTTTTCCCTTTTTTGTAATAAAATTTCACAATATATCGAATTTCTTCGTTAGATTCACTCATTTTATCAAACAAAAAAACAATTGAAAAATGGCGGGAAAATGCTTTTTACTTTTTGTATTCCTTTTTTAAAATATCATATTTTTAATGGTATCAAAACCAGCCAGATACAAACAGTACAACCGATGAGATTTTTACTACAACTTTATACATACAAAATACGAAAAGACTTTTTCCCCGACCTATTATTATCATCTATTAAATCTGTATCTGTATCTATAATCTTTTTGTAGTGGTAGGACTCTTTTGCAGGGGTCCGCCTGGGGAAGTACCACACCTTTGCCAGTTATTCAACCGCCAAGCAGTAGTGTGCAAACACTACTGTGTTCCGGATTGAAGGGCAATGTTTCCAGCGAAATTACAGGGCACACATAGATTTGACATCTTATATCTCGGGGTGACGAGCGCAGTGTATTGCCATCCAAGGTTTTGAACTGGTGAAGTTCAAAATTCTGAGTGGCGTTGAGCTGTTATGGGTAAGCGTGAAGAGCCAATATTAATAATGCCCGTTTTCACCAAAGATCCCTAAACTACACCCTAACTAGGAATCCCCTGAGCTAAGGGCCTCCTAAAATTGTAAAATTGGACCCTTACCTAAATTCGTTTTCACAGCGCTGAGTACTTAAATAAAGGACTCCGAGTAAAGTAAAAGTCTATTTATAGTTTATGGTTTCCGAAAACCGTACTTTTACCGATTTCAGTATTTTATTAATATTTTACAGAAAAATCATCAAAAATACAAGCAATAATGCTTTATTGGTCATATCATTCGTTTTTTATAATATTATGCATCATAAATAATAAAAACAAACACATTTTCTAGCTATATGTGGGTTGAAATAGTTGGCAAGTTAATTTGAAAAAAAAAAATGCATTTTGACATTTACGTCTTTTGAAAGTATTGAAAATGCCACTTAACGCTAAGTGGTCGAGCTTCGGCCCCGTAAACTTAGGAAACCCCTTAAAGCTTTAGGTGTCCCTTTCCCGTTGGTGAAAACGAAATTACTAAATAATTCTTAAGAGTCCCTTAAAATTTAGGGATCTTTGGTGAAAACGGGCATTAGACTACTATACTGACACTAAGAGACTTCCTTACTTCCTTTAGAGTCAGCATAGTAGGTAGTTCTGTTTCACCCTGTAGTATTGTCCATTGTATTCTGTTATGCATTTATATAATGATGTATAGAATTGATAATAAACGAACACGTGTTAGCTAGTACCACAAAATAAATAATACAAAAAATATTAGTAACAACATCAATACAATAATTGATTATTAATTGGCTATTCATTATAGCGCAATAGCGACGTAATTATTATGTAGCACACGTACGAATCTGTTTACTTGCTATGGATATAGTATTGTTAACCTCAGAATAAACCGGCCAAGTGTGAGTCGGACTTGCGCATTGAGGGTTCCGTACCACCACATAATACAATGACTAATTATCAATTATATAATCCGGCTTCATAATTAGTAAAATGATGCATTTCGATTCGGTGAAAGAAGATAAGGTCGAACAACGTCCATGCAACGAAATTACCAGTTATAACTTAGTACTGAACAAAAATTTGTCACCGGCTCGCACTTGGCCATTATTGATTATTTATTGTTATACTTTAGAGTGTGTACTATAATCATGCCAAGTTTGATGCTTGTATGTGTTACCGTTTTTACATAAGAGCTAATACAAAAATACGTTTGTTTTATGGTTTTGTTTTTACCTTTTGACTTTTTTATTGAAAATTTCAATTGACTATCTATTACGGACGGACGGACGGACAGATAGACAGACAGCGTAGGCTCAGTAATAGATTCCCGTTTTTATCCCTTGGGTACGGAATCCTAAACACTAGAACTAATTGAAGATCGTAAGGCCTAGGAGTTACTGTAGGGACGGTATTCTTATTTGTAATTTTGTTGTGCAGTAGTGACATCTACCGGCACAGCCTTATCATATTGCGTAGGTTTATTTTATTTGAGCCATAAAAAGCTTTCCATGCAGCGGCCGACCAACTGGAAGTACATTTCCTCACAAAAGTATTAAGTTCTTATTAAAGTGTTCATTTTCTCACTCGCAAGTTTATTATATTTATTAAAGTTTTGATTTTTAGAAAATACATTCTTTTCTCAATGAGCTATATTCAAATTAGGCTTAACTAATAGGAGGCAAGTGCAAGCTGTTGTACCTACCTAATAATCCTGGTGCATATTGGAGTTTTATGACTTTAAGATTCTTGAACACGTATAGGTATATAGGTAACATTTTTTATCAATGACATGAAATATCTTTGTTAATAATGATGAAAAATGTTTATTTTTATTTTTTTTATAAAAAGAGCGGCTAACAAGCATGCGGTCCTTATGATGGTAAGCGATAACTGACGTATATGGACATCTGCAATACTAGGGATGTTGTCGTAGCTTTGCCAACCCGGAGAGGTAGTTGTAGACACCTTTTTTGACGCTCATGTTGCTCAGCGATGTTTTGATCTTGATTTTAGTAAACAAACATAATGACATAAAAAAAACATTATACCATAAGAGAAACATACTTTGTCTATGACAAATTGACAATTTAACGCTCGACTAGACCTAATGAAACCCAAGGTCAAAGCAGGAGTAGACTGAAAAACAGAGTTGTTAAAATTTGACGTCTCTATAATGTTTCTTTGTTTGTCTCCCAAACTTATGAACCTACATACCAGTTTCAAAAGATGCAGTTTTTAATTGAATATTAGTTTGATCGGTCTGTTTTTAGCTGTATTTGATTAAATCTGTCTAGTGCTTGAAAAGTAATACGCTCGTTTCTGAATTGGTCGGGTTTTATTTATGGATACCTATCTACTTGCTGTGTACACTTAATTTATCGTAATAAAGAAGTGAAGTTTGTATGTATGTTCGAGGTAACCTACGCAACTTTTTTTTTTTAACTGATAGAATGCCTCAATTTCTCTGACTCAGAGGCTATGTTTTATGGACAACTCGGGTGAAGACGCGACTGATGAATTAGTGAAAATAATCGGGTTATAGCAATTCTGTCGTCGGATGTACCACCGCGTGTCGCCACCACGTGCGAAGGCCATAATTTTCGGGTGTCATGGAGCGGCCGCCCACGAGATCGCGTTTGTATGCATGCAGGCATGTGTCCGCACATACACGCACACACGCATGTTTGATGTGAAGATGCGCTTGATAGCCAAACACCTTGGTTTATGGGAGAACTGACTAAACACCATGACACGAACACTATACTCAAATCCGTGTAGAATTCCATAAACGTTTTTTAGAGTTACGATAGTTATGCATTGTCGATAGTAATTCGTGCTCGGGCTACTTCACACAGAATAAATATGCTTAGCTATGACTTATATTAATATATATTATAGCTACGTCTATAACGGGCCTTAGTAGATAACTATAAAGTTGAATCGATAGCATTGATCGATCGATAGTATCGATGCAAGTGGTAAGATAAAGCTACCAATCGTTAAGTTTTTATTTTTAACTTCCTATGTAAATGTACCGCAATCTACGCGTGAGGTATGTCTCACAGTTTCACCTGTCAAATAAAATTTTATGATCTGCATGACAGCCAGAAAAGTTCTTAATTTATATTTTTTGGAAAAAAGAAATTATCTCTTGTACTCTCTCAACCTCAGATCAGACAAACAAGGGAAATATGTCGTAGTACAATTCTCGATAGTGTTCAAATGCCTCCGTGTTTCATCCACTTTTTTCACTATACCTCTGTAAGTATACGACACTATTACTAATTTTTCATGCACCTGTCTCGTTTTTTGCCACATATGGCTTAAAAAACACTGATACGTGTTTTATTTATATTACACCGGAATTACTCACGTAAGATAAGCCCGTTAAACCAACTAATATATTTCCGTGTAATATAAATAAAATGTGTGAAAACCACGTCAGTTTCCATAATAAAATATTATGATACATGCATCTTTTGAGATGCATGGGAAGAGCTTGACTTCCCACACACAAGACTGGTCTATCATAGCGCAGAATAGAGAGGAGTGGAAGAAAGGCAGACCATTGCCCTACAATAGGATGACCATGACCACAGCGGAAAAATAATTAACTTTTGGCGACACCAATGTACTAACAATAATCCACATACAAAAAATGGTCGGCAAGGTCCACTGTGGCAAGGAGTTACACTGAAGGCATCAAGTCTGATCTTAGTTTGCGTTCAGACTTGCCAAGCCTGACAAACAATTACCGACAGCACCCTACGCGGTCGGTACTTGGATGGGTGACCGCCTGGCTATGATGTTGTCTTGTTGCACTACTTTTTGTATTTGGTTGTGGTACGGAACCCTCAGTGAGCGAGACGACTCCCACTTGGCCGGTTTTTTATGTCCCCGTGACTCTCATCTTCCTCTCGATGAAAATAACAGAAAATACGTAATCCTCAAAAATAATTCCCGCATCCACCCCAGATATATTACAAGCTAATAGTTCTTTGCCTCATTCTTCCAAACGCAGAAAAACAGAGGAAACTCTGGTGAAAACTTTCAGTAATTTTCCTCGATCCTTCACAAGTTTGTAAGTAATGGAGGTAGGTATGGTTCAAGGAAAGTTGTTCAATTTTTTCAACCGGAAGAGCTCTTTGTCTCCATAATTGATTCTCTTCGAGAATAAACAAGTCACTTCGGAATAGATGATCAAAGAAGGACCAGTTAGCGATAAAAAAATATCGGTACACCCTTAACAAGGGCAATTTATAAACAACTTTGTAACTGCTACCTAGGAAATTACGATAAGTGGGCTATTATTTTTCTTTATTCACGTATAATACGTACGTATAGAACACTCATATTATAATAATGCAAAAGTATGTGTTTAAGTGTGTATATTTGCCCGCACTCAACTCCGTAACAGATTAGGTTTGGAAGTGGAATATACCCTGGATTAAGCCACCATACCATATACATACGTTACTTTATCGGTGAAAACGCTGGGCGCAGCTAAAGTTTTTTTTTTAAATAATTTCTGACTATTAATCTTACGGTTATAAATAAGCATGAGCGGTGCTTACCACCAGACGGCAGACTTGGTCGTCCCATCACGCAATAGATTAAAAATAGTACATTATATTCCGTCAGTCTTTGTAGGGTATAATATCCATACTTTGCATATAAATTGAAGACCACGAAAGTGATTAAATGACCGCTACCAAATGACACCAAAGATATCCAACGTCAATGCGTGAAACTGTAGATCCTGGTGGTTTGTTTTTCCAGAAAACTACAATAATCACGGCTGAGACCTTCGGCAGCCCGAATCTGCTGGCCAATCAAATTCCGAATAAACGCAAAACCCAACAAACTCATAAATTTTCAATAGAATAAGTAAGTGCGTGTGTGTGTCTAACTTTTCTGTGTTTCGGATGGAAGAGCAACGTTTCCAATATAATTACGAGACTTAAAAGTGATTTGATTGACTTCCAAATTCTGACTGGCTTTGAACTGTAATAAGCAAGTGACCGACCTGTTTGTTTCGTGCAGTTACATTAAAAAAGTTCTGTTGAAGTGCCGAGACTGTCGTACCGTTTAGACACTTTAGACTATATCGGTTATTACCGTATACTATTTTCAGTCCTCACGCCGTAAACGACGATCAAAGGGTTGTAGTTTAACAGACGGTTAGTATTTACGGCCGGTAAACTAACGGTCGTATATTACCCGCCGCTAATGCGCGGAAGTGTCGGGGGCGCTTTAGATTTTATAAAAGGTAAGTAGCGATGTTACTGCTCACTAAATTACATGTACGTTACGATGGCTGGCGTCTAAACTGGCAGGATCAATAGCCAATGACGCCTACCACGAAAAATAACACACGTAACAAAAATCACATTTAAAACATTTCATTCATCAACATCATCTTCAGCCAGAAGACGTCCATCACTGCTGAACATAGGCCTGTGTAGTCCACACTGAACGACAGCCTGCCATCTGCATCCACTGGATGCCCGCGACTCGCACGATGTCGTCGGTCCATCTAGTGGGAGGCCTACCTGCGCTGCGCATATTATTTATGTGCTTTTTGCTTGACCTGTAAACATAATAATATGTTTATTTTAAAACTAATAGGCTTGCCGAGAAACTAAGTAAATGCTAGTAGTCCGGGGTGACTTGTTTAGTCTCCTGAGTCATCCCCTAATGATCAGACCATGTCAGAGTTCGCTGTAATCTACGCTGTCTGGTCTTAGTAACATTTAAGTATCTTCCAGTTTGGAAGTACAAGCTGCCCTTGCCAGTGACTGTTCGACCGCAGAAACCGACGAGCAGATAATTACTCCGGACAGTTACCGACTAGAAGTTTGAACAATGCGCAACTGTACCTCTACACAACTTGTATACAGCTTCACCCTACTGATCAAATTTATGAAAATAATTGTTATGTATTGATTGAAAGGTTCCGGATTTTATCGCGCAAAGAAACTCCGAGCATAGCTATCCCCATTGCCCGTTGTGTGACTCTGAGTTTTTCCAAAAGACCAACAGTTAAGTACCACGTCTCAGTACCATATGTCATCACAAACTATAGGTATGTCATATGTCGCGGGCATCCAGTGGATGCAGATGGCAGGTTATCATTCAGTGTGGAGGTTAAAGGGAGAGGTCTATGTTCAGCAGTGGACGTCTTCTGGCTGATGATGATTGAAAGGTGAAATATTTGCTATTGTCAAATCAGCAGGGCTCTAGTAAAATTGTTCGTATTATTGGAGCTGGGTAAACTATTTGGCTAAAGAGACATTTTCATGGGTCTTTGAGAGTTTCATTAAGTACATAATAAAAAAAACACAATAATCGTTTGACATATGAGTAGAGAGAGAGTGAGAGAGTAATCGATGTACTTACACTTACATACATCATCATCATCATTTCCACCATTGGACGTCCACTGCTGGACATAGACCTCCCCCATCGATTTCCAAAAGGGCTGGTTAGAAGCGACCTGCATTCAGCGATTTCCCTCTTTGGTCTCTTTTAGATCGTCTGTCCATCTTGTGGGTGGACTTACAAACATACATCAAAATAAAAAAATATTGAGAACCTCGCTCCTGAACTCAGTTAAAAATTACTTTCTCTTTCGTAGTGTTAAAAAGTGAAGTATTTCATTTCAGAGTCAAGCTATGACAGACAAATACGGAACAACGATGGGCCATTATCATTTGTTACACTTGTTTATAGGTACTCCATGTTGGCAACGTCTTAGCGTGGCCCGACTGTACCGTAAAGGGCACCGTATCCCTAACTGTAGAACCGGCTGTAAAGGTCAACGCAGCCATCCACTGCAACACAACTCGAAACAAAATACGATAAGTGTTCTTATAACGTTACTAGTTACTACTTATAGGGTCTTGTCTTTGAGCAACTCACGACTGCTGACTTCACTTCAGCAGAGGTGCTTGCTTCCTGGTCCTATTGCCTCAGTTGTAGGCCACCAGAAATACGTGGCCTTTTGATCTTCGACCAAAACAACATTTTGAGTCAAGCTTTTGATTGTTTGAAGCTGTAAGCTTTTTTTTTTTTTTAGTGTATGTTTATTTTAAATATTTTTAGTTCAATTGAAATTGTACGTTAATAAGCAAACGCCTAGTGAATAAATTATGGTTTCTTTAATTCATTATTTGAATAGGTAGAAAGGGTTACATAAATAAGGTTGTTTTACAAAATAAACACAAAATACCTCTGAGTATGCATATCTAGACCTAAAACCACTTTTTTTCGAAAGAAGAGTCTAGACTAGCAAATCTGTCGCCTGCAGGGCTAGCAAGGACCGTGTACTACAAATTGTGTTATCACCATTTTTATCCCGCGAGAAAGAGATGTATACATCCATTTTCTAGCTTTGTCGCGTCTCGCGTAGACGCGACAAAAACGATGGAAAGACAATTTGTCAACGGCTCATGCTATCCTGCTGGTGGTAAGCGTTACGCTTGCTAATAACAGTTCAGTGCCTTCCAAATGTAGACCTTCAACAGTTCGAAACCCTGCGCGGCAATGCACTGCGCTCGTCACCCTGAGAGATGTTAGATGGTAAATCTCTTCTTCTTATGCTAGGAATTTCACTGGAAACGTATCCTTTCGAACCGAAACATAGTAATGCTTGTACACTACTAATTCAATAACTGACAAGAGTGTGACACTACAAAAGAGCTCTACCAGTATTCAAACTGGAAAAAATTGTACTATACAAATGACATTAACGTGTTTTGGATCAAACAGATCGATGCCTGAAAGGGGGATTGAACCCGATAGTTACAATCTGGGTGTCTTCAAATCACTAGTGAATCGGTTTCTTCTAGGCAAGCGTGCACCGTCCGTCGTCGTCGTAGACCGCATCATCGCAAGTTGGCGGTCAAACTCAAGCCTAATATTTAATAATAATAAAAAACAGTAGTACACAATATGTCTCTACCAGCAACAGACTTAGGTACAGGCCAAATAATGACAAGGAATTAAATTAACCAAACACGAAATCACATGTCCATAATGTTGAAATTTGAAGAGACAAATCGCACGAAAAAGAACACACAGGAAACCTTTTACCTAAGAAAATGATAAATGACCGGTGTAACAGCTAAATAAGTATTATTTAAATTGATTGCGTTATCTCACCATGAATGTCTTAACTGACAAGCGGACAACCGGTAGGAGTACAGTGTAAGTGTACCTTTTCATCGGCGTGGCGGCGGCGACGGCAGGGCACGGCGCTTTCTTCGGCCGGCGCCGGCGCCACACGTCCATTAGAAAGGCTTACAAGAACGCCACAGAGGAAAGCCAGTATCACATCTTACATCGTAAAATAAAGCTTTAAAGCGATGTAAGGCTTAGTTTGTATAGAAGAGACAAGCGGCGCGGAAGTAGTGCGGACGGTGAGGCAATCTACCTCAGATCATGAAGAGTCAGTGTTAAAACGCTGAAACTGAAAAAAGCTCCTGGAATAGACGGGGTAGCCGCTGATGTCAGATGATGATGGATTGCTGCGGCGTACATGTGTACGCCGCAGCAATCCGATGCAAACGGTATTTTTTTGTAAAAATACCAGCTACCGAAGAAGAGGTGCCCAACAAACCACTACGAGATGGTGAACTCATATATCAACGACCGGATAATCATGGTCAACAATGCCAGAGCAGACCCGGGTATGTCCTAAAACTGCGACCAGAACCACCGAAAGATGGGCAGCAGCATCCTAATAGTACACGGTGAACGTACTGCGATCCCCAAGCCGCCTGCCAAGCGTGGGGATTCGCAACACCCCTCTCTATGAGGGAGGCCTTTGTCCAACAGTGGACGTTAATTGGCTGATGATGTGATGTGTGTAATGCCAGAGCAGCATATGAGAAGGAAACTACTAAAGGATGTGTCCAAGGATCTATCGGCGGACCGACCTTCTGGAACGTAAACCTAGACTCGTTGCTACGACTGCCAGAGCAACCAACGCTCCCCCGCGCGCTCTGTCGCTCGTGTATTATTTGAGCCATAGTAAGTTAAATGAAGAAGATATCTCCGCCTTACATCTACGAAAGCAACGCGTCTAAGCAACCCGTCTCATTTGTATAGACTACACCTAAGACCAAAGTTATATGATTATTTACGGGATATTTACCGTGGTAAGGTTGTGGAAGGAGCTATTCCCAATATTCCCGTGAACATGGTGCATGTAACTGCGCCGAAATATCGGGAGCTCCTTCCACAACCTTACCACGTTAAATATCCCGTAAATAATCATATAACTTTAGTGAACAACCGTGATAGTTTAAAACGGTGTACACCGAAGACCGCTTTATGCACCGTGCTCTACTCGTATGTCTGAGATGATTCATGGTGATTGATTACTATCAGAAAGTTCGGTTTCTTGTTTTCCATGTATAACAAAAACACAAATCTTGTCTCTCTAAAGGTACGAGTACTTCCCGCTGATACCTAATATCATCGACAAAAAAATCATCCTTGCTAATATTAATCTGCAAATACATATCGGAATGCAGAAAAATAGTGAAATATTGTTAAATTGAATCAAGTTATTACATTTTCAGTTGACTAGCTCTGATCAGAAGAAATATTTAGTGACCGTCGTACTGTGATGCAGTCTCTCTGCGGCCCTCTCCGGTCGCGTGCGCCCGCGCCGGCGGCTATCTAACACATTCGTAAAGATCTTTAAGCCGATATACCATGGCCAAGAAATTTGATGAATAGGTATTTAGCAACTCTATTGCCGTCTCGCTGCGCCCTGACGAGTGAGCTATCGACGTGTGCGTGTCGAACAGACTGTGCGTGTGTGCGTGCCCGCCCGTGCTCCCGCACTGAATGCCTAGTTGCTACAAATTCATTGCGCCTCGCAGTCTACTCGGCTAGTTGATATCGGCGTTTGCCGAATGTCGAGTGATTTTTGTTATTTTGCGATCTGCTCATATTTTACTAACCGACTACGCCAAATAGACCAGGGTCGATAATTTTTGAAACCAAAAAAAAATCACATTAGTATGAAACCCATTATTATGATAAAAATGAAAGGAAAAATAAATTACGGGCGATCTGAGTTCGGGAAGTGGGAGGGGGGGGGGGGGTTTAAAGGGTAAAAAATGGTTCAACTCGATTTCCAGGAAAACTATAAATCCTATGGATTTATAGTTTTGCAATATAGTTTAATGGCAAAGTTGTAGGTAATCAAAATATCTACAACTTTTGTCCCAATAATTTTAACATACATAAATAAAAATATTAAATACATACATACTTATAAACTTAAAGCGAGATAATAACGATACAGTAGCTACTCCAAGATATAGTACAGTTTCACACGACGCTTGAAAACTTCCTGTGAGGGTGCCGGTCTATAATGTGATGATAGTTACGGATAGGATTACCATGTACAATTCCTGTGATAACTTTAACTATAATCTAATAATCTAAAGTAAAGTAGAGGTGTTGTATGAGGACTTGAGGAGATATCCGAGACCATAGATACCTCCGTAACATACTTCACCGTTGTTATGGGTGACTTCAACGCAAAGATGGAACGCGGAATGTTGATGAGTTAAGAGTCTGGTCATATGGGTATGGACAGCGGAATTCGAGGGGCCAGTGGCTGGTTGACTTCATGGTGAAGGAGGAACTCTATTTGATGAACTCCTTCTTTGAGAAGTGACCATGCAGGAAGTAGACGTGGATGAGCCCCGATGGTTCGACCAAAAATGAGATCAACTTCATCATGACGACCAAGAAGCGAATATTCAATGTCTCCGTGATTAGCAAGGTGAAAACCGGTAGCGATCACCGTTTTGTCAGAGGCACATTGAATATCAACAAGCTTGAGAGGTCGCGTCTGGTGAAGTCCACGCTCCATTCTGGTCATACTCAATTCCAAAACTCCAAAGACTTCCAACTCGAATTGCATAATCGCTTCCAGAGCCGAAAGCGGAACTGTACGTACTAAACAATGGGCTGGTGGAAACTGTCCAAGCAGTGTGGTCCAAGTTCTTTAAGACCCCATGCCGGAAAAGACCTCAGAAGCTCTCAGATGAAACCATTAAGCTAATGAAAGACCTGACTGAGATGAGACTGCAAACATCAGCTGATATGTCGCAATATGGCCAACTTAATAGATGAATCTCAAAATCGGTGCGACACGATCTGCGTTCCTATAATACAAGATGTATTAGGGACGCAATCGAGTGGAACCAGGGCTGGATAGTGTTCGCAAAGAATTCGTCTATTGGAAAGAGCCAAATGATGAAGCTGAAGATCGAGGGTGGTAGTATCATTTCATCAAAGCCGAAGATTCTGATAGAACTCGAGATTACGTTTTTTTTTTTTTTTTTAAACTTTCGCGATTCGAACACATCTATTTTTGAAAGGTATCTATTTTTACCTATATTTAATAGTGCGCGATAAGTCCCGATAAATATGAAAACATGTTTTACGGACAGTTGTACATATTGACGCGACAGCCTAATTATCGGTACAGCTCTGGACAAGAGAGCTAAACTGACCCAACACTACACTGAGGACATCCCAGACATCAGCTTGTACGAGATAAGAATGGCTCTGAAAAGCTTAAGAACAACAAGATCGCCGGGTGATGACAGAATAACGACAGAACTACTGAGAGCGGATGGAAAACCGGTACTTTTAGTCCTCCAGAAGTTATTTAATTCCGTCATACTCGAAGGTACTACGCATGAAGCATGGACTAGTAGGGTGGTGGTGCTCTCTTTCAAAAAAGGTGATAACACCTTATTGAATAATTATAAACCCATCTCACTCCTGAGCCATGTGTACAAGTTGTTCTCCAGATTCATTACGAACCGTCTCGAAAGCAGGTTTGATTACTTCCAGCCTCCCGAACAAGCCGGTTTCTGTAAAGGCAGGAGCACCACAGACCACATACACACGCTCCACCAGATTATACAGAAGACTGCGGAGTATAATCGGCCATTATGTCTAGCGTTTGTGGACTATGAAAAAGCCTTGGATTCAATCGAGACCTGGGCAGTATTGCAGTCCCTCCAGCGTTGTCATATCGACTATAAGTATATCGAAGTGCTGAAGTGTTTGTATAGAAACGCCAACATGTCGATCCGATTACAGGACGAGAGCACGGAACCAATCCAAATTGCAGAAAGCCGTGAGACAGAGAGATGTTATTTCTCCGAAAATGTTCACGAACGCAGTGAAGGACGTTTTCAAGCTCTTGGACTGGAACGGATTCGGCATCAACATCAATGGTGAATAAATCACTCATCTTCGTTTTGCCGATGATATAGTCATCATGGCAGAGTCGCTGGAGGACCTAAATGCGATGCTCAACGATCTCAGTAGCCTTTCTCAACAGGTGGGTCTTAAAATAAACATAGACAAGACAAAAATTATGTCCAATGTCCATGTTGTACCCGTGCTGGTAATCGTTGGGAACGATACTCTTGAAGTAGTTGACCATTACACCACTCTTGGACAGATTGTTCATTTAGGTCAGTCCAACCAAGAACGATCAGTACCATCATTCTTGGTCCAACTTAGGCAAAGAGGTTGCCCGAAGAATCCAACTCGGATGGGCAGCGTTTGGGAAATTGCGTGACATCTCGTCCAAGATACTACACTGCTTAAAGACAAGGATCTTTGACCAGTGTGTGTTGCCAGTGATAACATATGGTACTGAGACGTGGTCCTTAACTGTTGGCCTTTTAGAAAAACTCAAGAGTCACTCAACGGGCAATGGAGAGGGCTATGCTCGGAGTTACTTTGCGAGATAAAATCCGAAACGTGAATACCCGCCAAAGAGCCAGAGTCATCGACATAGATATTCAAATTTGCAAGTTGAAGTGGCAATTGGGCAGGCCACATCGCTCGAAGTACCGATAACCGATGGGGAAGAAAGGTCCTTGAGTGGAGATCACGAACCGGAAGACGCAGCGTAGGTAGGCCTCCCACTAGATGTACCGACGACATTGTGAGAGTCACGGGCATCCAGTGGATGCAGATGACAGGATGTCGATCACTATCAGTATAGAGGTTAAAGGGGGAGGCCCATGTTCAGCAGTGAACGTCTTCTGGCTGATGATGATAAGCTATAATCTAATCACCTAGCAACGTAATAACCTAATGTATTTGAATAAAATTTTGAAAAAATATCTCAACAAAATTAACTAATATTAAGAGAATTATTTATTTATAAATTTTTCCACTTGTTACGATCCTGATATTCCTGATACACAAGTTACAATATTTTTTTTAATTCTTTCTTTTCGTACTTAAATGTGTTATGTGTGAAAACCACGTCAGTTTTCATAGTAAAAATAAATCATGTTATGCGTCAACAATTTTGTCCAAATCCTAACTTGCCGGCCGTTGCAGTAATGTGCTAAATTCACTTCACGCACAAAACACTAACTAAAGACGAGAACCGTTACATATCGATATCGATGGACAGCACTAATGTGTCGATACAATTATTGACTACATGTCTCTTCTCTAACTGTATACGTATTAGACCGACCCTCCCCTGACCTCGAACCTCTGCCCGTAGAGCGCAATAAGGACAACTGCAGCTCGGATCGATTTATACCTACGAAAAGTAGACAAAATCATCGTCTCGGATTCTTCTGTTTCCTCATTCAAAAATAGGCCGATTTCATTATTTTTTTCAATTAATTGTTTAAAAAGGATTGATCTCGGCTTCTGTCATTTATTTTTGTTTTACAAACTCATAAATTTTGTTTGAGAGACGTCTGAACACGGAGGTAAAAATTTGATATTTTTTGGGATTTTTAAAGGCTCATATTTCTTATAGTACTTAACTTACGAGAAAAAATAAATGACACAAGCCTGGCCATAAAGGAGATAAATTTTATAAAAAAAAAAATATGGCTCTAGCGGTATTATCCAGGGAGGAAACAGGAGAATAAGTTTGTGTGGACTAAACGCTGCCCAAATTGAGCCTTAACTATTCAGAAATAGAGATAACAGCTCAATATTCATTTCGTTAACCATTAACAGTTATGCTAATGGAAGTTGACGTGATATATTGGAAATAAATAAATTGTAGCACCATTTTACAGTAAAGTTACAGCAGGTTTTGTTTGAGAGTACAGGGCCTTCGCATCTCTGCTTCACTCGATTTTAAAAGCGAATAAAACCTTGATAATACCCTATATTTGGCACTCTATATAACAGGCCGTTATAAATTGGCATCTCTAAATTGGTACCTATCAAATATGTAACACCATCTTTTTTCGTTTTACCTTTTTCTTGGGCAGTCGTAAAGTAAAAATATTCTTAGAAAACACCTGATCCATATTTCCCGTTAAAATAATAAAGTAAGGCCGTAACTAGAAAGCGGAACTAGTCCATTAATATTTAGGGAATGGTCCGTAAACAGGCACCTCCGAACATCTTGCTTCCTGCTACTTCCTGTAAACAAACTCCCTAGCGGAAGGAAGCGTACGTAAATATAGGAGTTTAAGTAAATATGGGATCTACTCCCCGATCGTCCAAACACAACAATATATTTGCTTTACTCTCGATAAACAGTATAAGTATGTTTACCACGGTAAATATCCCCTAAATAATCATTTAACTTTAGTATAAGTATGATCTAAATTCAGATATTTATTTCATATTCTATGTGAAAAAAATAATTTTACTCATTTATTATTTCATTAAATGAAAGAAACTTCACTAGCACAATTAATTTAAAAATAATTATCAATATAAAAAACTAAAAACTAAACATTTCATAAAAATGTCAGAACTGGACCAAATTCTATTATTTTGTTATATTTCATTCTGAAAGTATTATTCTATAAACAGGGAAATTCTTTGCCCATTGCCACGGGCAGAGGGCGCTGATACCGTTGGTTACCGCTGTTAACCTTTGCACTTAAAAAAAGGGCATTGTTTAATGGTCATGGTAAAATAATTTTCAGTTCCACCGCTAGATGGCGTTGTTATTAAAGGTGCAAAATTTTGTCTTTGTTAAAACTGGTTCAATAATCTTTAGTACCTAATAATTTTCACCACCACCACTAGAGGGCGTTGGCGATTTTAGTAAATACTCTAAATACTAAACATATTTAAAAAAAATAAAACATAGTAGGTAGAACTGGATCAAATTGAAATGGAACCACACGGGAAGCACCATTTTTCAAATAAAAAAGAATCATCAAAATCGATTCACCCAGTCATAAGTTCTGAGGTAACAAAAAAACAGTCTAATTGATAACCTCCTCCTTTTTGGAAGTCGGTTAAATGGTAAAGCAAAACTGTAAGGTAAACATTAAATGACAGCTAAATTACAGCTATGAAGATCATAATGCATCACTAAATAGAAAGAAAATGTTGATAGCAACACGTGCTACCATGTCCAATAAAATAACAAAAAAAAGGAAAACAGAAAGTTTCCGCCCCGCATCGCAGCGTCTCGTATTTTTAATAATATTTAGTTGAAAAGAAACGCTGCCGGAAAAAACGAGCAGTGTAGTAATAAAAGTCTTTCTGTCTGACGTTTTGTAGACAAGACAATCCTGATAAGACTTGTTTGAATGAAAAACTCGAGGCATCAGGCATTCACGGAGAGTTGTTAGCTTCCTTCGCCGGATTCGCTTCTATTTTCGCCTTATTTATTTCGTCAGGAAGCCGTTTTGTTGTTTTTCATCAACATTTTTTCTCTATGAAGGTGCGTAAGGAATGTTTTCCTTGGTAATAGGTTTACCTGTTTGCTTTAACTGAAGTGAAATAGGTGTAGGTTATTCTTGTGATAGCTTTGTAACATTTTGTACTAGGTGTGAATGATGCAACTTCTTGTTGAAGGTTAGAAGGTCAGTTAGTAGACAAAATTTGCACATAATAACAACACTGCCAGCACAGAATAGATATTACTACAAGGTAACACGAGGGTGACACTGAAAGATTTTAGACTATCAAAATAGAAACAAAGTAGTAACTATTTAACTAATTTGTTGTTTTTTAAACAATCCCTTTACCTCGTCATGCTTTGTTGCATTCGATGGAACCACTGAGAGAAGCAGTTTGCTCACTCCGCCTTGAGAGACTCTTCTCAAAGGCTGCCGTCGCTTCTTAGGCGTCTTGAAACCGTATTCCGTGATCTTATATAGCGGAACCGCCAGACGTTGTCCTGTCCAAATTTCTATCAATTTGTTTGAAATATGGTCTTGAGTTCATACAAAAATCCTCACCATTATATAGGTATATTTTCTAACGCGGAACGATATTGAAATTCAAAAGTATAGAATGCAGTGCAGCATGAGTACCCTATGTGTTTTACAAGTAGGGAAAATTAGAGTTCTTTATTCTTACTTACAACGCAACGGACTACGGATATTTACATCTGGGGTAAAAGATTTTGTGATAGGTGTGTCCAAGAAGTTTTTACTTTGGGTATGTCCAGTTTCCTCCAAAATGTCTGGACCTGTTTGAACGCTGTTTGATTTAATTTTGGTAGTTCATAGCTAAGATTGATCATAATCTGCAGTTCAGTGACTAAAAAGTTAAGAGCTTTTTTTCAATTTGGTCATGGGTTTTTTGTATTTTAATTTACTATTGTTCTGTTATCTATTGTATTCACTTCACACGTAACTTTATATGTAACTTTCTGTTTAATACTGAAATCTATGGCCGTTTCCTCGTGGTCATACTAGTTTGTCATACCAGTATGACCACGAGGATATACATGTCCCCATGGTCCTACTCTCACTTCTGCACTATTCAAATAGATTTTGATTCATTTAATTTCCCATGTTTTTGTTCCCGACACAAAAAGAAAGAGAGCAGAGCTAGTGGTCGTGGTTGTTAAGACGGTGGTACACGGCAGGTCTTCAACGTCGTCGGTCTTCCCGGCGGCGATCACGGACTTTGTAATGCTTCTCCATTTTACTCGGGTCGTCGCATTACGTAAACACTCTAGCTGTTATAGAAGATTTCGACAACTATAGTTGTCGTCAAATGAGGTCCCTCCAGCGTAAAAGATCTCTCTCGACTTCTCCTTCTTGCTTTCTTTCCCTCGATAAAGGTTTTTAAAAATATTAAATTTATACATGTTTTGGTAATGCACATGTGCTCGTATGTTTCATCCAGTTCGTCAAATTGCACCATAAATTTATGTACGGTATTGTATCAAAATAATTGCAGTGGGTAGTAGGTCCGTCTATGATTAATAACCGCTATTAGAGACGGGTCGGGCGCCATTCCGCAACGGCGCCGGAACCGGAAACCGTTTCTTGCGTTGATTAGTTTTGAGTTTGGCCTCATTTGGAGATATTAATAGCTCCTAAGATATTGGCAACTCCTGGGGTAGGGACCGACATGGAATTACATAAGGTTCTGAATACGTCTCGATCATTCTTTTTGATGTATATTAGTTTAGACTTAGACCAATACTCCGTGACAGCTACTCCAAGAGATGAATGATGCTATTAGGTGACTGAGAGTAGAACAGCAGATGCTGTATAGTTTGATCTGGTCCAAAGTGACACAAAGTAAAATTCAGGACGGAATATTCCTATTTAGCCAAGTTAGTCCTGCAGCAGCCCACTTGGGTCCGAAGTCTGTTTAATGACTGCCACGTAGGCCACTCTAGTTCATTGTCTAGAACGAGGTAGTCCTCAATGACCACATGTGGTGGTGGGCAGCTTCCCTCTCATATTTTAAGTCGAGCTTCTCTTGGATGATCTGATAAAGCATCTGTGATACTGACATTCTTGAGGACATAAAATCGTAGCAAACAGAGTAAAATAAATCAAGTCTTGCGGAAAACGTAAATCTGGTAAGTTTATGGTAAACCCAAGCCAACTATAGAGTTAAAACAAATTATAGAAACAATTCTTACTCTGAACCCGTTTTTCAAACGACGACAAAAGAAAATAAAGACAACCTCTTCCAATGGCATTCGGAAAAGCAAAACAACAGCTTTCCATAAAGAGTACAATCATTTATCCGAGACATTCCACACATAATCTGCGGAGGGGGGCCATTTGTCACGCTACGCCATAAACCACGGGACATAGTGATCATATATTTACGTTTATGGCGCGCCAACGCCACGCCGTACGCGCCGAGTAATTGCATTTTTTATGTAAATATGACATACAACTTGCCAACTCGTTGTCGAGATGGAAATAAAACCCGAAAACATCTAGTTTTCGGGTCCTAGATCCGTTCCTTCAGTGTCTCACATGACTACTAGACACGCGCATGACCACGATATCTCCTTTTAAAAAGTTACGATATCTGATGCATTAGCTGATATTTTACAGCAATTTAAACATAATTGTCGATCTAAAATACTAACTACTTTTCCTTAAAAAAATTAAAAAAGTAGATAGGTGACTAACTTGCAGGACTTGCAGCTGAAGACAGGATTTTCCATGAGACAAAACTTGGCTTCAATGATTTTTCGGCACTAGATACTGTTAAGGCGACGTTTTCGTACTCTTAAGAAAAGGCCATCCACCATCCATCCATCCTGCCATTCTCTTTGTTTCCTGAGAACTACAATCTAGGCATCTTCAAGGTTAGAGTGAATAGATTTCTTCTAGATCAACGTGTTCCATCCTCGGCGACACCGTCGCTTACCATCAGGGGAGCTGGTGGCCAAACGTAGATATACTTTATACTTAAAAAATAAAATAAAAGAAAAGGTAGGATAAGGCCAAAAAAACCTAATCGAAACGATACAACTTAAAAAAAAAAGAAGAAAAAAAAAGATATTAACGTCATCATAATTATAGTAAATGAGTATTGTGATTAATCCAAAAAACGGGGAGAAAAGCTCAAATCAGTGTCACTTTCATATATATTTTTATATGGAGCAAAATGTCCTTGATTGATATGACACTATTTTTATAATTTTAAGCTCACCATGGAAGTAGACAATCTAAAAAGTGGGAAAAGGGGGCTTTAATTGTACTAAGAATACGGAGCTTTCAAATGTTAGGATTCGAATACTTACGTCACTCAAATTGGTTCAGACGTTACACTATATTTTATAACCTCTTTTTTTCCTTTTATTAAATTATTTTACAGCAGTACTTATATCGCAAAAACATAAGAGCTATTTCTACAACAAGGATGGATAAGCATTTTTATGCATTCGTATCCCCGATCAAAAAGCACCGTTATATCTTACAGCCCTTGCTGACCCACCTTTGATGATGTTCTGCTTAACAAATAGCCACCTTCATCCCATTCTTTATGTTATGGATAAGTTTGATCGCTTTGATGTAGGGAATGAAAGAAAACTTATGGTATACATTAGTTACTGACGGAAAACTGGGGGAGAACGCAAAGAAAATGTGGAAAAATGCTGCGTAGTTACTTTGGTTTAAATTAATCTTTATTCATAAATTTTACGATTAAATGATTGTTATTTATTAATTTATTATGTAAGATAACTGTGTGATGGTAAATCGGAGTAAGTTTTCTCCGTTTTTTTTTTTAAATTATGGAGTACATATATTTTATTTTTGATTAGCACAAACGTCACTCCAATTATCACCAATTATCACCAGTTACACAAGTGTTTAATATTTTGTTTTAGATCTCAGATCAGACAAACAAGGGAGATATGCCTTAGTACATTTATTATCGGCTTGTTCAAATGTCTCAGTTTTTGATACAATTTTTCACTGTACTGCTAAACCACTTAACTCAAAAACTGTAAGTACGCCTCACTTACTCATTTTTTACGCACACCAAGAACGATCATATACCATCGTTCTTGCGCACATTAACAAACTTGTAGCGACACCAATAAACTAATTAATAGTCCACATGCAAAAAAGAGCGACAAGGTCGTCTACGGGTGCCTTGTGTTAACAATACTTATATTTAAGGTTTAGAATCCTTTAGTTTAATCATATTTATTATGAATGTCTCAATTGATATTGAACCAACAACCGACTACGTGGTCTAACTCGCGGGTAATTTTGAAACAGCCAATCATAGACGCCGATAGTGGCGCCGCCGTGCATGCGATTGCTTGTTTTAACAGCCAATCGCAGGCATCGGCGTTCGCGCCGTCTGTGCATGGAAATGGCGATAAGGAGTGCTATAAAACGACGAAGAGTCGGACTACTGGTTCAGTTCTGTTTCATACTTTGTGGCGTCACGCTGAATCTTTCAAACCCTATGTAATATACCTAAAGTAAGAGTGAAATATAAAGACGTGAAATGGATCATGTAAGTACAGTTTTATTACCTAAAAATCCTATCCCTGCCAATGTTAGTGTAGGTGGAAACAATGGTATAACCAGGTTATGCATTACTAAATACTGGGTGTGCCATTATATCAGAATTGGGATGATCTAAACGCCCTCAAAAAAAAAAAAAACAAAAAAAAAAATGCTGTTGCTCATTTGTTAAATTAGAAGTGTGTAGCCTATTCATTTGCATTCAAAAACGACAATTGGTCAGGGATTCTTGTTAGTACTTGCTGGTCGACCTAGATCGAGACTATCCAGTGATGCTGGCTTAATTCCAGATTAATTATATTGTGTCAGTGTAGATCAACTCAATCGACTACCCTCCGATTGGGTTCATTCGCTATTAGCGACACTACTGGATTTGCGTGCAAATGATTAACTTGAAATTTGGACAAAACGGTTGATTTTATATTTATGTTTTCCCTCCTCGCTCATCCTCGTATCTATTTGATTTTTCTAAGATCTTGTAATTTTGCAAATATTCAATGGCTAACACAACAAAGAACTGGTAGGATGCTGGGGTTATGCAATGATGATAGATAAATTAGATGAAAGTTGCTCCCGGATAGTAAATGTTGAGACTACCAATAGTACCCGCATTTTTTTTTGTTGCAACCTTTTATTCAACTTGCCTGTTAGTTAGTACGTATGTACGTTCGTATGTGTGGGACAGATCTTGTAACTAAATTTTAGACCAGTTATCCTCAACCAATTGAGCCAAAATTTTGCATAATTATGTGAATTCGGCTAGAATACGATGTTATGGTACCGTCGAGCTGGTCTAATAGTGGAAGCAGAGGGGGCAGTCCCAAGAGAAACGATGTTACCCTCTCGAGTTTGGGCTGCCTGGTTGGACTTGCCTTGCCAAGTACTTTGGTCCTAGATGATAAAATCAAAATGGCGAAAGCCCCAAGATGGCGGACATTTTCTTGCCGATCATCATGAGATTGGTATCAAACGAAGGGGTTTGCAGAGCAGGATACGAAAACGCTTATATTCTTTTTAAACGTTATTTTTATTTTTTAATTAATAGTTTTCCCACCTTTTGCATGCTTTCCTGCTGATTGTTTTTAGGATGAAATTTTATTGGCTTTATTAATAATTATCTCCATCCTATTTTGTTTGTCAAACTATCGGTGTTACTACTACTACCACCACCAGTGGTACTACTACTGCCACTACCAGTGGTACTACTACTACTACTTCTAGTGGTACTACTACTACTACTACCAGTGATACTACTACTACTACTACCAGTGCTACTACTACCAGTGGTACTACTACTATTACTTGGTTCTAGTCAACCTGCTCTAACTAGAGCATCAGTAATTACTCAGTGACTTTGCGCGAATAATCTGAATTTCAGGACTACCCACGAGAACGTGTGGTGCATACCCCGGAAGGCAAGCACATACCTAGGCGACGATCGCGCAGTACTACACGTGCATCGCCCGATGACACAAGGAGGCGTAGGCATCGGTCACGCAGTCGCTCAACTCTAAACTCCAGAGTGCGAACACGTGATCGGGCTCTACGAACCGAACACCGCTTCACTGAAAACCAAGCTGGGCACCGCTCGCGCAGTAGAGCTGAGCCTCACGTCGAGCCCCGTTCCGGCAGCCAAGCTGAACACCGCTCGCGCAGTAGAGCTGAGCCTCACGTCGAGCCCCGTTCCGGCAGCCAAGCTGGGCACCGCTCGCACAGTAGAGCTGAGCCTCACGTCGAGCCCCGTTCCGGCAGCCAAGCTGGGCACCGCTCGCGCAGTAGAGCTGAGCCTCACGTCGAGCCCCGTTCCGGCAGCCAAGGTGGGCACCGCTCGCACAGTAGAGCTGAGCCTCACGTCGAGCCCCGTTCCGGCAGCCAAGCTGGGCACCGCTCGCGCAGTAGAGCTGAGCCTCGCGTCAAGCCCCGTTCCAGCAGCCAAGCTGAGCACTTCTCGCGCAGCGGAGCTGCGCCTTACTTCGAGCCCTATTCTGAAAACCAGCCTGATAGTCATGAGGGACACCAACACGTTAGCCAAGCTGTAATCCCCAGTGGTGAGTCCACTGCGTATAATAGTAATCCATACCTGGCTGAACTTGCAGCTGCTCTCAAATCAATTTCAAACAATAGTTTCGAAAAATTAAGCTCCATACACAACACGGTTCCCGAGTATGACCCATCAAAACGGGAACAAACGATGGCTATGTGGCTTCATAAGGTCAACGAGTGTGCTACCATATATGGCTGGACGGAAAAGCAAATTGTTCATTTCGCATTGCCAAAACTAAAGGGAACAGCTCAAAGATGGTATGAAGGTCTGCCATCTGTCTTGTTTTCATGGGTCGAGTGGCAGGATAAACTTTCAACTGCTTTTCCATCCAAAGAAAATTATGGTCAAATGCTAAGTGACATGCTAACCAAAAGAGCCCAGTATACCGACTCTCTAGAAGAATATTTCTACGAGAAACTGGTTCTCATTAATAGGTGCGGTATAGCGGGTAGGCAAGCCGTTGAATGTCTGTTACATGGTATTGACGATCGGTCTGTTCGACTTGGTGCGGAAGCATCGCAATTTGACGACCCCAACAAACTTTTGCCGTACTTGCGTAATGCTCGTAGCATCAAAACAAACACTGACCATTTAAAAAGACAACCTGATCGACAATATAATTTTTCGCATAGGCCTCCCTACTGTTTTAATTGTAAAAAAGAGGGACATACTGTCTTGCAATGCACGCAGCCTATAAAAAGATGTACTAAGTGCAGTAGAGTCGGCCACGACTCTGAAAATTGTTTTTTCAAACCTAAAAACGAAACAACTGGCAAAAAGTAATGCGTTTAGGTAGTGGTAGCGAGTTCATGCCCTCTTCTGGATGTTTGCTACCGATTAAGCCAAAACTCATCGACGCGCCTGAGCCTAGTATCAAGTATGACAAAACCGCCTTTGTAAATGGGTATGCAATCCAATCGTATATTGACTTTGGGAGTGAATGTTCGATGATACGTTCGTTTGCTTTCCAAAATATTGGCTTGTATTGGATTATAGTTTATGATCTACCTACTTTACGAGGTTCTGGCAATTCTGTCGTACATTGTATAAGAAGGCAGATAGAAAAAAATATTATCGTTGATGAACATGCAATTATGCATGTTCCATTATTGATAGACCAGACTTTCACACAACAACCACATCTGATTGTTCGAAAGACCAGTAGCAATTTGTAAATCTCATAGCTAGCTAATGGGCGCGGCTATAAATAGCAAATTAAATGTATACTGTCTACTGTGAGAGCAATGCATTCCTTCTTTCAAGCAATGAATTTGCAATTGTGATGCTACGATACTAGATGTATACTCAATTTCGTCATATTGTGGCGAAATATAAATTGAAGGTGGATCTAGATGTTTTAAAGGAGTCCACTACACCGTTCTTTCTGGACTATCATTTAAGTGAGAACGGAGAAGGACACCTTGTCGTGAACACTAGTCCATTGAGAGCATTACAAACACAAATACAAATATTTATTAATAACACCTATGTTACACGTCAATAAACGGTATTAATTCCTTATAATAATTTTAAAATTGTATAAAAATAGTATAAATAATAATTTCAAATAAATTTAATAATAATTTCATTTAGATTAACAAATTAATGGTCCGGCAATTTGAAAAAGTCAGCTATTTCGTAAAATAACCTTTCCAAAAGATCCCCTTATTGCCAGTGGTCTAGTGGCCTAGTTGAATGACGCGCATAAAGACGTCAATATTACAAGCCACATGTATGATCAAAAGAAGGTGGAAAATCTTCGAATCTGAGATTATTTTAGGGGCATTAATATATCTGCTCAGCAGAAAAATCTGCTTCTATGTATGTTCGAAAAAAATTCAAGAGCTCAATCATTATTTATTTATTTATATCAGTCACGCGGAACCTTCCGTCGTATCTGATGACACACAACTTTTATTGAACGCGGACTATGCCCGTCGTTCACTGGTTTATTATTTATATGATTTACGCGGAACCTTCCGTCGTATCTAGTGACACACAACTTTTATTGAACGCGGACTATGCCCGTCGTTCACTGATTTATTATTTATATGATTTACGCGGAACCTTCCGTCGTATCTAGTGACACACAACTTTTATTGAACGCGGACTATGCCCGTCGTTCACTGATTTATTATTTATGATTTACGCGGAACCTTCCGTCGTATCTAGTGACACACAACTTTTATTGAACGCGGACTATGCCCGTCGTTCACTGATTTATTATTTATATGATTTACGCGGAACCTTCCGTCGTATCTAGTGACACACAACTTTTATTGAACGCGGTCTATGCCCGTCGTTCACTGATTTATTATTTATATGATTTACGCGGAACCTTCCGTCGTATCTAGTGACACACAACTTTTATTGAACGCGGACTATGCCCGTCGTTCACTGGTTTATTATTTATATGATTTACGCGGAACCTTCCGTCGTATCTAGTGACACACAACTTTTATTGAACGCGGACTATGCCCGTCGTTCACTGGTTTATTATTTATATGATTTACGCGGAACCTTCCGTCGTATCTAGTGACAAACAACTTTTATTGAACGCGGACTATGCCCGTCGTTCACTGGTTTATTATTTATATGATTTACGCGGAACCTTCCGTCGTACCTGGTGACACTCAACTTTTATTGAACGCGGACTTTGCCCGTCGTATCTGATTATACTTTAGCTTTAAATATTGCACGCGGATTGCGTCCGTCGTGAATGTATGTAATTTATTGTATAACTGTAGTAAGTAATTTTCAATCATTCATATATTTCAATAAGTATTGTTAAACTTAATTTGTTAATGGAAGATTATAATTATTTTATTCTAGTAAATGTCGCCGATGGTTCTTCTGGCTCTATATTTTTGTATTCGATGGAAAATATTTTACCCCCACTTAAAAGAACTTAAATTAGATGATATAATTATTTATACTTTTCTCAAATGTATAAATTTAGAGATAAGAAACTTTTGTAAAATCATAAATAACTTAGATCTCTTTACACATGTATAAGTCAGGCAAAGTATAAAGATATAGTCTAGATATTGATTAATAATGTTATATATTATGATAATTATGATTAATTAATGCAATATAGTATGAGGACATACTATGACACTTGGATGGCCGACTGTTAACAATACTTATATTTAAGGTTTAGAATCCTTTAGTTTAATCATATTTATTATGAATGTCTCAATTGATATTGAACCAACAACCGACTACGTGGTCTAACTCGCGGGTAATTTTGAAACAGCCAATCATAGACGCCGATAGTGGCGCCGCCGTGCATGCGATTGCTTGTTTTAACAGCCAATCGCAGGCATCGGCGTTCGCGCCGTCTGTGCATGGAAATGGCGATAAGGAGTGCTATAAAACGACGAAGAGTCGGACTACTGGTTCAGTTCTGTTTCATACTTTGTGGCGTCACGCTGAATCTTTCAAACCCTATGTAATATACCTAAAGTAAGAGTGAAATATAAAGACGTGAAATGGATCATGTAAGTACAGTTTTATTACCTAAAAATCCTATCCCTGCCAATGTTAGTGTAGGTGGAAACAATGGTATAACCAGGTTATGCATTACTAAATACTGGGTGTGCCATTACTTGTTTATCTGATCTGAAGTTTTGATGTCCAACAAATTCAATTTGGTAAGAAAACTCCCAAGTTGTGTAAACCCAATAAAATAGAGTTGATTTTCCGGTTGTTCGCTACGTTTTTCTTACTTTTCTATTTAAGGAGATAACTGCGGCGAAATATCCGGGCTCAATACGCAAATATTCCATGCTCACCTTGTGACTATATTATAATAGGGTTTTCAGGGTTGAACTGCAGCTGAAAGATCGAAGTAGGTGTAAGTACTAAGTACCCTGTAGAACACCTAATGATTAATATTTCAAATTAGGTAAACTCCATCTTATTTGGAGTAAACCAGACAACCGACATTTTTCACTCCCGAACAGGTTTACCATCTGTCCGGATTTGTCCGGACATGCCCGGACTTTTAGACCTTTGTGCGGCTTTGTAATTTGTCCGCCTTTTTAGCTTGGGCGATGTAATACCACTGCTCTGTAACCATTGTAACAACGTTCACAATATTGGATTTTGTGACCTGACTTGATGTCCGGACTTTTATTGAAATGTCTGATTTTAGGCTTTTAGGTCAGGAATTTTAAAGTTTTATTATGGTAACCGTACTCCTGAAGGAATCTACTGGGAGTTTTGACGGCAATGTGGAAAAAACATGTCGGCTCGTTGTATTATTTTCCTAAACTTGTGTATTTTCGAGTGTCAATGTGCAATAATGGTGGCTTATTATTTATTAAGGGCTTGTGAACGTGCTCGAGTGATGTAGGCAAGTGATATAACGAGGTGAAACGTGTCTTTTCATGTTGTTTCTAAAACTCCATAGAAGCCTATTGTACTTTGCTTGACTCTGACTGTGACTTTGACTTGTTTGACGCTATTTAAGACTAGGTAAACTCACAGACATATAATACCAAGCAGAACCAACAAGCCACAAAAATATTGATGCAAAATACACTACATATACATTACACGCAAACATTTGCAAAACGCGGGCCGGACTCAAGGACATTCTTTTATAATAGTGCTAACAGATACTATTAGATTGTATCTGAAATGTAACGTCACAAAATTTACGACCCCTCCCTACCCCTTGTCAGTCACACTTCGTCGACCCCTCCTCCCCTCCTCTTTATGTGATGGAATTTATGGATGTTCCCATTGGGTATTAATATTCAAACACACCAGACCAAGTCAAATCATTTATTTTTGTATAAAACAATTTACCAGATGTGTCATGTGGTTGCAGGATCTGAATTTGATGGAAATGAGGTATTCTGCAGCTCCCGCAGAACATTTTTGCCAGTAACACCTCTTTTTGTGGCTTTCTTTTCACTTGGTATGTTATCGCTCTGAAAATTATTACATGCAAGTTATCATAATGTAGTTAGTACAACTTGAGATTCATGATAGTGATAGCGACTGTTCATTGAAAACTGTTGTTCCAATAAGCATTACACCTCGTACTCTCTAAGGATTGTACGGAAACCAGTCCGGTCGAACAAATGTGCCTCTAAATGCTTTGAGCACAACAAACTTGTCGCACTGGGCTGCCAATTTTCTAGATTCAAATTCTTCAACCATGCGTTTCTCAACTCTTCATCCTTGGGAAAATCTAAAATGTAATAAAAATGTTTGTTACTTGACATATGTCTAAATAACCCTTTAATTACACTATCTAGATCACTACGTATATATATGACATGAACCACAATAGGTAGGTAGGTACTTTATTTACATTACTTAAGAAAAGCAGCTAGTAATTAATGAAAAAGGTTCATGTCATCATAATCACATCAAGCTGAATCATCTATTTTAATTATACTTCTGAAATACGAATTCTGTTTCTGAAATAAATTCCCTGGACAATGTCTAAATACCGTAAACGTAAAACAATGATCGATACAATGAATTTTTAAAGAAAATTACTTATACTATTTTAATTATACTACTGAAAGGATTATTACATTCTCTTGGCTACTGAATACGTTCCCTGGACAATGTCTAAGTACCTCAAACGCCAAACAATGATCGAATCAATATTTTTTTAAAGAAAACTACTTATTAACTTTTATTACACCCACCAAACTTGCACATATATGAAATTGAAAGAAACACAACCTTCCCAAGCCTTCAAATTGTAAAGTTTATGAAAAATAACAAGAAAAAATAGCAATTCAAAATAATCTCTATTATAACACACGAAACTTACCTGTGAAACGTTATACCGGGTGGCATCTTATGAGATGAATTAAAACACATGAGGACACTGCACTTCACCATAGTATTTTCATATCTTTTAAACCAAATATGTAAAAATAACTTTTATTTTAGGTAATTTTTGCAAGCCGTGGTTTTCGCTGTCAGCCTTCTGTCAGAATATTGACGCTTACCAAAATGGCAACTTGGAACATCGTACCACATGCTCATTTTTTTCTATTATGTTGCAACGTTACGACAAAATGAGATACGAATATATGATTTTTGTGTAATCGAGAGAGATGCAAACATAACTGTTTTTGCGAATGTAGTTGTAAAAAACATGTTCAGTCTGTTCTGTATTAAATGTCTGTGGGTAAACTTGATTAATATTACGACCGAAGGATTTTGTATCCATGATCATGAAAAAATTTACAACAACAGGAATCTACTTAACCGTAAAGTCAACGTTTAATTTTCAACAAGTGCTTATTCGTTTTAAAATGCCAAGCTCTGAACGTTATCCCCTGGTCTTGTGACTGCTTGCTTACGCGTAAAAAAGTCGTAAAATCTTTAATTAGCTTAATTTAAAAATATTACCCTTTCCGGAGGGCAAATTAAGAATAGACATTTTACTTTCATGTTTATTAGTACACGAGCGACCTTTTTCGTAAATACCTACGTAGGAGAACTTACTGTCATTTTGAAGGTGTGTTTAATTTGTTTTCAACAGTTTTGGTGCCAATGTGCATAAAAGTTGCCTCATTTTACTATTTTCCTATGCAAGTGTTATTTCGTTAAAATGTTGGATTATAATAATATGAAACATCTATTTTTGTGATGTTTCCAAAACTCCCCAGAAGCTCTCCTAAAGTACCACTTTACTGATTAAGGACATGACTTGGGCTTGATCGTGACTCACTTTGTTCGTCTGATTATGACTTGTTTAACGATATTTAATCAAACTTGTGTAAATAAAACAGTATCAATACTTTATACCGGCAAATGCACAAGTCTTGCCAAAATCTTGGCAACGGCCTATGTCTAGTCTGTATCAGTCCACAGACTGCGATATGGCCTAAAGATAGTAGTAATCTTCTAGAAAGGCATAAGGCCAAGTGTTCTAGAATCCACAGAAAAAGACTAGGCACCTACTTGCTAGTCTTTTTTAGTGGATTCTAGAATTCTTTAAAGCGTATTTAATTATAAATTGAACATTATCTATTGTTGCTAAACGCTACAAAAGATATATTCACACTCGAGGACATTCTGTAATGGCGTGCTTAGCTTTACGATTTCTAATTGTGTAGCAACATTCGAATTGAACAAGTAACACAACAACAAATCCAATCCTAATCGAAACTCGCTAAAAAGTAACTGAATAACAAAACAATTTCCTGGAAAAAATAATATAAAGACGTCGAGATCTCGTCAAGTGTTTCTTGTTAAAAGGGAGAAACGGCGATTGATAAAGGGCCCTAAAAAAGCCCGGCTGGGAGGAAAGGGCCCGAAAAGGCCCGGCGGGGGGAGTGCAGAGCCGAAATAATACCTACCGATGGATAAGGAAAAATTTCCTTCCGGGAAATCTATTTTTAAAAGAAATACCTCTGGAACTAGTTATTCGATAAAATGTTTTTATTTCTCATACCTCTCATGCCAGGACGGGTTTCAACCGTCCAGTAGGAAATACTGGTTGATTTGACGTCATAGCAATACTATACTTACATATTGAGAGCAGGATCACTGTCTTTTAAATTTGAAGGTCAAAAAATTGTGACTATGTATGATATGAATCCTCTTTATCTTAAGGTTTCCTGGAAGATATCGTTCTTAGAGATGCAATAGTTGTGTCCCATGTATATAATTTCTGGTATGAACAATAAAGGTTTAGCCATCAACATGTCTATATACTTATAACCAGAACTCTTATAATTTTTGCTATTGAAACTTATCTCTCAGTTAATGACCAAAAAATACTGTAGGAACAGCTAACGCAAATAGCTAACAAGTCCATTGCTATTTTAGCTATTATTTTCTTATTTGCTACATACGTGAATCTAGACGCGCGGGAGCGGGATTCATATATTCGAACTAGCCAAGTCAGACTTTAGGCTTCAATAGATTATCCTAAGTGAGATCTCACTTCTTTTGTCTTTGAAGTCAACAACCAAAGCATATACCATAATATTCACTTGACTCTCATTTCACATTTATGTTTTTGATGGGATTGATCTATCTGTAAATATAATCGGAAATACAAAAACGTTACGCATCCAAATAACTCTCGACCGTTGGTCCGACAATGAAGCCCTAATCCCTTCCAGCCGCCATCATCCCCCGGCCAAATATAATTAAACCGTGTCCATTCTAAGGGTGGCATTAGGGCGGAATTTCATTCATGAATGAGAATATGAGATCCGCCCTCGAGGGCAGTTTCGTAGGGCGCGTGAGGGCACCTAGTTCATATGAGGTGTGGTATTCTCCAAAATATGATTATTTCGTGATTTACCCGTGACACAACTGCGTGACAGTTATACCAGTTTGCCATAGGGATAGTAGTAGCAAAGTAGATAAAAAAATACTTTTGAACAAATTTTACTATAGAACTAGACCTGAAATCGCGGAAAATAATCAGCTGTGCCATAGAAAACGGTCATTGACACTCGAGAAAATGTATGGAACAGCAGTTTTTTTTCTTTCTATGTTTCAGGTTTGTGCCCATAGTAAAAGTTGTTCATAATGATGAGTACATAGACAGACATACCCTTCAGTATTACTACACCTTTTTGTTACACGTACATAGTATAAAGGTGCAGGATACGAATGGATTCCATTGGCGAGGGTACAAGGTAAATGACGTTATAATTAAATTTAATGAGAGCCCTACCTATGTCTAGCAGTAGGTTATCAAAGGCTTTTTCTATGCCATATGTGGCAAACAAGCTGACGGGTCACCTGATAGTAAGCGATCACCATCGCCTATGGATATCTGCAACACCAGGGGCATCACAGATACGTTGCCGACCCTTAAAGACTCTATTAACAGCCCTTTTGAAGAACCCCATATGAAAGCTACTTGGAAATGCCGAACGAGTGAGGCAAAAAAAAGATCGAAGAAAAAGGCTGCTGATAAAATTGCTTTCGGGTTTTAACCTCCGACGCAAAAGGAGGGGTGTTTATTAAATATAAATTTAACGTGTGTGTATCTGTGTGTCTGTCTGCGGCATGGTAGCTCCCAAATGGCTGAACCAATTTTGACGTAGTGTTTTTATTGTTTAAAAGACGACTTGATCGAGAATGTTCTAAGTTATAATGCAAGAAAATCTGTACAGCTGTTTGAAGATTATCAGCTCTTTAGTATCATCATCAGCCAGAAGACGTCCACTGCTGAACATAGGCCTCCCCTTTTAACCTCCACACTGAACGACATCCTGCCATATGCATCCACAGGATGACCGCGACTCTCACATGTCGTCGGTCCATCTAGTGGGAGGCCTACCTACGCTGCGTCTTCCGGTTTGTGGTCTCCACTCGAGAACCTTTCTTCCCCATCGGTTGTCGGTTCTTCGTGCGATGTGGCCTACCCATTGCCACTTCAACTTGCAAGTTTTAATAGCTATGTCGGTGACTCTGGTTCTTTGGCGAATATCCACGTTCCAGATTCTATCGCGCAAAGAAACTCCAAGGATAGCTCTTTCGATTGCCCGTTGTGTGACTCTGAGTTTTTCCAAAAGCCCAATAATTAGGGACCACGTCTCAGTACCATTATGTCATCACTAGCAACACACACAGGTCAAAGACCCTTGTCTTTAAGCACTTTATGTTATCTTGGTGTAGCATTTATACTACTTATATAAAAAAAAAGGAAATCATGACCTGGCTATATCCCAAATTTGCGACCACAACCACCGGAGGATGGGTTGCAGCATCCTATTAGTACGCGGTGAACGTACTGCGATCCACAAGCCGCCTGCCAAGCGTGGTGATCATGGCAACACCCCTCTATAAGAGACCTTTGTTCAGCAGTGGACGTTTTATTTACTGACCGATAATGTAATGTATAAGGAAATAAATATGCGGCCAGCATCTTGGATACGTTGACTACTGGCAACGGCTTATTAGATTAGTTAATATTTTAGTGCTTCTTTATTTATATTTGATTTTATGTTCATCATCATCATCAGCAGCCAGAAGACGTCTACTGCTGAACATAGGCTAGGCCTCCCCCTTTAACCTCCACACTGAACGACATCCTGCCATCTGCATCCACTGGATGCCCGCGACACTCACAATGTCGTCGGTCCATCTAGTGGGAGGCCTACCTACGCTGATTACGCTACGATTTTATGTTGTTTTATATATATATGGTATAATTGGTGGTTATATATAATTGGTTTATTAAATTTCCTTCCATCACAAATAACTATACCTTTCCATGACCATTACCTTAATAGGTGCTTAGTCGGATATTTCTTCTTTCACTATCAGAGACGTATAAGCTCCTAAAGATATACAAAGTCACGTACTAAAAGCCACCGAAACTACATCGTGACGTCATCTGGTCCATAAACAAAACAAATGGACCGATAGCATCAGGTCCGAAGGGGGTCGTTCCTAGGAATGCATCCCGGGCTCGGGTGGGATAAGACGCGGGTTATTTTTTCCCGAACCCTCATGATAAGCACGAGAGAAGGGTAGAGCGAGGAGATATGCAAAGACGCCTGTGGAATCCAGGGATGTAGTTAAGCCCTTGTACATGTTCTATGTTTTAGATATTGGAGATATCTTGATTCTGACATCTTAGTTTGATCACGGAATATATCATCATTAGGGAACAAATGGAGCAAGCGTAATCACATCACACATCATCAGCCAGTCAACATCCACTGTTGAACAAACGCCTCCCCTTTAGAGAGGGGTGTTGCCATAATGCCCACACTTGACATGCAGCTTGAGGATCGCAGTACGTGTACTAGTAGGACGCTGCTACCCATCCTCCAATTGTAGTCAATGTCATTAAATCTATTTTATAAGTTTTAGATTATAGTTTAATTGGTTTTAGTGTGGTTGAGCTTTTAGTTATTAAATTATTGTATTGCTTTTAGTTTTTTATAAGTTTGCTTATTTTTATTTAACTCTTTTGGCTATTCGCGCATATCTTAGTGTGCCATTTAAATTAGTGTACAATTACTAATATATAAACTGGTTGCAACTAATAATACTACATAATTAATACTTATTATGCAATTTATCGTGTGCAATTTATAAATTCCACGTAGATAAATTATAAATAAATATAAAAGGCGATTTATACTATGAACTCCGAAACATCTGGACCGATTTTGACGGGACTTTCACTGGCAGATAACTGATGTTATAAGGAGTAATCGGGTGAAACCGCGGAGTGCAGCTAGTATAATTAGTCTTAACGATAGGACTAATTCACTGGCATCTTCGAGGGTGAATTGTGTTTATGCATCTGTTACGACTATTCTGTCTAGTTGCATATTCGTCTTGTAGCGAATTCACCTGTCCAATTGCGAATCTATTTAGTCACTACAGAGTGGATTGAGCTATGTATACCCAATTCTACAACTTATTGGTGTCCAAATATACTTTTAGTGTTATAAAGTGGCCGTGAAGTGCGTGGCAGTACAACACACACCTATCTCTAAAGGGGTGGCTCATCGATCGGTCACACCTCACCCGGCAAACATCATCCATCACCACGAAGGCCTGTTTGTCCTCCACAGATGGAATCCGACTAAATGAAGCAAACTGGAAGGTGCGCCATGAAACAGGACGTACTTACTAGCGACTAGCAAGGTGGCATCAAACCAACAAACAACCAACTAATGCCCGTCGCAGACGATGCGCGGTACTCGCGCGACCACCGCGCATCGTCTGCAACGAGCCACAACACTTCCTACTTAGTGCCTGTGACAGTGGAAAATGTTTAGTAGGTTAAGTTCTGCAGCTCGCCCCAGCGGCGGCGACGCGCAGCACTCGCGCAAGTTTACTGCGCAACGTCTGGAACAAGCTTACGCACACGCAAGTTTTTGCACGAAGACATTGCAACTAGAAACCAAAACAAAATTAGCCACAAGGGTGACGGTCTTATCGCTAAGGAACAATTTCATTCAGATTACCAATTATATCAAATCGTTGCTCAAGTATGAAATAAAAGTCTAGTTTCCTCGACAAATCGACAAATATATTTAAAAAAATCAACTTTCATTTCCTAAATTTGCGAAAGAACTCTAATGGCCGTCGCACACCATACTACAGCTCTACACCACACCGACTAAAATCAAAATATTTAAATGAGACAACGATCTATGTCGTTTACCTAGTGAAACGAGCTCAGCCTTCAGCCTCGCTACAAATTATGAATATAGCCTATGTCACCCGGGGATAGCGTAGCTTCCCAACAGTGAAAGATTTTTTTAAATCGGTTCAGTAGTTTTTGAGTTGTTTCGTTACAAACAACCAAAAATCCAAAAATATAAATCTTTCCTCTTTATAATCTATATAAGTATATAAAAATCAATTGCTGTTCGTTAGTCTCGCTAAAACTCGAGAACAGCTGGGCCGATTTAGCTGATTTTGGTTTTGAAATGTTTGTCGTAGTCCAGGGAAGGTTTAAACGGTGAGTAAACGGCTGGACCGATTTTGATGACATTTTGTGTTCCTGGAACGGGTCATAGTAGCGAGGCCGAAGGCCGAGCTTACACCCGTGCGAAGCCGGGGCGCGTCGCTAGTATTAGTATATATTTAAATGCTTTGCTTTTAGTCGATGCGTTGTCCAGCTGGTGCTGTGGTGGTGAGAGATGGCTTTAGGCCTAATACTACTCAACGAATACTATAAACTAGATAAAAACAACATGATCTGATGGCTATGATAGTCACAATGATAAAAAAAACGTAAAAACATAGTGATGTTCACTTTCGTTTCACCAGCTCGCCGGGTGGTGTGTCCACTTTTTCTGATGATATTTCGTACTGCGTGTCCAACCTGAAAGAAAACAGACTTTTATAATCACGAGTTTTAACCTTAAATACAGAGCAAAAGCTAATTTAGATTAAACATTTTCAACTATTAACACTGCTGGACATCCACCACGTATTTACCATGTCCCCCAGCCAGTCCAGACTAATAATAAGACCAGGAAATGCAGATCACCACGCCACCTATGTATTTAATTGAACAACAGTGTAGTCGGCTGCCGTTTTCTCCAATATATTGGCGATCTTTATCAGGGGTTAAAAAAAAGTTTCCTACATTTTCAAAAGCATAACAGAACTATTTTCAGAAACGAAGCTATGTTTTCTAAAGGCTTCTTTTTCTAATCAAGGTGGGTGACCTGCCACCTCGAAGGTGACTTGTAAATGTCGGAAGAATCTACATAAATAATGCGCGCGCGCATCGTTGGAAAAACTTCGTTTCACGGAGGAATATGTATCGGAGAACAAGTAGGATACGTCGCCAGGAGAGTTATAGACGCACACTGATTTATATTTACATCTGATTGGTCGTGCTTTGGTCACGATCTCGCCTAGTGATCAGTGAAGATGATATACCTCGGTGTTCGAATCTTACTTGTGTACACTTATGAACACATTGCATTAGTGTCCGTTTGAATTTCTTAATTTTTCGCACACGAACGAATGCGTACTTTTATATATGCATTTAAATTTAACATAACAAGAAAACTTCAATGCAGACAAATAGCACGCTCGCTAATTGCAAGAATTATATTAACAGACTGTTAGTATATATATATATATATAGCATCTAAACAAACAAATTACTTACTTACGACCTATCTACGCACACATACGTGAAGGAGGAAACGTCTATTAGACATAATGACGACAGAAAAAGTAACAAGACGGGATAGTGTCCAGCAAACAAAGCATAATTCTTATAATACTACCGTCCGCCATTTTGTTTCTCTACCCTCAAAATCAGCATGACACAAAATTCAATCTTACGACGTTGCAATAGAGTTTACAGTACTTGTGATAATAGAGCGATTTTTCTCTAAAAAATAGGGAATTAAGATAAATGCCCGGTAGTTTTTGGGACGTTCGTGAGCTCGTGGCCCAAATGTTGTTTTTATTGGATTAAATAGCTGTTAGCTCGTCCCGGTCACGTCTCCGAAACAAGTTGACTAGGCAGTTGATTTGTCGGCGTAGGTGGGGCGAATAGAACAAATTATGTTAAATGATGTTTGACACATGTTATTGTGATGAAAAGGGTGGAGACCAAGCGGGACCATGACGAGCACTTTACTGAATTAATGTTATTAATTGATCTTAAAGTAAAATGTCGTGTCCGAATAGTCAGCAAGGTTCGAAGTCGACGCATCTTTAGAATTCTACCAACTTTTGTATTTTCTTACATGAGCATGGTCGGTCAGGTTAGATTATGCATAAAACTAGTAAAGCTTGATGCTAAATTCTGATAAAACTACAATCAGTTGTGCTAATATTAGGCAAAAGACTCCTGCGTGAAACACATTTGACCAATGCGGAGATGACCGGAGCAGACGAGATTTAATTTGACACAATAAGTAGTGTACAAAATTGATGATGCCGTGACCTCATGTCAATTTCATAGAAATCAATTGATCAGTATCACATCTCTCCACTCAGACTTGGTGGATCATTATCAGTTCAGCCATAGGACGTCCACTGCTTTCCCCATCGATCTCTAAGAGGGCCGGTTGGAAGCGGCCTGCATCCAGCGTTTCTCTACGGTCTCTTTTAGGTCGTATGTCCATCTTGTGGATGGCCGTCCTACGCTGCGAGTACCGGCCCGTGGTCTCCATTCGAGACCCTTTCGGCCCCATCGGCCATCTATCCTGCGTGCTATGTGCCCTGCCCACTGCCACTTCAACTTGCTAATCCGGTAGGCTACTTGGTGGATATTAGGCCGAAAATAAAATTGCCAGGTCCCCAAGGTGACTTGACTCTCTTAACTAAGTACCGTGAAGCCTACGTCAACAAGAAACAATACGGACCAAGAATCTGGAAATTTCCATTACACCCTTGTGTATTAAGACAGTTCACTAAAGTGCATGACAGTTCAGTGGCTTAGCCTTGTGAATGCATTCATGAATGCATCACCCATGCATGCATGCACGCCGTGCCTGGCACAGCTGTTCCGACAACAACACATTACGAGGATTCACGGGGTGAAGACCGTAGAAGGGATCAACAGCTTCGAGAACAGTCCTTCCATATACATGAAGCTCGAGACATCTGTTTGTTTGGGTTTGATGGAATTACGAGTAGAAGTCTCAATGATACAAAACATCGCTCAGGTGAAGAATGAGCTAACCATAGGCCTGCCACATAACTCAGGTATCATCCATGGCACTACAGGAGTGTGGGGCAAGACGACAAAGGACCGTTCCGCCTAAGAAAAGTTTAAAGTGAGCCTATTTTTCAAAAAAACATAATTTATGTATCTAAGGCGACTGATACAAGTCCGTGATATATTTATATAAGCCCAAAGACTAAAATACATAGGAAAAGTTATTTGTTTTGATCTATTGAAAATAGGTAAGTATTGGTGATCAAAATGAATAATATGATTTTATTATTACGATAGAAAATTATTCAACAGCTTGATTAAAATCCCCATAGCAACAAAACCATCGGTATCGCAAGTTCATCATTAAATCCGAATTATTGAAATAAGCCCATATATTCTAGCCGGACACAAGAATCGTTGAATACTCATACATAATTATGTTTCCAGATATTTAGTTTGAGAGTCAATGTTGAGGGTGATTGTCCTGTCCCATCTCCACCGTCCACACTCAACGCTGACACTGACCTGAGATTCTAAATAAGTATACAGTAGCTGTGACGTGAGGAGTGAGGAGTGGTAGGTTGGCTTGAAACCAGCACTGCTAGAGGAGTGGCAGGTTGGCTTGAAACCAGCACTGGTACTCATCACAATTTTGAGGCTCTAAACAGCCCGTGACCGTAGCTTTGCTCATTTGAGCTAAAGTCCGATCCGATTACTCTTTAAATGGATGACTGAACTTGAGTAAACTAGGTATGCATCTGAAGATGACATGATAAATATTGGATCTTAGGTTGTAACGAACGATCACTTATCAATCATCATCATCATCAGTCTCATTCCACCGAATTTCCTTCTTCCTGTTATATAATATACCTTCTTTCACTAAAGGCCACTTCAAGCGTTTCATATTAAAAACTATGACATAAGAAAATAAAAACTAGAGATGGCAGTCGAGTCAAGGCGGAGAAAAGAATCGGTAAGCTTGGTTTTTTTTTAATTATGTATTGAAATTAAGTGTTTATATATAGATTTTTTGGGTGATTTCTAGTCGCACCGTAAAATGACTCCATAAAAGTATGCTAGTACTTAGTACCTCTTTCGATCGCATCGCCACACATCAAGAGGCTCCAGATGTGAAAATGCAGATTTTTTTTCACGATTTCCATGTTACTCTCTTGTAAATGTTGTTCAACAATCACGGGTACTATGGAACCCTTTCTGCCTTGCCGCGTAACCAAAAATGGTTATTAAAACAAGTGCATTAAACTTTGCATCATTAGGTACTAGAACGACCCTTCCGGTTTCAAACAGGTGTAAGCTCGGCCTTTGGCCTCGCTACCATGAACTGCTCTAGGAACACATAATTTCATCCAAATCGGCCCAGCCGTTTTTAAATGTAAGAACCTACTACGAAGTATTAGAAAACATTAAAAAACCCGGTCAAGGCGAGACGGAGTCGCACACGAAGGGTTCCGTACCATTATCTATAAAAACGGCAAAAAAAATCATGTCTGTTGTATGGGAGAATGGGAGTATGGTAGAAATTAGATGAAGATCCTTCACTAAGCTCCGCAACGTCCTAACAATATTGTAAAATAGAGAAACCATTGGAAAATTCAAATGTGGAAGTAGCGGCTGAAACCGCGGGCTGCAGCTAGTGATTTGTATTAGGATTGCGGTGGGCTGAGCGGCAATCACTAGCAATTAACCTCTTTTGTTATCTCGAGACGAGCTCGTTTCATTTACAAACGCGGTAACGTACCTACGCACGTGGCGGACTGGATAGATGTGCGACCCATGCGCCGGCACAAACATAATAGCCGTAACAGACGCAGACCACGAACCACGAACCGCCGTCTGACCAACGGGATAGAAAGAGTGAGAACATTATTTCCCTCTATTTTTCTCTCGGTGGTTGAGGTGGTTGACGTCAGCCATGCTGGCCCGTCTGTTACGGCTATTATATAAACCAAGTGTCGGCAACTCCGGCCCGAGAGTTCCGCTCGCATCGCCGCGCCGTACGGACGTCTTGTCCGCCCGCCGCTCGCTGCTACCCCACCTCTCAGTTGCCGCCGGAGGCCCTGCCCCCGCGCGGTTCTGTCTTTCACGTCAGTGTTTTGTGTAGTGTTGAAACTGTGCTTGTCCGTCACGTTGACCGACCGCTCGTCTTGCGTCCTCAGTCGCTGATCAGGTTAAGCTTCTCTCAGGAGACTTCACCCGGCTGACCCTGCATCGCCGCTGACGCGGGCGAGCAGTCGTTGACAGGTGGCCATACCATCTGGCCACCCCCGTTGTGCCGCCGCGTGTGTTGGGTGAATAGTGCGCGTGCGTGTTAGTTCATTGTTTAGTTCGCTCCAGCCGTTGCCGTTTTCGTGGATACCAGGTACTCACCTCACGTTATCACTCACTTGTTTTTTCGTGTACTCATCTCACATTGTTGTTACTCACTCACCCGGTACTCATCTCCCTGCCCCAGTAGGGAGACTACATTCACCTTAGCCTGTTGGGGGGACCCTTCCCCCCAACCCAATATTGACTTTGTTTTGACTCTGTTTTTTAACTTTGTTTAATTAAGCCTTCCGCTAATATGGCGACCAGGAAGGATCTCGAGACCGCCCTCGAAGCGTTCTCAGGCCCCTTCCTGGCTCAGCTTATTGCCAATCCGGCAGACGCGGAGAACTTTCTCCGCTCCCCAGCGACGTTCGCGGCCTCCTTTTTTACCGGGAAAGCTTCCAAAGCCTCCCCCTCCCCGTCCTCCTCCCTTACCCGTAAGGCTCCACCCAAGCCCAAGCCTGGGCATGACCGCACCGCGGCGGCCAAGCTGACGCCTTCCTTTAAAGGCCCAGCCTCTGCTCCCAAGTCCCGGGCTCCCTCAACGAGCCGCTCTCGCTCGCGCTCTCCCAGGCGCATTCGGTCGCGCTCGCGCTCTGTAGCCCCTCGGGAGAAATCCTACCAGAGGAGCCACTCGCGCGCCTCACTCAAGGTCACGGCCTCTCTCGATCCCATCCCTCCGCAAGAGGAGATGGACACCGCTTGCAACGACGGCTTCACAGTCGTTGGCAAGGGCAAGAAGCGCCCTGCTTCTTCTGCATCCCCCCCTCCTCCGTCCAAGGCCCAGTGCCCATCTTCTGGAGCTATGCCTCCCACCGATGCTGCCGCCGCTCCTCCAACGCCCGCGACAACATCCTCCAAACCCCCCCCTCCTCTTGTCTTACGACGAAGAGAAGACTGGGAGCGCGTCTCCCAGATTATGTCCGACAATGACATAAAGTTCGTCGCAAAATCCGTCAGTGACGGAATTAGCATCAGGGTTACCACCTCTGACAACTACCGTCTCCTGACCAGAGTTCTCCGGGAAGAGAGCCTAGCCTTCCACAACCACCCGCTTGAGGAAGAAAAGGTCCTCCGCGTCGTCATACGCGGCCTTCCCAAAGAGATCCCCGTGGATTCGATCCGCGAAGATCTCAAGGACCAGGGTTTCCCCGCCCGAGAGGTCCACCGCATGTACCGCGGTAGGGCCAAAACCCCTCTTGACCTCGTGTTGGTCATCTTAGACAAAACACCAGAGGGGAAAACCATCTTCAATCTGAAGGCGGTTCTTAGCCTCTCCGGCCTCAAGGTCGAGACCCCGCACCGCAAAGGTGTTCCCGGGCAGTGCCACCGCTGCCAGCTCTACGGGCATGCTGCCCGCTTCTGTCATGCTGCTCCTCGCTGCGTCAAGTGCGCCGGCGAGCACAGCACTTCCGAATGCTCGCGGGAAAAGGGCGACCAAACCCCGCCCAGTTGTGTGCTCTGCGGGACCACGGGACACACCGCGAACTATCGTGGTTGCCCCAAGGCCCCGAAGGCCGCAAAGGGGCAGGGCAAAACCCCTCGTCCCCACCAGCTTTCTCACTCCAAAGGAGCCGGCTCTAAGTCGAAACTCCCCGTCACGCAGGCTCCCAAATACGTGGACGCCCCTGCACCGTCAACCAATGCATGGACCAAGCCCCTGCATGCCCCTCAGGCCTCCCAGCCGCCCACTGCAACTCCGGCCACCACATCTGCTCGCGTCCAGAACAAAGTCCGTCCCTCTCTCGCGCCCCATTCGGCCCCTCCCTCTTCAGGCCATTCTGGTCTAAAGTCGGACCTCGCCTTCCTGGTAGAAATTGCCACGACCCTAGACTGTGAGGAAGTACGGCTGGTAGCCCGCAAAATTCGGAATGCTGACATCACCGACGTCTTCGACGTCCTGGCAGAGCACTCCACTCTTCTTGATTCAATCAAGCGTCTGTCCCCTCGTCTTAATTCTGGTAACTATCATGGATAGTACACCTAAAAGACTGAGACCTCGTTCTTTATCGTTGGCATGGTTCAATGCCAACGGCCTCTCCACAGAATCAAGGGACCAACGCCCCCTGATTCACCAATTCCTCTCGACCCATCAGGTCGATGTTATGCTTGTGAACGAGACTTTTCTAAAACCAAGCAAGAGGGATCCTAGGATCGCAAACTACTTGCTGGTACGTAATGATAGGACTACCGCCATGAAAGGCGGGACTCTTATCTATTACAAAAGGTCTCTTCACTGCATTCCTATCCCTACTCCTCCCCTCATAGCTATGGAAGCGTCCTGTTGCCGTCTCTCGATGACCGGTCATCAGTCCATCACACTTGTATCTTGTTACCTCTCCGGTAACAAGACCCTCCACAGGAGCGACCTCGAGGCCCTCCTGTCTCTAGGAAGCGCCGTCATTCTGGCTGGCGATTTCAACAGCAAGCACCTCATGTGGGGATGCAACGTGTCCAATGTGAAGGGTAACCTCCTGAACTCCCTCTCTGACGAACTCAACTTTGATATCCTCCCTCCCAGCACCCCGACAATCTTTCCCTCCAACCTGGACCTAAGACCTGATGTACTCGACATAGCACTTCTTAAAGGCGTAACACTTCGTTTACGCTCGTTAGAGGTGCTACACGAACTCGAATCTGACCACCGACCCGTCCTTATGCGACTAGGCCCCGACCCGACTGACAGACCTCCTGAAACCAAGACCGTGGTGAATTGGAAGCAATTAGGCGAAGCCCTAAAGGCGAACAATTCTCCAGACTTGGACAAAATCCCCGACGACATCGTGACCCCTGACGACGTCACCACCTCAATCGACGCTCTCACTAGCCATCTTCGCACCGCTATAGGTACATCCTCCAAGCAGGTCCCAGCCGAGGAAGACCAACGCTGGGTCCTGCCGGAGGACGTGAAGGAGCTTCTGAGAGCGAAACACGCTGCCGCTAGGGCCTTTGACTGGTATCGCACCGAAGATAACAGAGCCGCTCTGCGGTATTACGAGCGTGCCGTAAAAAACCGCATCAGTGAGCTCCGTAATCAGAGGTGGGATGACCTACTTTCAGGGATTCAGCCAACCCACCAGGCATACTGGCGGTTGGCTAGATCTCTGAAATCTGACACCGTGACTGCTATGCCCCCCCTCACCCGACCTGATCTCCCCCCCGCTTTCGAAGACGAGGAAAAGGCCGAATGTCTAGCCGAAAGCCTCGAGCAGCAATGCTGCCCCTCTTTAGCTCAGGTCGACCCTGCCCACCGCGAAGCGGTGGACAGCGAAGTCGAACACAAATCCTCCACCCCGGCCGTTGATACCCTCGAGCCAGTCACGGCTTCTGAGGTCGAGTCGATCATCAAGGGCCTCCAAGTCAGGAAAGCCCCTGGTGCCGATGGCATCTCAAATAAAGTGCTCAAGCACTTCTCAGTCTCGCTTGTGTACCTTCTAGTCAGCATCTTCAATGCGGCCATCAACAATTCTATCTTTCCCGATGCCTGGAAGTCTGCCGACGTAATCGGCATTCACAAACCAGGTAAAAAGGCTTCTGAGCCCTCCAGCTACCGTCCCATTAGTCTCCTCAGTACTCTGGGGAAGATTTATGAGCGCATCCTTCTGAAGCGCATCTGGTCCCACATCAGGGACAACAACCTCCTCCCCGACGAGCAGTTTGGCTTTAGAGCCAAACACTCCTGCGTCCAACAAGTGCACCGCATCACGGAGTACATTCTTGAAGGTTTCAATAAGAAACCATCCCACGGCTTCACCCACAAGCCCATCTATCAGGGCACAGTTGCAGTCTTCCTCGACGTCGCAAAAGCGTTCGACAAAGTCTGGCATAACGGGTTGATATACAAGCTATATCAATTCGGAATGCCAGACCGTCTTGTACTCATCATACAAGACTACCTCACGGCTCGAAGCTTTCGCTATCGCGTCGAGGGAGTTCGCTCCTCACCTCACTCCATTGGTGGCGGTGTCCCTCAAGGCTCCGTCATGGCACCTGTTCTCTTCACGATTTTCACAAGCGATATTCCCCGATCTCCCAACGTGAACATAGCTCTCTTCGCTGACGACACCGCCCTCTACACCAGAGGGTGGAACAAGATCATCCAGCGGGCCCACCTTCAACGAGCCCTCACTCACCTAGGTGACTGGTTCAAGAAGTGGGCCATCACGGTCAATCCTGACAAAAGTGCAGCAATGTACTTCCACCCATCCAAAAATCCCCCCGCTAAACCCATCACGCTTCACGGGAAGCCCATCCCTTGGACACACTCCACCAAATATCTCGGCGTGACCCTCGATCGTCACCTCACTTTCTCAAAACATATCCAGATAGTCCGCAACCGAGCGGCTTTCTTCCTAGGCCGTCTCAGCCCCATCCTTGGCGAGCGTAGTAAATTGTCACTTAGGAATAAGCTGACAATTTACAAAACTTGCATCCGTCCCGTCATGACTTATGCCTCCGTGGCGTTCGCCCACGCATCCCGCGTTGACCTGGACAAGCTTCAGGTCATCCAAAACCGTTTCATACGCAGAGCGGTCGGCGCTAGCTGGTACATGCGAAACGCCGATTTGCACTGCGATCTCGAACTCCCGTCCATTCTTCAATATATGAAGCACACTTCCCGCCGCTACTTTGAAGCGGCGCCCCACCATCCCAACCCTCTCGTAGTCCAGGCCTCGAACTACTCGACAGACACGACAAACACTCCACCCCTCCGTAGACGCCCCAGAAATATCTTAGGCGACCCGGACGACCCCATCGCCGTCGTCACCTCGGCGGCGTTGGGCTCGTCCGATCCGACTGCTCCTGGCAACAGGAAATATTCAGTTTTTGGTATAGGCGCCGGTTACCACAGGCACACACACACACAACGATCTCGCCGGCGGGATCGGAGACCCCCAGGATCTGTTAGAAGATCGGTTAGATTCTCTCCAAATAATCATTCAGTTCAACAACCTACTAGGGCCACAGGGCACACCCCTTCTGGGGTGCCAGGGCAAGTCTAATCTCCCACTCCCGGCGACGGTCCAAGCCGAGGCTCGTACCTCCGAGGTGCCCTTGCGCTTGTCGCCCAAAATCTAAACCATGTTGGCCCAACGCCCTCTGCGTTCACCAACTAGTCCGGTCAAGCTGTAGAGGCCGCAAGGCCAACAGCAATAAGTCACATTAGAAAAAAAAAAAAAAAACTCCGGCCCAGACGGGTCGGATTTTTTTCGAAGAGAAAATTTTCTCTTTCTCTCCCTTTGGTCAGACGGCGATTCGTCAACTAAATCCGTCACGTCTGTTAGCTACTTTATACATAGGATAATTATCAATATAAAAACCGACTTCATAAAAATTACAGAACTGGAATTGAAATGGGACCACACTCGAAACACCAGCTTTCAAAAAAAAAAATAATCTTCAAAACCGGTTCACCCAGTCCTAAGTTATGAGGTAACATTTTTTTTTTAAACAGTCGAATTGAGAATCTCCTCTTTTTTGGAAGTTGGTTAAAAAGTAATAGGTACCTACCTATTACTTTTAACTTTTTGTATTAGTGGCACAGTGCAATATATCGGTAATCGGTTCCGGTAACGGTCGGCAGACTCATCTCTAAACCAAACCATGGTATAGGAAACCTCCAACCGTTTCAAATTAATGGCGAATAGGAATTAATTGAATAGCGCAAATATCCCCGGAATTAGGGCGGAGCTCTTCTTTGTCCCACTGAGAGTACAGTCCACAGTACAATCAGGAGCAGTAACTCTACTACGCACAAATCATAGAGCACGCGTTACTTGCAACCTGTTCTTTTACAAAAAGTTTATTTTAATTAAAAATGTTGATGTAATTAGTAACGCAATTTAATATGGGCATTTTTATGTGTCTTAAATAAACGATTTAAGTAGGTATTCCCACATTTTATCCCACAAGTTTTTTTACAATATATTATATAATATATTATAATATATATAATATATTATACAATATATTATTAATATTTTCATATTATTCGAGGGTTTTCCTTTTCTTCAATCTTCTATAATCCGCCGCCCCAAAAATACAAACAAAAGAATTAAGTGAATTTGTATTTGAATATTGCCAAATAAAATTTTGACACAGGGTGCTGAAATGTCGACTTCTACCGTCCTTGCTATTTGCTACATGAAAGGATTAAAGGCATTGAGAGTGGAAACTAGCTTTGCCCCATAATTATTGATCCTTGAACATCGAACGTACCAATAATTATATGAATGCTTTTGAAGATAGATTACTGTTTTACCCCACTGCGTTATAGTTGGTCCCCTTTTGATTAAAACGCGTTCTCAATCGAGTAGAGCCCTGAGACGTGGGGCCCCGCTTCCTCCCGGGCCCCTGATTTGATGGACCCTTGTTTCGTCGACAACGTGTCGACTTGTCCTTTTGTCGTGTTGTCGAATGCTTTGTCCACACGTAGCAATGATGTAACACGGGAAGAAAGGAAGTATTTCTGCCCGTTTTCAAAGATAATGGGAAAACGTCTCGTTTTGATTCCATTTTCATTACTTTCTGTTTGTCACTAGATATATTTCTATGAATGAGTTTGTGTAATATTTTGATTAAATCTGGATATTCCTCTTGTTTTTCATTCTTTGAAAAAATATCTTTATTATAAAATATCTTTATTATAAAAGCGAAAGTAATAAACCGGTTTGTTACCTTTTGGACTGGCTAGACTAATTTTGATGAAATTTGGCAAGGACTGATGAGCGTATTTTCGTTATGAGAACAGAAATTACTCTTTAGTTCGAAACGTATTTTAAATCCCCGGCGCAAAAAAGGGGTGTTATAAGTTTAACGTGTGTATAAGTGTGTCTGTCTGTCGCATCGTAGCTCACAAACGGCTGAACCGATTTTGATTAAAAAGTGACTTGATCGATAGTGTTCTTGGCTATGATGGACGAAAATCGGTTCAGTCGTTTAAAGATTATTACTGATACTTTTTACCTACTCATGAAGTAAAAGTACTTTTAAACCAAAACCTGGACCAGATTAGCGCATAACATGGACGATTGGTGAAAGAGAAAAACTTTGTTAATTTGAAAAAGACCCCACTACCACGACCCCACTTTACCTTACCACGGTACCTAAATATCCCGTAAATAATTATATAACTTTAGTGAACAACCGTGATAGTTTAAAACAGTGTTTTTTGAAAAATGCTTATTAAGAGAAGCCTTTTCGTATTCTTATCAGCAAACTCTTTCGTTTGATACCCATGCATATCATGAATTAATGATGGTAGATAAGGACATTTTCTCCGTCATCTAGGGGCGACCGCCTTATTGAATTTATCATCCAGGACCTAAGTGCTTGGGCAGACAAACCCAACGAACCCAAACTCTACCTAAGGGGTTACGTCATTTCGTTTAGTAGCTCGGCCTCTTTCTGTCTCAATTCCTAGTCTCAATCATCAGCCCAGCTCGATGGTACCATTACCATCAACACCACCATCATTACATTGTCACAGAACTTACTTAAGTAAGCCAATATTCAGCTCAATTGGTTGATGATAACTGATCTAAAATTCAGTTGCAAGATTTTTCCCATACATACCACGAATGTACAAACCTACTAACAGGTCAAGTTAAATAAAAGCTTGTAATAATTACCAATATAAAAAACCAACTTCACAAAGATGTCAGAACTGGACCAAATTGAAATGGGACCACACGGGAAGCACCAACTTTCAAATGAAAAAGAATCATCAAAATCGTAAGTTCTGAGGTAACAAACATAAAAAAATACAGTCGAATTGAGAAGCTCCTCTTTTTTGGAAGTAGGTTAAATAGAGGCCTCAAGCTCTGCTCATGTGTATTGAGTTGTCAATAATGATGATGATGATACTCTCAATCATGCTTTACATCTTCACCCATGTATTGTGACCCACACAATGACGACATAACCACATTATCATTGGGCCCACAATACATCACACTAACACTCGTGAAAGTTTGCATGGATGTATGGATGGATGGATGGATGTTTGTTACTCAATCACGCAGAAACTGTTGGCTGGATTTGGATGAAATTTGAAATATAAATTGCTTATGTCCTGGATTAAAATAGGCTACTTTTCATCATCGTCATCATCATCATCAAGACGCGGGTGAAACCGCGGGGCGCAGCTAGTAAACAATAAATGTAGATAATTACTTTGTCTCGGCGACTATTCACGAGTACCTGCCGAAACACGAAGCTAGAAAATCGTTCTTCCAACTCGTTCTTTCTTGGCCCTACAGATCTCTACGAGGTTAACAGTCTCATCAATACCCTCAAGCTCGATAGTGCACCAGGAATAGACTCTTTCTCTTCCGCGTTATTAAAAAGTATACAAGAGTCTATTCTTGTACCACTAGTACATATTTGCAACCTAAGTATAGCATCTGGGATATTTCCAGACTGTTGGAAAACTGCGGTTGTATCTCCCATACATAAAAACGGCGCTAAAGACTGTGTGGATAATTACCGACCGATATCACTTCTATGTATTCTCTCCAAGATACTGGAAAAAATAGTGAACAAGCGTTTAATTGACTTCCTAGAAACCCATGACCTGCTTGCAAGCAATCAGTTCGGCTTTAGGCGTAGAAAATGCACAGAGGACGCTGTACAACTCCTGGCCGAGACAGTGTCAAACCACCTAGACAGGGGTAATAGAAGCTTGGGGGTTTTTCTCGACCTGGCCCGTGCATTTGACACCGTTTCTATCCCCATCCTGCTCAAGAAACTCGAATGTCTGGGAATCAGAGGAAAGGCACTCGACTGGTTTACTAGTTTTCTCAACAATAGAAAGCAGCGAGTCAGAATAGGAGATTACATTAGTGAGGAGCTAGATGTCTCCTACGGGGTTCCCCAAGGAGGAATTTTATCGCCAACGCTATTTATAATATATATGGATGACTTGCTGAAGGTAAATATACCAAACGCAACTCTTATCTGCTATGCTGACGACACGGTTGCTATCTTCCATGGGAGAGGCTGGAATGGCGCTCTGTCTGCGGCTGAATGTGGGATGGCAAAGATAGGACGCTGGCTTAACGCTAATTTACTTACTCTGAACGTTACAAAAACAAACTTCATTGGTTTCCATATAACGCGTGCGACTGAGCCCAAATTCGAAAACATCAAAATTCACTCCGATACCTGTCTGGCTTCTGCTGGCTATTCTGCAACAAATAATTCCGACTGCCTGTGTAGTAATGTGAGCAGAGTCACATGCATGAAATATCTGGGCATACAAATTGACCAAAAACTCTCCTTTGAGCAGCACGTCGCATTCCTATCTAAAAGAGTCAGGAAAACTATTCACATCATGAAGAAGCTTCGATCGGCCGCTAGTCCAGATGTAATGAGTTTAGTGTATACCTCTTTGTGCCAATCATTGATACAGTACTGCATTGGTGTATGGGGAGGGGCCGCAATGTGTTACATGATTGCTGCAGAGAGGGCACAGCGGGCTGTTTTAAAAGTCATGTTAGGAAAACCCCGACGACATCCTACTGTAGAGCTATATCAGGAGGCGAGGGTTCTCACTGTCAGACAACTCTTTATTATGCGTGCGATAGCCAAAACTCACACTATAGATCTACAACTGCACTCCAAACGGAAAACACGACCTACAGCTGCCCCACTTCCGAAAGTCAGGACAGTGTTTGCATGCCGTCTACCACCATACATCCACGTTTTCTCATACAACTTGGTGTGCAAGCACTGTAATCTTAAGGAAATCCCTCACAGGAAAGCCAGAGCCAAAGTAAAAGCGTGGCTCCAGTCCCTCAGTTACAAAGCTACTGAAGAACTCGTTAAAGTCTATGACACCGACTCCTAAAGCAAAATTTCCTCAAACAACTTCACACACACACACACTCACATCACACATGCTAGCATGCATACATACATACATACACACTCACGCACCCATACATTCACACACACACTCTCTCCCATCACACACTCTCACTCACACCCGCAGCGTAGCACAACAAACACATAGTTGACAGCTCGATTGGTTACAATAATATATTGTGCTTCTGTATGTATATATTGTCTGCTTTGTTACCTAATTTAATTTAACTTTACTTATTTTTCTTAGCTTTATAATGTATAATTTAATTGATGTTAATTTACTAGTCCTAAGTAGTAGAAACTCCTAAGCGCGCGCGATCTATCCTTTTGTAAAATCTTCCCAGGGCCACCAAGAGACCGGCCTAGCCGAGTTTGGGGTCCACTGGTAATACATTGTACTTACGCATTATAGTTTAAATAACTCTTGGCATTCTCTACGTTAACCTGTAAACCTTTTGGAAATAAACTTTACTTTACTTTACTTTACTTTACTTTACCTATTACCTACGAGTTAGTATGGACAATATAGTACCTATACCTTCCCTACAACTCAGTGCAACAATGGGTCGGAAATCTGCAGACGACATCAAAGCGTGCTCGGGACCGATCCAATTACGGACATGGATACTTTTAATTAGATAACGTATCTATGCTACCTCCTGCGTATTAGGAGTCTCTTTTGTTACCGTCATAATAAAAAAATAACGAGGTTTAAGAAGCCGATATTTTTTGTAAACCATTTTCATCTTTCACCCAATTTTTTGAAATAAACATAAAAAGATTTCAAGACTAAACCTAAATGTACAAACTTAAACTAAAAAGTAAAAAAGGCAGTTAAACCAGAGATTGAAAGTCCTCGTCAAACCTTTTGTTGAAGAGAACTAAAAACCAAAATGTCATCTTACTTATAGATATAATGTATAAGGTACATTTATTTTTGGTTTTGTTGATTTTTTCAGGAAGTGCTGAAGCAATTTCGATGCAATTGGGACTCTTTTATAACTATTGGGATTCGATATGGGTCACCTCTAAAGTATGGCCTAAAAAAAAAGAATCATCAAAATCAATTCATGATGGCGGAGTGAACGCGTAACAAACATACAAAAAACACATACAGTCAAATGAAAACCTCCTCCTTTTTTGAAGTCGGTTAAAAATATGGAAAGATAAATGAATCGAAATCGATTCACATAGACTTATTATTCTTACCAAAAGTTACCATATGAAGTTACAGCTAAATATCTTGGAATGACCCTTGACGCGAAGCTTCATCTTGAAAATAACTTCAATAAAAGACAAGCATAAGGGAAGGGTTCCATAGCCAAAGCCATATAATTGTTGTTCTCATGAATGGTACCACAATTATTATGGCTTGGTTATAGAAAAATTCCAACGAACAAGTCTCGGAGAATTTAGCCAAATTTCAGATAATTATATATTATTAGTATGATCTTCATTTAAAACGTAATGTTGTAGTTATAGGGAAGCTGCGAAGCTGCAGTTCCATCTCAGCTTCTGGAGGTTCTACCGAGCAGGTGGCATAAGTTGAGCATCGACGCAAAGTTGCCAGTCTATCAGTTTTTTATCGGTTACATTTCAGAGAGTGTGCATCGGATCTGAATTATCTAATTCCCTCCTGCCCATTTTTCTATCGGACTGCCAGAGCGGGGCACGAAAAATCGACACCGCTTTATTTATGGTTGATATTCCGATAACCCGTACGAAGCGCTTGGATTCCACTTTTATTGTGCGTACTGCTATTCTGTGGAATGCGTTGCCTGAGTGGGTGTTCCCCGGTAGTTACAATCTGGGTGTCTTCAAATCACGAGTGAATCGGTTTCTTCTAGGCAAGCGTGCTCTATCGTATCGTATACCACATCATCCCTTAACATCAGGCGAGTTGTCGGTCAAACGCAAGCCTTTTTATGCATTAAAAAAATATAGTAGCCATCTTGTTGCACATGGCTCGCGTCTTCCAATCCTTACCAAAGCCGCAATAACAGCGACTGCTAATAGTGTACCAATAGCTGATGGTATATTGATGTATGTCGTGTGAAGTTATAGTAGCCGGAAGTAGCATACGTCATATATTCATTTTATTTATATTACACGGGAATTACTGACGTAAGATTAAGCCGGTTACCCCGACTAATTTCAACCGCATTCTCGCTTTCATTCAGTTTCATCCTTTTCAGTTTTCATAGGATGACTCGATAGAGAGTCTTCGTCACTCGTCAGTGGAATGTGAACTTCAAACATGATGTACTCGTTTGTAAGTCGAACGTTCACGTACAATAGTTTGTAAACATCCTTTATCTCTGCTTGAATATTTTCCACAGGAAAATTTTTTTTTTCGGTAATCTCCCCGAGATCTCATTCAGTTGTTTGATCAGATTGAATGGAGAAAAGAGATGCACATCTTTGTGACCTTTGCAGACGTCAACGAGTGCGGTAAACATCATCTCCTGAATGTTTTTCAAGTTAGCAGTAAGTGCGCAGTAAGCTATAATGAGCTGAAGTAGTTATTTGCCATGAATCTACCTATAGCTATCCAAAACATCGAAAAATACTCAAACTCATGAAAAATCTAACTACTTACTATGGTTGAACTTGTAAAATAGAATAAGAGATCATAATATTATTATGAACGATTTTGTCATGAACTTGATCATGAAGGCAAACTGCTATTGAATTGTCTTCGTTTCTCATTATCATGATCTCATTTTCAATAGTAGTTTGATGCTTCATGAGTTCATGTATTTATCGTTGTTTTGGATGGCTTGAAAGTCTTGTCACCAACATGAAACTATCAAAACTTGAGTCGCAGTTTGGAACCATCATGGCCATGATAGTAGTATTACATTCTCTTTGAGTTATAATATTTTTTAAATAAGCATTGAATGATTATTATTTTGACGTGTAACACATTGTTATGAGTGAATAAGTATGATCTACCACAACAACATACTGCAGGCCATACATAAACATTTATCTGATCATACAGAAGCTTCGTGGACATTATTTCACATGAGACCATACCATTGACCATAGACAATAAATGATAGAACTTTAACTGCGATGCAGTTCAGTGCACGGCCTGACCCGGATACCTGGGCCCCTAACTTAGCACGCAGGGCTGCCACCTAGAGTTTGTTAAAATTTACTTCACCAACAGACGTAGCCGCGAACATTGTATGACATTTTTAAGTATAGGAATTGTTGGAAAAACTCGAAGTTTCTAAAAACATTATTATGGAGACTAAGAGTAAAAGATTATTTGGAAGTTCTAGTTGGTAATATTAGGGCTTTTTGTAAATAAATATAAGAAAATATAGGTACCTATGGACAGTAGGTATTATATAACCAAGTACCATGGTAATCTTCAGCAAAGACGTGATCTTCAGGGTAGATTTCAGCGCGGTATAGATTATCTTATCGATCATATGATCGAGTGACGGATAAAATCTTGGCAGCGCGTGAGTTTGATATTTTAATGCTAATAGATCTATGGACGTTCATTTATCAGCACACGAATAGTGAAAACAACAATAATGTTTTTTTTTTTCTATTATGTAGACATTTCATAGAATGACTACTGAATGTTTAAAAAAGGATACTTAAGGGGGCTCTTTTCTTTTGCAGCTCTCTCGCTCACAGATTTTTACATTATTGACGATATAAAATTACCGAGTGTGAATTTACAAAAAGTGACACAACCAAGTTTTGCTGACTATCATAACATTATAAACAAAAAAATTTTTTGTTTATAATGTAATAAATATATTATAAACAAAAAATTTTTTTTTCGATATCTTTTAATTTGACGGAGTAACATAGGTAGGTAACAAAAAAATATCACTTGTTACCATTTTACTTGTCAATGCATGCCCGACAAGTGCCAACCCTAGTGTCACTCCACAAGTGTCCACATCAATAAAGCGCATTGCATTGATCAAAATACGAGTTTTTTATGACCCCCCCCCCCCCCCTCACGCTGTGCCACCCCGCACAGAGGTAAGTACCATTGCTATAGGTACAAGACAAAAGGTAAAGGGCAATGAACGAAGGTGAACTTTACACAGGGTGTATGCTGCTTACCATGAGTTCATTTTAATATATAATTATTCCAGACTTATGATGATGTCTAGTAGGAATCATAGATGACATAATTCTGGTACAAAATGTATATCCTATTACTCATTTTGTCCCTTAAGTTCATCAAGAGTTCATAGATATGATTCAAGAAGGCCATTGCTACAAACGCCTACTATGGCAATGTATATCCTCACTTGAGTTACGGCATAATATTTTGGGGGAACTCAGTTGAAGTAAAGTCTACATTTATTTTACAAAAGAAATGCCTTCGTATTATTTATAATCTAGAAAGTACTGATACTTTACGAAATGTATTTAAAGAAAATAGCTTCCTCACCGTTACAGGAATTAATATATTAGAATTATGTTTATTTATAAAGAATAATGGAAATTACTTCTTTAATGTTCACTCAAGTCGTGCTGACATATTGCGTTGTAAACAAAAATACAATATATGCGTACGTCAAGTAAATAATTCCATGTTTTAAACTATCACGGTTGTTCACTAAAGTTATATGTTTATTGACGGGATATTTACCGTGGTAAGGTTGTGGAAGGAGCTCCCGATATTTCGGCGCAGTTACATGCACCATGTTCACGGGAAGACTGTTCCTGTGTTGACTGACATGTTCCTTCCACAACCTTACCACGGTAAATATCCCGTAAATAATCATACAACTTTAAATAATTCCATGTTCTACAATAGGTCCTTCTATAATGCCATTAAAATTTATAATCATTTGCCTACAGAATTGAAATCATTAGAAATACCACAGTTTAAAATTAAATTAAAATACCTTACCACGGTAAATATCCCGTAAATAATCATATAACTTTAAATAATTCCATGTTCTACAATAGCTCCTTATATAATGCTATTAAAATTTATAATCATTTGCCTACAGAATTGAAATCATTAGAAATACCACAGTTTAAAATTAAATTAAAAGCCTGGCTTATAGTAAAAACTTATTATAGTCTCAAAGAATACTTTGATGATAACTAAATATTTTAAAATGTAGTACTAGTACTATTTATATAACAAGCATCAATATAAATACTTATTGTATAATGTATATATATGTATAATTATTATTTAGTTTTATGTGAAATGTAAATTTGAAATGTGTAGTGTAAACGCTTTATGCTTAAATATTATTTAGTTAGTTTTATATCATTTTTCGTACATAATATATACGGTACATTAAAATTGTACGCCAGCAATGGGTAAACTGTTGACACACTGCTTAAATTATAATGAATATCTTTTGTAGACAGTTTTTGCAATAAATTTATTCTGATTCAAGAAAATCTGTTCATCCGTTTGTTCAGACTATCAGCTTTTTAACAGACTTCCAAAAAAGAGGACGTTCTCAATTCAACTGTATTTTTTTTTTATGTTTGTTGTCTCAGAACTTTCGATTGGATGAACCGATTTTGATGATTATTTTTTATATGAAAGCTGGTGCTTTCCGCATTTTAATTTGGAAACTTTTTTCTGTCAGTTCTGAAACTTTTATGACTTGCGTTTGACCGCCAATTCGCCTGATGTTAAGCGATGATGCGGTCTACGATGGAGCACGCTTGCCTAGAAGAAGCCGATTCACTCGTGATTTGAAGATACCCAGATTGTAACTATCGGGGAACACCCATTCAGGCAGTGCATTCCACAGACTAGCAGTACGCACAATAAAAGTGGAATCAAAGCGCTTCGTATGGGTGTTCGGAATATCAACCATAAAGCGGTGTCGATTGATTTGCACTTGTTCAATATATATAAAATGTTTGCTTGTTAGTAAGTCTGCACACCCCGTGTACCTTGAAGGGTTACCTCCATACAGCACGACGTATTGTTATTTGCACGTGCACGACTCACTCCATATTTCAGTTTCCCACGACACGACAGCCCTGTTTACTTCAGTGGATTCTCTACACACAGTGACGATGATGACTCGTGTGAATAGAGCTTTATTGTTCAGGGGTGAATAGGTTCAGTTCAGGTATTCATTGATTTGATACATATTTACAATACATAGCGCCCTGTTATAATGATACATGGGTGAGAATATAACTTTTGTCCCTTCTTAAATATATCAATTTTACTTATCTCCGATAAGCTATCACTAAGTGGTTAAGCTAACCTCATATAGGTACAATTGCTAAACTTAATAAAAATAAAAGATAATTGAATCATTAAATCATTGATTTATAATCATTTGCCAAAATGTATTGTAAATATAGAACTTACCCACATTTTCAAACACAAACTGAAATGTTTCCTTCAAGACAAGGCATATTATGATGTTGACGAGTACCTACTTGAATGATACATTTTAATTTACTTTAACAATCTACATATTTAATCTAAACTCGACATTTATTTTGACTAAATCTTATGACATAAATATAATGAGTTGACATGTATAATTTGATAAGAGTTGTAGTCTGATAATGTTGTAATGTGATAATATTTTTAAGGGCCTTACTTAAAAACGTTACTCAAGTTGATCTATGTTTTAAAATGCTCTCTCAACTTCTCGCTGACGGCAAACGTCACACGCGAAAACAAGACGGAGCATATTTAAGCGTATGTCAACTTGAGTAACGTTTTTAAGTAGGGCCCTAAATGTTTAGTTAATTTTTCCTTAGGTCCTTAAATTTGTTTGCATGCCGAAAGGTCGATTATAGGGTAAAGGTCGGTTAAAGGGTAATTTTTCCATCCTATGTACCTACCCATATTATACGCCATAAAATGAATATGAATATGAAAAAGTCATGGTAGCCTATTTGGGAGACCGCTAGACTTGAAAGCGTGAGGTCGCGGGTTCAAATCCCGGGCCCGCACCAATGAGCTTTATGTACATACAGATTTTCATACCACTGGCTTCTCGGTGAAGGAAAACATCGTGAGGAAACCTGCATACGTACGGAGAAGAAATTCAATGGCGTATGTGAATCCACCAACCCGCAACTAGGCTAGCGTAGTGGATATAGCTCAATCGTCCTTTTGGGGGGTAGGCCTAAGTCCAGCATTGGACTATAAAAAGGCTAATTATGCTAGGTACCTACCATTGCTGAAGTTCATAATTTTGGTTGGCGCAGTTATAAGCAAACGTGGCGATTTGCTTGTTTTCTGGTGACCTACGACATAGGTACTCTACCGAATCAGGCACAAAATAGGGAGGAGTGGGAGGACTAGCGTAAGAGGGAGGGCTGGCATAACAAGGAGAGGTAGCGTAAGGCCTATGCCGTAGGGTGCACGGAAATGTTGATAATGACGATAAAACTTCTTGGATATTGCTTAGCGAATATCCTGGAAAGTAAATATCTCTGATCTCTTTGCCAGTTATTCAACCGCCAAGCAGTAGTGTGCAAACGCTGCTGTGTTCCGGATTGAAGGGCAATGTGTCCAGCGAAATTACAGGGCACACAGAGATTTGACATCTTATATCTCGGGGTATCGAGCGCCGTGCATTGCCATCCAGGGTTTTGAACAGTTGAAGTTCAAAATTTTGAGTGTGAGCTGTTATGGGAAAACGACGAGCGACTTCGCTCGTCTTTTGCCCACTCTCTACCATAAAATATATATAATGATAGTACCTACCATGACTGGTGAGTTACCTGAGGTTCCTCAGCCGACAGTCGGATATGACGCTGATGCGGGAGTGCGAGTCCAGCGGCGGCAGGATGGCACCGCGGGACCGCCCGGACACGCTGCAAACAACATACAATATTCACTCTCAACATTTACACATATCGCTTTATACACCAGATTTAAATTTTTACCGACTTCAAAAAAGGAGGGGGGTTATCAATTCGGTTGTTTTTTGTGTTTATTACCTCCAGTACCTTTAGCACGGGCTGTGGACAGATTGTCTTTCCACCGTTTTTATCCCGCTAGAAAGCGACAAACGTATCCATATTCTAGCTCTGTCGCGTCTACGCGTGGATAAAAACGCCGGAAAGACAATTTTTCCACGGCCCGTGCTAGGCCTGCAGCAGGTCTAGCACGGGGCGTGGACAGATTGTCTTTCCACCGTTTTTATCCCGCTAGAAGGAGACAAACGTATCTATATTCTAGCTCATAAAAACGGTGGAAAGACAAATTTTTTTATTTTTTTATTGTAGAATAGGCTTGCGCTTGGCCGCCAACTCGCCTGATGTTAAGCGATGATGCGGCCTACGATGGATCACGCTTGTCTAGAAGAAACCGATTCACTCTTGACTTGAAGACACCCAGATTGTAACTATCGGGGAACACCCACAATTTTTCCACGGCCCGTGCTAGGCCTACTGTAAAGAATAAAGTACGCTTTTTTATGCGCCATATTTCTTGGCATTTCAAATTCAAATTCAAATTATTTATTTGCTAGAATATAGGTACAGGATCGGTCTTAAGTGTAAATAGGTTAACATAATTATCATCATACTACAATTACAGTCAAATTATTAATGTCTATTAATTCTGCATTACATGTTATAATTTATCTTTGAGATACTCGTCAATGGTATAATATGCTTTGTCAATCAGAAACTTCTTCAATCTAAATATAATTTTCCTGGTATGTCTTATGAGCTTCTCTTCAATTAACTTAGCTTTCTAATGAATATCATATGATCAATTCCTTTGCTTTCTCAGCACCCTTCAGCATTCCCCCGGCATATGTCCAATATTTTCATAGTACTAGTACAATAACCCCTCAGTAGTCAGCGTCCTTTTAGCATTTCCTCAACATGTCCCTGGCATCAGTCAGCTGGTAGGCGACATACCTGACTCTACTGAAGACCCTGCTCTTCTCAGGTCGTTTTTTGTGCCGCACCACGGTGGCATCTCCAGCTCCCTGCAGCGACCCCTCAACAGGAGTCGTCGTCTTAAGCGCACTGTACGTGGAGTCCTGAACCACACATGAGATTGAGCCACGGTGAATGGATGGATGGTGGAGGTTTTATGTGAGGGAGTGGAAGGTTTTCTAAGACGTAGAGAATACAGCAAAGATGACAAGAAAAGTAAGGGATGCTACCACCACGCGGGATTCATAGTCGGGAAGAGAGAGTACAAGTAAATTTTAGATTTATGAAAGAAAGAAGGCAAAAAGTTTATGCGTATGTGAACTGATGGGCGATGGGGAAGAAAGGTTCTTGAGTGGAGACTACGAACCGGAAGATGCAGCGTAGGTAGGCCTCCCAATAGGGGGACCGACGACACAGTAAGAGTCGCGGGCATCCAGTGGATGCAGATGGCAGGATGTCGTTCAGTGTGGATGTTAAAGGGGGAGTCCTATGTTCAGCAGTGGACGTCTTCTGGCTGATGATGATGATGTATTTGAAAGAGGAAAACACGATGATGTGAGATAAGAAAGGATGTGGAGGTTAGAATAGATAAGTGTTTGAAAAAGATAATGTGTGGTGTACCTTCTTGGAGACTTCTTCAGTGCTGTAGTCGGTGACTTTCTGCAGGAGTTCACTCTCGGCTGCCAGGTCACTGGACTGCGAGCGCTCCGGGTCCTGCACATAATCCCACACCCCACTCATGTCCGCTAACACCACCAGCGGCTTACGTTTCACCTAGAGCCACGACAATACACATCAGTACTGCGACAACACGGGGGTCACACGTACACTCTGGCATCAGTTCAGTGCGCGATCTTAGCATCGATCACTACTTGTACACTGGCATATAGCAAATGTGACAGAAAGCGTTAAAAGGGCGCAGATACTACGCTCATCTCTCTTTGACCATGATTCCAGACTGATACCAGACTTTACGTGTAACCTACGATTAATTCGTCAAGCCCTCGACAATTTTGAGACGTTAAAATATAAAAATGCGCTATCAAGTTCGTTTGACATTCGCGTCAATACTGCGTATCCATCAAGCTGCTGGTTTAAGCTTTAGATGATAGAAGGATAGTCATTTAATCAATATGATAAGGTACCAGGCTAGCATATGAATTAAAGAGGCGGTCGAGTTTTCAAGTTAACTTAAGATTTTATCAGCTTGACGAGTACGCAGTATCGACGAGTTTGCCGTAATATTAAGAGCTTATGTAAAAATTAAGTTGATTTCCAAAAACTTGACGAATACGCAGTATTGACTAGTATGTCGTGACGGTGAAGTTTGTTTCAAGAGTATATTCCTGTGACGCGGAGTTACAGTTGCGTTGCATGTTTTATTGACACTAGAAGAATGATCTAACTAAAAGAAATTCCCAAAAATTCTGCGGGACTCTAATAATTAGGTGAAACATCCTCCGAATATATTGGTAAATTTAATATAGAGAAGGTGGATTAAACTGCCTCAGTCGTAGCACTTGAGGATAATTCCTTACATGTCTCAGCGTGTCTATGTTTTTCCTTTTTTATTTATCTTTTTTCTAGTTCCGAGCGTTGAGCATTTAATTTTAGCTACAAGTGTCAAATCAAAATGATGAATGAATGAGAATATAATGTTCACCGTGACCAGGGCCGTATAGCTAGGGCCCTAATAAGTACCTGTAACCAGAGCTGCCCTACCTTAAATTCAATTCCAGTTAGATACGACCCTGATATTTTAAAAACCAACTGACTACCCTTTCTTAATAGATCAAGGTAAATAATCAACTGCGAGTAAAAATCAATAAATATCTGCTTCGTAATACTTACATGGCCACCAGCTAATTTTTCTGCTTCAGTGCGCGCGATTTCACTGTCAGAGTACAGCTTCACTTTACCAGGGAACCTAAAACACGCAAAATACAATCAATGGAGTAACTCCCTACCCCTGCCCTGTCGCTCCTGCAACTCTACGGATTATTTGATAACGAACCTAAACTGTAACTACCTATTCTTCTTAGTTTTGAATCGTTGATTCATTAATTATAATATTAGATATTTCTGAACAGTAGGAGGCCACAGAAATGGCGGCAGCGTTGGTCTCGCAAAAGTCAGCCACTGAACAAGTGTCGAGGTACAGTTGGCATACGAGCCGGATATACTCCATGGTTTGTGAGGCACCACAGTCACATAGTTCGACCGGAGCGTCAGTTAGTCCACATACACACATATTGTGTCTGCAACAGCCTATTTACATTCGATGTCGGTTTACGCACTGTAAAGGCTGTAACAGACATGTCAACCTGGCTGAAGAACCGCCCGTCTGACCAACGGGAAGAAAGAGAAAATTTTCTCTTGACTTGTCTGTTACGGCTATAAAAGCGTGCTAAAAAGAGCCTACAGAAATCGTGAGCAATCGTGCCGACGACACACTTATCTTCTAGCTAAGTTAGTTGCTGAGGGCTCCAATGCATTCCTCTGGAGATCCCGGAGCCGGAGTCCTCTTGTCAAGCACTAAGGCTGGTCACCGGTTTTTTTACGTATTATCCCACATGATCTCATCATCATACAGCCCAATGCGACCGGGTATCTTTGTAAATGATGTCTCACCAGTATTCCTGAGGAATCGGCTCAACGACCGGATAGTCCAAAGACGAGTTGCTCGGCCACCTCTTGAGAGGCTCCTCCTGTATGTCCTCAACCACTTCCAAGTCTTGCCTGCACCAGGAGTCCTTAGGCGCGGGATCTGGCAGCTCGTCCGGTATCCAGGACTCTGTGCGGTTATGGATGTAGCAAGGAGGGTATGCGCTTGGCTCCTCACCTGGGTCGTGGCGGTAGAATTGCCTGGCAGATATCGGTATGTCATGTAGTGAAAATATGATTTGTGAAGTACAAAAACAAAGTTTATAGTAGTATCTACCTACATGGTTACATGCTAGACATATACAACTTACGGTGCAAGAGTGTAATGTTTTCCTAATAATATTTTGATCGTACTATTCCTCTACAACGTTTTGCTATTGCTTATATTTAAGGTGGAGAAATAGCCTCTAGGACAAACTTTGGCTTTGCCTTATAAGCCTAGCTTATAAAACAGAATGGTACATTCTAAGGTCAAAATGGTTAACACAACATTCAACAGACTTTTACGCGTAGGAGACTTTTTGTTTGTTAAAATATCTGAACCCTGGATCACATGCGACGGCGCACTCAAGTCGACCGAAGGCTTTCGCGCTACCGAGACTTTGGTAATCGTCTGCCTACTAGCATAGCAGCTGACCCTACTGAATGATACGTTATCAGACTCTTTGGTTATGAGTGATAACCAAAGAGTCCACTGACGTAAAGTCTGTCGTGTCTGGCCGTTAGAGTACCAATCAATGAGGTTGAGCCAGGCCTGCGCGGCGCAGAGCACGGTGAAGGGCGCGTTCTGGCGCTCCATGTAGTGCTCGTAGCCGACCCTCAGAGCCTCCTCCAGGATCTCCTCTCGAATGTCGAACACTATTAGGTCATTTTCTTCCTTTTGTAGGATTTCTGCCCTACAATACAAACAATTCCGTGTGACAGCAGTGGAGTATGGCGAGATATTAATTGATTAGAAGTGTTTAAAATGGATGTTTCTATTGGGTGTGGGTTCGATTCCCACCTAGGGCAAACATTCATGTGAAGAACATTTGTGTTTGATCTATGTCTGGGTGTTAATATTTATTTAAGTAGGTATGTATAAAAATATATATTTACGTATCAATCTCTGGCAGCCATATTACAAGCTTTGCTTTGTTTGTGGTCAGATGACCGTGTGTGCAAAAATGTCCCAGATATTTATTTATTACTGTTTGTCAATTAAAAAATTCACTATTGAACGGCTGAACCAATCTTCGTGTTACGAGTGTACCTATAAGTAACGGCACAGTATATTTTCATCCATAAAAAAGGAAATCCTTGCCCTGGAAAACATTATTTTGATTGGTCTGGTTAGACGCTGTATTTTATTATTTGAACACTTTATTAAGCACTGTTTTAAACTATCACGGTTGTTCACTAAAGTTATATGATTATTTACGGGATATAATTGCGCCGAAATATCGGGAGCTCCTTCCACAACCTTACCACCGTAAATACACTTTTATTAAGGTTCTCATAAATATTAGACGTTGAACGACTACGATGTCAACTTCGCCATATAATTAGGGCTATCTATACTTCTTCTGCTTAGCGTGTGTCCCGGCACGGGCCGGGGTCCGCTTTTCTACTATGGTTCTTCCACTTCGCACGGTCGTTAGCATCATCCTTGGAGAGTTTATTGGCTCTCATGTCATCTTTTACGACGTCAATCCATCGTCGCTTTGGTCGGCCACGAGGTCTTGTTCCAGGGAGCTCAAGGTCCAAGAGTTGATTGCCGACGTACTCCACCGGTCTGCGGAGAACATGACCCATCCACCTCAGGCGACTTTCCTGAAGCTTATCCGCTATGTCTCGTACTCCGAGGCTGCCACGGATGTGCTCGTTACGAATACGATCCATACGCGTAACGCCGCACATCCATCGCAGCATTTTCATTTCGGTGACGCGAAGCTGTTGGACATGACGCTGCAGGGCGGGCCATGCATCGCTACCATAAAGAAGCACCGGCCGGACAATACTTTTGTAGATAAGTCCCTTGAGCTTTGGTGGCATCCTTGTGTCACAAAGGACACAGGTGACCTCTCGCTATTTGGCCCAAGCGGCGCTGACTCGGGCGTTGACGTCGCAGTCGATGTCTCCGGAAGAGTGTAACACGCTACCAAGGTATTTGAACTTATCGGCTTTTGCAGCCAGTTCGTTCCCTATTTGGATAGAGTTATCATTACTGTCGTCGCATGCCATATACTCCGTCTTCGCCACATTTAGTTTGAGTCCTCCGTTTTCAAGCGAGACCCTCCACTGGTTTACCTTACGCTCAAGGCTGACTCTGTCCTCGTCTATTAGTGCGATGTCGTCAGCGTACATCATCGTCCATGGTGCCGGCGTTTGGATATTAGCTGTTACGACATCGAGCACAAGACTGAATAGAAAAGGGCTAAGAGCGGAGCCCTGGTGTACACCAGCAGTTACTAAGAAAGGTCTTGTGTCGCCAACAGCAGTTCTCACTATGGACTCGGAATTGAGGTACATGTCTCTTGTAAGGTCAATATATGCCTCCGGTACGTTTTTAAATCTAAGTGCCCACCAGATTATGTGTCGGGGCACACAGTCAAAAGCCTTTTGCAGATCGAGGAAAGCTACATGCAACGGTTTTCTCTTTTCTCTGTATGCCTCGACGAGCAATCTTAGGGCAAAAATGGGATCTGTTGTTCCGTAACCAGGGCGAAATCCGAATTGACAGTCCGAGACAACACACTCCTGCCGGAGACGACGCTCAATGATGCGTTCGAAGAGTTTCATGGTGTGGCACATGACCTTAATTCCTCGGTAATTATCGCATTCCTGAACACTGCCTTTACCTTTGTGTACAGGCGTGATGATACTTTGCCTCCAAAGATTCGGCATTTTTCGATTCACAAGGATGCGATTAAAGAGATCGGTAAGTAAGTGTAAACCACGAGGACCCATCGATTTCCACGCTTCAATTGGAATGTCGTCTGACCCGACAGCTTTCCGGTTCTTCATGCGTCGGAGACTTATGGCAACTTCTTCCGGTGTTATGGGGGCCACAAGTCCGAGGTTAGGGGGCAACTCAGGAGGAGTATCACAATGATGCTGTTTGTTTAGCAGTTCGCAGAAGTAGGCACGCCACCTCTCCTTCACCATTTTAACATCATGGACCAACATAGCCGAGGAGTCTTTAACACAGAGACATTTGGTGATGTCTTGTGTCGCTTTCTCACGAGCTGTCGCTAGGCGGTACACAAGCTTACGGCCTTCTTCCGTCTCCAACTTTTCATATAGAGGCGAAAGTTGAGCGCTTCGTGGTTTTGCGACGGCTCTTTTGGTATATCGTCTGGCCGCGATGTACTGGTCTTCAGGAGATTTAGTGTCTTGCCATCTCTTGAACAGTTCCTTCTTGTTCCGGGTTGCCTCCTGTACCTTGTCATTCCACCACCACGTTTCCCTGTCGATGGCCCGGCCACCCTTCGTGGTTCCTAAAACTCGTTTTCCCAAAGCAGCGATTGTTGACTGGATCTTCCTCCATTGCTCTTCTGGCGGCAAATCGGCTGAGGCCTCGAGAGCTAAGTCATCTGCGCCCCGGTGGAATTCATGTCGTTTAGGACCATTCAGAAGCCACCACTTGGTTCTGGGTCTACGTGTTTCGGCAACTTTTTTCTTAGGGAATATCCTCAGGTCCATCACAAGGATGCGGTGTTGAGCTGTTAGGCTTTCCCCGGGAATGACTTTGCAGTTAGTTACTTTGCCGATGTGACACCGTCTCATTAGCAGGAAATCTATTTGTGAGGCAGAGAGGCCACTTTTGTACGTGATAAGGTGCTCGGGTTTCTTACGGTCTTCCGTGTTCACGATGGCCAAGTCGGCCACCATGCAGGTTCTGAGAATAGATTCTCCCTCTGCATTAGGCTGACCATACCCGTAGCCCCCACCGTGACCATACCCGTAGGGCTATCTATACTATATAATAATATCTACACTATATAATATTATAAAGAGGAAAGATTTGTACCTATTTTTGTATGTTTGTATGTTTGTAATGAATAGGCTCCGAAACTACTGAACCGATTTGAAAAATTCTTTCACTGTTGGGAAGCTACACTATCCCCGGGTGACATAGGCTATATTATATTTTGTAGCGAGGCCGAAGGCCGAGCTTACACTCGTGCGAAGCCGGGGCGGACGGCTAGTAATATTATAAAGAGGAAAGATTTGATTGTTTGTTTGCATTGAATAGGCTCCAAAACTACTGAACCGATTTTAAAAATTCTTTCACTGTTGGGAAGCTACTCTATCCCCGGGTGACATAGGCTATATTATATTTTGTAGCGACGCCGAAGGCCGAGCTTACACCCGTGCGAAGCCGGGGTGGGTGGCTAGTTTACAATAAGTTCAAAAATAGTACATAATAATATAGAGGCCTAATTACCATGTTCTTTCAGGCACGTCCTTTGGTAAAGCAACTAACGTTCTTGAGTCATCTGATACCTGTAATTTCCTTCCTCTTCTTGATATCTTGTATTTACTGATTTGTGGCGATAAAGAGTTCATAATTTCATGTGTTTAATTGTAGTTTATTCGGTTTAGGTATAAATGTAACTACCTAGTAAAAGTACTCGAAAATAAAATAGGTGTCATTTAGAAATACTCCATGTCATGTGTATTGTAACAAATGAATGACAAACTGCCTACCATTGACGAAATAATATAAACTCATTGCTACCTACCTACCTACCTTTACCTTGTTATGTGTCGGAACCTCAGAAGAAGGACTAAGCAACAATGAGAGCTGTTTTTAGGGTTCCGTACCCATAGGGTAAAAACGGAACCTTCCACCGACCCTACGCTGTCTGTCTGTCTGTCCGTCCGTCCGTCCTACCTTTAAACGGCTGTATCTTTGGAACCGTAATAGATAGCAAGTTGAAATTTTCACAGAATATGTAATGTTACGGCGGATTACCTAAAAAATATAAAAGTCAAAAAGTAACGACATAAGGGGCGTCCCATACAACAAACGTATTTTTTATGTATTTTTATAATTGCTCTCATGTAAAAACGGTAATACGTACAAGCGTCAAACTTGGTATGATTAATAGTAGGTACACACTCTAATCAACAACAACTCTATAACAACAAATAATAAAAAATGTGAATCGGTGACAAATTTCTGTTCATTACCAAGTTATAACTGGTAATTTCGTTACTTGGACGACCTCATCATTTCTTTCACCGAATCCAAATGACACATTTTGTCTACTAATTCTGAAATCGGTTTTTTAAATTGATTATTATTGTATTTTGTGGTGGTACGGAACCCTCAGTGCATGAGCACGACTCGCACTTAACCAGTTTTATTCAACTACCTGTCCTCAGAAGACTGCTCTTTACTATTATGTGTACCTTACCTATATTTAGGTTTTTAATATTACATAATTATTAACGTTGTAAGCTATAAGTGTCTACATCTAACAATTTAGAAATGCGGGGCGGAAACAACTTTCTGCCAAAAAACATCCCCATTCCACGTACCAACAAAAGCAACACACAAAATTATAAGTAGATACCTATGTTTTAATTTTTATCTGGACTTATGGCGCAATATTTTATAATTATAGGTAAACATTAAAAAATGTGTTCAAATAGCGAAAATTAAAAAAATACTAAATTATAAGTAGTAAGGTCAACTCGGCGAAGACCGGCATACTAAATTAAAAAAAATACAAATGGTCTTATTGTGGCTATTCTATAATCTTAAATCCAAATTTGGTTAAACTATATAATAATATATTTAGATGATCTGACAATAAATATGTCGAAATGACAAAGAAACTATCAGTTCAGAAAATAAAAACGATTTTTGAAAACACAGAGAAATAGACGGATTTGGCTCCCATGTCGGTTAAGACCGTCTAGTGGCAAATTTCCCTGGTTAGCGGTAGTTGGCGTAGTTATAGATACGAAGACCTGTGTGAATGAATCAGTGTACGAACGCCAGTTCCTGTAACAACTTAATATTTGTACCCTAACTCTCAGGAATAAGGTTTTATTACGCTTATTTCGCAAAATGCTGCAATTGTCGGGTAAGACCGGCTACGTTGCAGTTCCAGGGGTGCAAAACTTTGAACTTCTAGTATAGCTTCTTTTAATTTCTCTTTCGAATACGACCCTTTTTCCGTTTTTCACGTATATTTTCCCATGGCTAAAATAAATTAAAACTAAAAATTGAAATAAATTACGCCTAGTGCCTTATCGTGAGTGACTATAAGTAATTAATTATCTCTCCCAATCAGATCAATAGAAAATCGGTCACGTGACCATAACAGCAAATCTGAGTGGTTGAAATAATCACTCACAGTCATTCACGAGAGTGTGCTCACGGTGCTGACCCTGTGACAGACGAATGGACAGACAGCAGAATTTGTTATCATTTGAGTACGGAACTGAAAACCTACACATATGTTACACATATACTTTGATTATCAAGATACATAACATTATATTTAAAAAAAAACCGGACATATATTCTTGATTTTATAATATGTGCTACTTTGTAGAACTCTATATTTAGGACACTTTGATAATTTATATAGGTATTCTAGAAAGTCTTAACAAAACACCAAAGGTTGACGATTTCTGTCAGAGGCGAAGACCGGCATATGACATTTATTACCCTCCAAGATCTAGACGGACTTCCCCGCAACATATTTTGAGATTAGTTTTTATTTTCATCAACCATAAATTACTAAAAAACGTCTATAATACTAATGTAATTTACTAATCAAATAGATAAATTAATGAAGAATAAACTTACTTGCATAGATCTGTTGAATATGTGAGTTTTCTTTTTAAATCCTTTTTTTTGTAAGCACGTGGCATACTCCAATGCAAAGGTGCTCACCGTACTAAATTAACAACCTCATTTTTTTCCGTTCACACTATAAATACCGCTATCTATATCAATTAATAAGAACTTAAATGGTTTTATTATTCCGGTGATGGTATTGCTATCTGCGTAGTCCTGCTGAATTCGTGGTAATTCTTGTTGTACGATCTTTCCCGACAGACGGTCTTCGCCGAGTTGACTTATATTAATATTGTTATGGAGATCTATTCTAAATTAAACTGTAATTTGGCCAAGTTTTATACACAAAAGATATAAAGTTCTAAAGAATTAAGCTCAGAATACAGAATTCTAAGGAATTAAGACGTACAGGCAGAATGACAGATGGACAGAACGAACTACCTACTATGGAACCCTAAAAATCTGGCCTAAATTTTAGTTTGAACGAGTCACATTTCAATTTCCGTTTCGAAACCAAGTAGGTTGTAGCATTCGTTATCTGTAGCTAGACTGTGATGCGTTACATTTTCATTAGATAATCATTTATCAGATTGGGATTATTCACCACGGCAATATCGTTATTGAACACTGAAGTGGAGTAGGTAATAAGTAAACTTCGAATCTAACGGCAATCTGCATACCTAACTTAATCGGTATTATTTCGTGTTGAAGAAACTACTTACCAATATTATCCGCCCTTTAAAATATCTATGGCCAACCGGATGTAAACAAATAGGTAAACGTTAACAAAAAGCGGCCAGAAACAAATTTTGGACCATAAACAAACCGTTTTGACAGATGTTTGAAAAAGTGACAAAAACCGAGCGCAACTTACAAAAATCTTTGAAAATTATTTTAGAAAATATTTAAAAGTGCTTAAAGATGAACAATTTCAGTTATTAGGAAAGTGTACTGCCTAATGGACTCTAAATAATGAGTGCTTATTTTCTTTGTTTGGATTTTGTTACCGTATCATTGTAGCGATGTATACTTTGAAGGGTATCTTTCCTGAGCCAAGTGAGTAGTTTTTGACTTTTCAACGTCAATCTCCCGTCTTCGGCATGTCTTCAAAACCTACTTTTATTTCAGAGAAAGAACAGAAAAAAAACTTCATAAGGGAAAATATGAAGCAACTAAAATTAATACAAGGAAAATCTCCGAAAGAGCCAAAATATACCATGAAAGCAGTGCACCCTCCCCGGCTGACGAACCCGATCGCCGCGGGCAGCTCCCTCGGCCAAGTGAAGTCTTCGCCCTCCAATAAGAGCGGAAAAATGTCCCTTAGCGTCGGCAAGACCAGTTCTACTAGCACACGTAAAAAGCATCCTGAAATTAGAATCAAAAAAGGTGACATGGCAGAGTTTTTGAAACGGAAAGAGTTGAGACAGTCGAAGCCGGTCGCAGACTCGGCGGATGAAGACAACAAGTCTACAGACTCTGTTGGGCATCTGAGAGACATCGGATGTCAGACTATCGAGTCTAATCTTGCTCAAAAATTAACTGAAAGTGCTAAATTGACAGTATTATATCCTAAAAAAGAGGGAGATGAGGAGGCCAAGATCAAGGCCAGCGGAGACAGCGGCCACTATCGGAGTCCAGCTCCTGCCTCGCAGACGCCTCGCCGTGCCGGGGACGAAGCCTCGAGCCCAGAGAGGAACCACAGTCGTCTCAACTCCATACTCGAAAGGAAAGACAAAGACCCTTACTTACCATCAGGTAACATTTCTTTTGATATTGTATTTTCTTTTATGTAACCAAGCAAACTTGCCTGATGGTAAGCACCACTCTTGCTCATAATAATTCAGTGCCATCTGGAAATTTTAACTTTATTAACGCTCGCTACTTAGACTCCCAGGTTGTAACTATCGGAGAACACACATACACTCTTGCATGGCACCAATACTTTCCCGTTGACACTGACAAGTGGCAGAGCCACCATGCAGCTGTTGACGTGGCTCTGGCGCCCAGATCCCTGCCACTTCAAACGCAAACATGCGTAACCATAAGCCAGTGCCCTTCATGGGTATACAGCTAACACATTCCACATTCAAGAGTTTCGCATAGTTAAAGTAGAATAAAAAACCTGTTTTGTCGGGGTTTTCGGAATATCAAACATGAAAAGATGTCCCCTTCCCGCGCCTGACTTGGCTGTCTGATAGAGAAATGGACAGAAGGATAAGAGGCAAATCTGATGCACACTCCCCGAATAAAAAAACTGGTAAATTTGAAACTTTACACTGCTGTTCAAAGCTTTATAGCTTACCCAGTGCAAGGGTTACTGATGAGCTTCTTGGCACGTATCTCAATAGACTTATAGCTTGCGCTTGACATCTAGCTCGCCTGTGGTTAAGCAACGATGCAGTGTACTATGGAGCATGCTAAGCCTAGAAGAAACCGATTTATTTATTTATTGATGATAGGCGAGCAGCATAAGCTGATGGGCCTATATCACACAGTGTCAAAATTTAGTATTTATCTGTTAAGATTATCTTCTTCATTCTTATACATCTGTCTAGAATGTCTGTCTTGACTGCAAGCATGCAAAAGCTGCTTTCCCAATTCTTGAAAGGAAGATTAGGAACAATCTATTGAAGTTGCAACAACAGGATCTTCGCCTGATTGTAGGCCTAATAACCGGTCATTGCAATTTGAATAGCCACTTGTATAAACTGGGAGCCACGGACAGTCCACTGTCGTGGCTGCATGAAGGAGAAAGAAACTGTAGAGCATGTGCTGTGGCATTGTGAAGCCACAGAGGAAACTAGAATCGCTACCGGGTTGCATGAGGCTTCGCTACCTTCATCATCCACGCTACCACATCAGCTTGACTTCTTTTAATCGTCATTACGCACAATTCCATCTACGCCACTGGAGCAACTGTGCCAGCGCCCCAGATTCTCACTCGGATATTTCAAGGAGTTGGGTTGGCTCGGGTAGGTTCTGGTAGGGGAAATGCACAATACACCCCAAGCGGGACGTCAGTGCAGGACTTATCGCCCCCATCTCGATTAGAATAATACATCTGTCTAGTTTGTTTTTAAACGCATTTATGATTTACTTGTGAATTAAAGATTGTAACTATCGGGAACAATACAGGGAGCTTAAAAAGGAAGACAAAGAACTCTCCAATAACGTTTTTGTTTTTCTGTTGACCAATGAAACCTGCATTGTCCCTTGAATGATAACTTCCTCTTGTCCCATTCCGGTGAAGAATTACAAACTATCTTTTGAGACAGTGATTTGGGAGTTGGAAACCAAATTCTTGTGCTTCAACCATCTTGTTTATTACTTTTTAGATGTCCAACTATGTAAACTAACATGTTGTGTTTGGCCGGTTTAAGAAAGTTATTTCACTTATTAGTATGTTTCAATTCCAGGATACCAGAAAGGTGTGGTGCCGAAGTACCTGCGCGAGCGCAAGGAGCCGGCGCGAGGGCCGGTGGGCCCGGGAACGGGGTCGGGCGCGACGGGCGCGGAGGCGGGCGGCGCTGCCGACGAAATCTGCCCGCCGGGGCATGTGTCACTGCCTGACAACGAGCGCAAGGAAACGCTCAGGATGCTTAGGAATAGTTAGTAAACATTACAATCTCAGATCAAGCAAACGGAGATAATCACATCACATCATCAGCCAATTAACGTCCACTGTTGTACAGAGGCCTCCCTCATAGAGAGGGTGTTGCCATAATCCCCACGCTTGGCAGGCGGCTTGGGGATCGCAGTATGTTCACGGTGTACTATTAGGACGCTGCTGCCCATCCTTCGGTGAATCTGGTCGTAGTTTTAGGACATACCCGGGTCCAATACAAGGGAGATAATGCCTTGGTACAATTATCGTTTTTGTTTAAATGTTTCGAACACATTTTTCACTATACTTCAACGCAAAAACTAAAACTTTTCACACACACTAAGAAACTTGCAGCAACAACATTAATATAATAGTCCACATGCAAATAACATGGGCTGAAGTCTTCTGCAGCGTGATTTTAACTACCATTAAATCAAGCCTGATTTAGACCAGATGCATACTCACCCACCACGCCAACTTGTCATATCAGCCTTGTTTGTTTCTGAGATTACAATGCTATTCTATCTTCACACCCTATTCCTACTTTTCCAATTAAAATTCTTAAGGTGGAAAAACTATTAAGGACAATAAGGGACAGGTGTAGTACTTAAGCCGATATACCATGGACAAGAAATTTGATGAATAGGTATTTAGCAACTCTATTGCTGTCTCGCTGCGCCCTGACGAGCGAGCTATATACGTGTGCGTGACGAACAGACTGTGCGTGTGTGCGTGCCCGCCCGTGCTCCCGCACTGAATGCCTAGTTGCCTACAAATTCATTTCGCCTCGCAGTCTACTCGGCTAGTTGATATCGGCGTTTGCCGAATGTCGAGTGATTTTTGTTATTTTGCGATCTGCTCATATTTTACTAACCGACTACGCCAAATAGACCAGGGTCGATAATTTTTGAAACCAAAAAAAATCACAGTAGTATGAAACCCATTATTATGATAAAAATGAAAGGAAAAATAAATTACGGGCGATTTGAGTTCGGGAAGTTGGTGGGTTTAAGGGTAAAAAATGGTTCAACTCGATTTCCAGCAAAACTATAAATCCTATGGATTTATAGTTTTGCAATATAGTTTTTGAAAAGTTTAATGGCAAAGTTGTAGGTAATAAAAATATCTACAACTTTGGTCCCAATAATTTTTTCACATAACCTCAAAATTTATGTGAAAAATTCAAATAACCAAGTTTTTAGTTAAAATAATATACATACATAAATAAAAATATTAAATTCATACATACTTATAAACTTAAAGCGAGATAATAACGATACAGTAGCTACTCCAAGAAATAGTACAGTTTCACACGACGCTTGAAAACTTCCTGTGAGGGTGCTGGTCTATAATGTGATGATAGTTACGGAAAGGATTACCATGTACAATTCCTGTGATAACTTTAACTATAATCTAATAATCTAAAGTAGAGGTGTTGTATGAGGACTTGAGGAGATATCCGAGACCATAGATACCTCCGTAACATACTTCACCGTTGTTATGGGTGACTTCAACGCAAAGATGGAACGCGGAATGTTGATGAGTTAAGAGTCGGGTCATATGGGTATGGACAGCGGAATTCGAGGGGCCAGTGGCTGGTTGACTTCATGGAGAAGGAGGAACTCTATTTGATGAACTCCTTCTTTCAGAAGTGACCATGCAGGAAGTAGACGTGGATGAGCCCCGATGGTTCGACCAAAAATGAGATCAACTTCATCATGACGACCAAGAAGCGAATATTCAATGTCTCCGTGATTAGCAAGGTGAAAACCGGTAGCGATCACCGTTTTGTCAGAGGCACATTGAATATCAACAAGCTTGAGAGGTCGCGTCTGGTGAAGTCCACGCTCCATTCTGGTCATACTCAAATCCAAAACTCCAAAGACTTCCAACTCGAATTGCATAATCGCATAATCGCATAAGGCAGGAGCACCACAGACCACATACACACGCTCCACCAGATTATACAGAAGACTGCGGAGTATAATCGGCCATTATGTCTAGCGTTTGTAGACTATGAAAAAGCCTTGGATTCAATCGAGACCTGGGCAGTATTGCAGTCCCTCCAGCGTTGTCATATCGACTATAAGTATATCGAAGTGCTGAAGTGTTTGTATAGAAACGCCAACATGTCGATCCGATTACAGGACGAGAGCACGGAACCAATCCTATTGCAGAAAGCCGTGAGACAGAGAGATGTTATTTCTCCGAAACTGTTCACGAACGCAGTGAAGGACGTTTTCAAGCTCTTGGACTGGAACGGATTCGGCATCAACATCAATGGTGAATAAATCACTCATTTTCGTTTTGCCGATGATATAGTCATCATGGCAGAGTCGCTGGAGGACCTCAATGCGATGCTCAGCGATCTCAGTAGCCTTTCTCAACAGGTGGGTCTTAAAATAAACATAGACAAGACAAAAATCATGTCCAATGTCCATGTTGTACCCGTGCCGGTAATCGTTGGGAACGATACTCTTGAAGTTGTTGACCATTACACCTCTCTTGGACAGATTGTTCATTTAGGTCAGTCCAACCAAAAACGATCAGTACCATCATTCTTGGTCCAACTTGGGCAAAGAGGTCGCCCGAAGAATCCAACTCGGATGGGCAGCGTTTGGGAAATTGCGTGACATCTCGTTCAAGATACTACAGTGCTTAAAGACAAGGGTCTTTGACCAGTGTGTTTTGCCAGTGATAACATATGGTACTGAGACGTGGTCCTTAACTGTTGGCCTTTTGGAAATACTCAGAGTCACACAATGGGCAATGGAGAGAGCTATGCTCGGAGTTTCTTTGCGCGATAAAATCCGAAACGTGAATATCCGCCAAAGAGCCAGAGTCATCGACATAGATATTCAAATTTGCAAGTTGAAGTGGCAAATTGCAAAAATAGTTCAACAAAATTAACTAATATTAAGAGAATTATTTATTTATAAATTTTTCCACTTGTTACGATCGTGATATTCCTGATACACAAGTTACAATATTTTTTTTTTAAATTCTTTCTTTTCGTACTTAAATGTGTTATGTGCGAAAACCACGTCAGTTTCCATAGTAAAAATAAATCATGTTGTGCGTCAACAATTTTGTCCAAATCCTAACTTGCCGACCGTTGCAGTAATGTGCTAAATTCACTTCACGCACAAAACACTAACTAAAGACGAGAACCGTTACATATCGATATCGATGGACAGCACTAATGTGTCGATACAATTATCGACTACATGTCTCTTCTCTAACTGTATACGTATTAGACCGACCCTCCCCTGACCTCGAGCCTCTGCCCGCAGAGCGCAATAAGGACAACTGCAGCTCGGATCGATTTATACCTACGAAAAGTAGACAAAATTATCGTCTCGGATTCTTCTGTTTCCTCATTCAAAAATAGGCCGATTTCATTATTTTTTTCAATTAATTGTTTAAAAAGGTTTGCTCTCGGCTTCTGTCATTTATTTTTGTTTTACAAACTCATAAATTTTGTTTGAGAGACGTCTGAACACGGAGGTAAAAATTTGATATTTTTTGGGATTTTTAAAGGCTCATATTTCTTATAGTACTTAACTTACGAGAAAAAATAAATGACACAAGCCTGGCCATAAAGGAGATAAATTTTATAAAAAAAAAAAAAATGGCTCTAGCGGTATTATCCAGGGAGGAAACAGGAGAATAAGTTTGTATGGACTAAACGCTGCCCAAATTGAGCCTTAATTCCATGTTTTATAAAGAGGCTTTGATTTTTTGATGATTGATTCGGTTTCTTCTAGGCAAGCGTGCTCCATTGTAGTTGAGTAGGTGGTAAAACAAGCCTATTACAAAACATGTATAAGGTCGGGGGAAAAGTTTCTTCGTATTTTATTAACAAATTCAAGACATATTTTTTTCAAGTTTAATTACATTTAATTATAATATATATGTGCCATTTTGTTCGATAACTTGTTGCCATCTTGTAGGTTCTTCTTGTAGGAAATTTTGGGACTTCTGATCAAAAAAATGCAACAAGTAGTTTTGACAGTCCTCTCTGGATGTTAATCTAACACTACCCAAAGAATTCTGAAGAGACCGAAACAGGTGGAAATCTGAGGGTGCAAGGTCAGGGCTATATGGTGGATGCATTAACACTTCCCAACCAAGCTCTCTCAATTGTTGCTGAGAGGCCAAAGATGTGTGCGGTCTGGCGTTATCATGATGAAAGACCACGCTCTTTCTGTTGATCAATTCCGGCCGTATTTTCTCAATTTCTTGTTTGAGTCTCATCAGCTGTTGGCAGTAGAGATCCGAATCGATGGTTTTGCCCGGCGGTAAAAGCTTATAATGAACGATGCCCTTCCAATCCCGCCATACACACAGCATCACCTTATTACGTGTTAATCCGGGTTTCGCTACAGTCTGTGGTGCTTCACTGCCCTTTGACCATGATCGTTTGCGCACATTCTTGTCGTAGGTGATCCATTTTTCATCACCAGTGATCGATCTTTTCAAAAACGGTTCACTTTCGTTACGTTTCAACAGATAATCGCAAATGAGTACACGATTCATTTGGTTTCTTTCAGTGAGCTCGTGTGGCATCCAAATATCGAGTTTTTTTGTATAACCAGACTTTTTCAAATGGGTCAAAACTGTTTTGTGGTCGATCCCCAGTTCTTCAGCTACGTCGTAACTACTAATATGCCGATCTTGCTCCACTTTTTCAGAAATGGCATCAACTTTATCCGTAACAGGGCGACCAGAGCGAGCTGCATCTTTGACATCAAAATTCCCGGACTGAAAACGCTTGAACCAACATTGTGCTACTCTTGATGACACTGCATTAGGTCCATAAACGTCACATATTTTATTCGCGGCTTGTGTCGCATTTTTCCCTTTTTTGTAATAAAACTTCAAAATATATCGAATTTCTTCGTTAGATTCGCTCATTTTATCGGACAAAAAAACAATTGAAAAATGGCGGGAAATTGCTTTTTACTTTTTGTATTCCTTTTTTAAAATGTCATATTTTTAATGTTATCAAAACCAGCCAGATACAAACAGTACAACCGATGAGATTTTACTACAACTTTATACATACAAAATACGAAAAGACTTTTTCCCCGACCTATTATATAAAAAAAAAAACTGGCATAGCTCACCTTTGGTTTGGCCCTGAGTGTCATCATACTGAGGAGGCGATTAAACATGAGGTATGCCAGCCTGGGTCGATGCTCGACACTAAGGTTTACCTTACTATCGAACGACTTGGGGCTTTACTGTTTAGGTGATAAGAAAAGTTACACAACCTAAAATCGTATCTAGGCGCGTTAAGGTTCAAGATCGCGTGATTTCCCAAACTGCGCTGTTTCAGCACTAATTCGAGCCCGTGTTAAGAGTTAGCCGAAAGACACCTGGGCAGGTTCATGTCATGTTTGATATTTTAGAAACCCAAATGAAGCACCTGTGATTTCACTTTCATTCTGCAAACCTCTAGACAGGAATGTCAGCAATTTGTACACAATTTATAATTTTCTCAAGCATTTTGCACTGACATGGTTGGAAAATGTGTACCACGCGGTATTTTGCGGTTTCTTATGTCTCTATACGAAGTTACTCTCATAGAGACTTGAACCTAAAGAACAGGATATGGTACAGACTACATATTCCCAAAATCTATAAATGCCACTCAAAAAAAATAACTGGGCAAAAGACTGGGGGGTTAAAACTATAACAGAAGTATTGAATGCTCTCTCAATTTTGCAGGTTTTGCAGAGTTAGTAAGTGAACTAAACAAGCTGCCAGTGAAGACGGACACACTCCGGATGAGAAACAGGAAGATGGAGCTGGAGAAGCAGCTCACCAAGCTCGAAGAGGGCATCAAGGTGTTCTCGCGGCCAAAGGTCTTCGTAAAGATCGGAGAATAACTACCACCATGTACATAGAGCTCGCTGGAAACTGGACAAAGTACTAAATTCTTGTGACAATATAAGTGAGAAGTATTATGAAAGCAGTGTAGTTTCTTTCTAATTAAGAAATTATGAATTTTTACGTGTATTTTTCAATTTTGATTAGTATCTAGGACTAGTTCAGAGCCAAATTTAAATGTTACCTATTAGTGGTCTGCCAAGTAAATTGTTGTGATCTCAAATGTAAGTTATGTTCTTTCTTGTATTGTTAGTTTAATTGTATGTTATTGTTGTATCTAATATAATGTAATGTTTGTACGGTATACAGTGTTTCTATAATTTTTTGGATATTTAAATACAATTTATTGTGTTATCCAAACATTTGATTCTTTGGAGAAAATAAAAGGGGTTATATTTGTATAGAAATTGTATTTCTATAATTTTTGAATTATTATTGAATTTCATTCAACATAATAACACAACATTGACTATGAATTTGAAGAATGATCTTCCATAAGCTAGTAGGAAGCATAGGGCATGCATATTAAGGCTCACCCTTTGTAGGCACTACACAACCTTAGATAACTTACATTATAGCTAAATCGGGCACACAATTGTGACTTACAGTTGTGAGGTTTATTGAATAGTGAAAAAGACCTAATCCATCAGTACAATCTATCACCACATTAATAAATTATTTTTTGGTAAAAATTACTAAAATAAAATGTATTAGTGGTAATAAAATAACTACACTACAAAATAGAACAACAACCATCATGTAACAACTAAGCGCTGATGTTCTGTGCTATAATTTCCTAACATGTTGAAATAGATGATGGTTAAATATAATGGGCCCCTTCCTGTAGAGGACCTCTTCGTCTTTGTGCCATTTGTACAATGAGAAGTCTGGGAAGAAGAATTTTATCTCTCGCTCTGCTGAAGATGGTGAATCTGTAATTAAAAATATAACTTACTACATACACTACACAAGACGATGAATCACCTGTTCAGACCTGTCAACTGCAGATGAATCACCTGTTCAGACCTGTCAACCTGTCCCTTTACAAGATGCAGATCTATAAGCTTGATCAGGGCAGTCTTTAACCTATTGGAGGCTTTGGGCACATTAGGATAATAATGGACCCCCTATGACCTTAACAGAGCCCTATTTTCGGGCGAAAGTAGAGTAGCTTCGCGCATGCAAAACCTAATAAGCAAGTAGGTAGTCAAGATTCAGGGAGCGTCGCGATGGTGATATTAAATTATGATTAAATTAAAAACTGATGTATAGGTCCGCTCAGAAGGACATGAGCTTATTTAATGCCTTTTAAAATCTTAACCTACTTAGATGTAACACACTTAAAATAGATGAGGGGTCGAAACAATCTCGAGTGGTTGCAAGCCCACGCCGCGTCTACCTGCTTGGGCTGCTAACATAAGTTCTCCCTCCTCAAGAGCGAAATTGCCTGGGAAAGAATTTGAATAGGACAATTTCGCTAACACACAAAAAACAATATTAAAACTATTTTGTCTCATTTGAAAACGCTATACCTATGCAGAAAGTCATGCATCAAAACTATTACACAATACATCGAGCTATATACGTAGTAATATAGCTCGATGACACAATATTACAAATAGGTGAAGTTTTTTTTTTTTCTTAACTAATAATGCCTTATTTACTACACCTTATATTACGAGGTAATCTAATGACACTCAGTGGTTGACACTTCACTAACACTTTCACTTCTATTTTATCAGTTATAATCCGTTTAGTCCAGGGCAATTTTGTAGGATGTACTTCAAATAGAAATTGACCAAGATCTAATTTTCCATTATTTGAGGTTGTGGTGTTGTAATTCATGATTATAATAATGGTCATTCTGAAGTTCTGGAATCATTAGCAATCTTTCTTTTATTTTGTTTTGCACGATTATAATGTCGCAAAAATGTCTTCTGAGTGTATCAATCTGCTTGGGGGCATGAGGCCGGTAAGTACTTCACTTTTCGCCAGTATAGGTAGGGATAAATGGAATTACAATAATGGTTTTATTTAGAGATCAATCACAAATATACAAAGCTTGTAAATGATAATAAAATATAGTTGATAATTAATTGTTGTCTATTATCTGGTTTTCTTACATAGGTATTTAAAGAGTTAGGTATATAGGAAGATATTTGTAATTACTAATTACATATTTTAACCATAACTAAACTTATACTAATACACAAAAATGCGAGAATTGATCGCATAGATTTAAAAATTATAATATTTTAAAGAAAATGTAAATTTGTAAAAGGAAGTGTAAAATTTGTAAAAGAAAATTGTAAAATTTGTTTTAAAATATATGTAACATTTGTAAAAGAAAATTGTAAAATTTGTTTTAAAATAAATGTAATATTTGTAAAAGATAATGTAAAATTAGTAAAAATAATAATAATGTATAACATATATTTTACAAAGGTCAATATAGATATCTTGTTTCTTTTAACTAAAAATAAATTTAAGATTTAAAATATTAATACAGAGGAACCTAGTTTCATAGAATTTCATGTGAAAACCAGATAATGACTATGGAGAGAAATGTTTAATCTCTAAATAGTCAAAGGGGAATTGGACAGGAAGGTGAAAAGTTTTACCCACCAACCAGCCGGCACCATCGCTCCTTTTTGACAGAATTTGTTTGGTTCGATGGAGTTCCATTGCTGCTGCTACTGCTGCCGCTGCCGCCGTCACTTGCGCGGAAACCGTTTAGAATTTGATAAGCGGAGTCGCGAAAATCGTTAAACGACGTTATCTCACAAAAGGTGCAAAAGTGCATACACCAGTTTGTGAAAGCGCGGAAAATGTAACAGCTCAACCATGGAAATCCTTACAGGCTGCGCCAGTCAAGATTCAGGGAGCGTCGCGATGGTGATATTAAATTATGATTAAATTAAAAACCGATGTATAGGTCCGCTCAGAAGGACATGAGCTTATTTAATGCCTTTTAAAATCTTAACCTACTTAGATGTAACACACTTAAAATAGATGAGGGGTCGAAACAATCTCGAGTGGTTGCAAGCCCACGCCGCGTCTACCTGCTTGGGCTGCTAACATAAGTAGGTATTGTAGTCAGTTATTATCCTGTTTTTTTCGAAATATCAGTTATCGTTTGGTGATCTGGCAGGAACTAGGAACCCTATCGATCACGAGGCCCTGGGCAAGTGCCCAGTGGGAAAGAAGGGCCTGAGCTTCCATATTTGACATGAGGAGCGTTCAAGTATTACGTAACGAATTTGGATTCTTGTAAAACGTTACAATGCGTTACAGGGGCGGGAGGGGGTGTTTGAACTACGCGTTACGTAACATTCGTTTTGTTTTTAATCCTTCAGAACGGTCGCGTAAAGTGATTCTCTCGCGCATTTTTTATATAGCAAAGGTTTAGGTTTAGCGACTTTCCAGTACTTGACGCCGCATAACTTGGTGGTAACGTAACGTTTTACTAGGGGGGAGGTGGGGTACAGAAAAACGTTGCGGCGCGTTACATGGGGGAGGGGGAGTCCAAAATCTCCAAAAAATGCGTTACGTAATACTTGAACGCTCCCATAGTCCATATTTAAGAACATTATAGTGACACGAGAAATAGACACTTGACCAAGTCTACAGTTTGCCAACATGCCCTTAATAACTTATTTATTTATTCAATTAGGACGGCTTGCGCCAATTACACTAATGAGACAATGTTACAAAAGATTATGATACTTAAGCAAAATTAAAATTAGAAAAAAAAAAAACCATTGAAATCAATGTCATTAAAATATAACTAATAATAAGTCAATAATAAATCCGTCAATATTAACCTAGATAATTACAATTACTGAATGCTTGAAGTACGGCAGCACGTTGCCTCACAGTACTTCAAACATTCAGTCAAAATCTCCTTCCAATCGTCAGCAAATATGTCACTCTTTTTTGCTATCGAGAATAGAGTTAAGGCCAGCAAGGGACCGCAATATTGGGGACTGGGTGTGAGATACCGTCCTCCACTTCGAAATAGCAAATAGTTTGGCAAATACTTAGTTGTGACTCCAACCACTACATTTGTTTTGATAATCCTCAAATCCCACCAAGGAGAAGTGGTATACACTAATGCTACGCGAGCCTATTGAAATTAAAAAAACATCTAAGTTTGAATACAGAGCATGTTTAGCAAGTACCAGCTGCTTGGGATCCAGTATCTAAGGGTGACAAGTGCAGTACTGTGGCATGCAGTGTTTTTAACTGTTTTAGTTCAAAATTCTGAGTGGGCTTGAGTAACGGTTAGCATCAGGCGAGTGGCTTGCTCGTCTTCACTCAGTTGCATACAAAATATATTTTAATAGGTGAAATCATTCTGATAGAGACACAAAATAATAATACCTGAACCATGTGCCACATTTCTCGTATCAGAGATTCCAAACATTCCCCTCAAACAGTATGGGTCCTGAAACTGAGCCTTGAACACACTTGTTGGCCCTAGCATGCGTCTCCAGAGCTGCACTGCATCTGTGTGGCCGATTATATGGAGATCTATGGACCCACTGAAACATCAGGTTTAGAATGTTAATGAATTAGACCAGAAACAATGTAGTGAACTATTAAAGTATTAATCGTATATTCGTTTAAAAATATTGAAAAAGACACAAAGAGCAGACTAAAACAGCGCTTTATATATAGGAAACTGCCCTACAAAAGACCCTGTTCAAGGATAACACAGGGCAATATTTGTTTTCAGATGAACGAAAACACTTACCTCGTCATAAAAGTAACCAGGCGATTATAGAAGAACTTTCCTATGTGTTCCTTGTAGAAATCTCCGGCTGTTTTTGAATCTAAAGCAACTCTTTTGGTTTTTACGACCACAAACTTGTTCTTGAGAATGTTTCTGATGTAAGACACTGCAATTGGATTTTTGACGGCATGTGGCTTTATTATAGCTAATGTTAGCTCTAGCCTTGTCATTATTTAGTTAGGAATTAGAATTCTTATCACATATTTTTTAACTTTTCTTGAATTTTCATCACATATTCTCTTTCTCCTGAAAAATAAATAAATGAAAGAGAACCACAGAACACATAAAGAGAACTGAAATTAAACATCAAAGTCATCCATCAAAGATGATCAAATTTTAAAATGTTTTTTTTATTCGCCTATCGGGTAGGCTAAAGCCTAGGCCATACTACTTTGAAATAAACATCTTTCGTTTTTTTTTAACTTAAAATAAAAATCAACGTCACAAAAAATTATAATGTCAAAGTCAAATGCAATAAAAGAAACTCCGTTTTTGTTGAATGGACCAATTTTAAATTTTAAGATTTTTCGGAATCGTACCTTATAATTATAGTTTTAGTTTCTCGTTGCTTTTTACAATTTTGTACAAATAAAGAGTCCAGATAGTGCAGTAAATCAGTCAACCTTCTATTAAGGGGACTATTAAACTACAAAAACAATGGTAGTTTGTAAATTCTTCCAGCAAGGCACCTGTCGCTACGGCCAAAATTGCAGATTTGAACATATTTACGGGTCCAAATACTCGTATCATGGTAAATATTCATCCACATAAACATCCCAATAGACATAAAAAAAAGTGCATTGAAGGCCATTAAACGACGGAATTGTCGGAATGTCAGACCCATCGTACACTCTCAAAGAACTTTGTTGGTCGATGCCAAAGTGCCCTACAAACAATAATCCAAGGAAAAGCAAGTGACTGGAGGCCCGACAAATTCTCCAAAGTAGCTCAATCTGAAAAAATAAGGCCTGAAAATTTGTAGCTAACATCAGTTGACAAGAACTTTTTTATTATCAGAGTACATATTCAATCATTATTAGACTACTTACATAATTATTTCCAGTGCTTATGTAAGATATGATTATTTTCAGCAAGCGCGCCCCCGCATGCCGCCCCTTCCACCAGTGACGAGCAGCTGGTACACCAGGTGCACTCGGATGTGCAGGCGGCCCTGCGAGGGGGCCAGTGGTTACTCTCATGCTACGCACCCTTCAAAGAGAAACCGCCGTTCCCCTCCATTACTGACTTGTCATATGAAGAAGCCAGGCTCTTTATTTATGAAGCTAAGGCGAATAATAATTTGGAACAGGCTGTGAGTAATTGATTGAGATTTGTGAACTACAATGTATTGTTTAACTGCAAAACAAAACCTAATTTTACAGATTTGAAATAGTCATAAAATTATGTGTTAACATGGGTTCTGTGTCTACATCCCAAATCATCTAAATCTGTCCAGCTGGTACAGAGCTCACAACATTCATCACTTACAAAAAGTCATGCCTTAATTTACGGCATATCCTTGACGGTTGTGTGAAGATTAGGTACTATGTTAATTAAACCAAATTACTTTCTTTTCAGGTTTCATACATGAATAATCTCTTCAAAGAAGCTCGAGGTAAATATGAACAGCTCTTACTGAAGAATTCAAACATTACGAGAGTGTTGCGCGCACTCTACAATGGAGAAAATGTTGCTTTTACCTTCGGAAATATGACAGACAGTTCTGGATTTGGAAACACCAACGCTGCTTCATCAGTCTTCCGCAGCGCTATTCAAACATCACCTTTCGGACAAAACAATCAGACACCTTCAATATTCAGTCAAAATAACCCACCATCTGTATTTGGTCAAAATAATGCCACAGCTTCAATGTTCACCCAAAATACACCAGATCCCGCCGCTTCAATCTTCGCCCAAGCAAATCATGGTTCATTTAACCAAAGTCCAAGCGTTTTTGCACAAAATCAAAATATGAATGCGCAAAACGTATTTGGACCTCAGGCTGATGCTGCAAAATGCATATTTTCTCAAGCAAGTCAGAACGCTTTTACGTCTCCAACACAACACCCTCAGAGCGACCCGGGGAGCATATTTGCAAGTGCTTCACAATCAGTGTTTGCCCAAAACCAACAGCAATCACCATTTTCAACCCAAGCAAATGCATTCTCTCAAAGTCCCAGAATGCCTGAAACCCAAAGTGGTTTTGGTATGACCCAGAATACTTTTCAACAAGCCAATATAGAAAATGCGAGTGTTTACAGTATGATAGAAGATTTATCAGCAGAAGATCTTGAAGCTTTCAACAGCAGTGATTTCAAAATGGGCTTTGTACCAGAAATGGCTCCACATCGTTCTCTCTGTTTTTAAGTATCATAATGTAAATACAAACTCCTTATTGCGCATTGAACTTTAGAAGTTTAAAAGTGACATATAGATAAAGGCTCACAGACAGACAGGCATGGCATGCTGAAAAAATGCCGATGGATGCTGAATGATACTATGGCATTCCACGTGCCTCATCGTCTGTGAGCGTTGCTCAGTCCAAAGAAACTTAAGAGCTAATGTAACAAGTGGCAGCGATATGGATCGTTAGTAACTGGCAATGGTGTGGTACTCTGTAAAATAATCCTACCAGTACTGCTCGAGGGAAAATACCTTAGTTTGCCATTTAACATGATGGTCTATTTATATTGTTTAATTCAGATGCTACATAATTATGCATAAGTGTTAGCCAAGTTTAAAATTATCTATCAACTGTTTGTTCTGTTATTAACGTGTGATACTTGTCCTATAGAACTAACCTAAGTTAAAGTTTATATCTGACTGATAGACTAAGTAAAAACTAAATTAAAACAATTGTTTCTTACATTATTATTTGTATTACCTTATTCACTTAGAAATAACTTATTATTCTACATTAACATTATCACAAGTCAGTTCTTTGAAGGTTTGCACAATAAATTTGACTTGGTTGTCGACTTATCCACACTAGGTTGTCAAATTGATCACACAAGGTTATAGATTATAGACTTGTCCATACTGGGTTGTTGACTTATCCATGCTTATTAGTGTCAAGTCGTCCAATTGTTTCCCAGTCGCCTGCGTTAAGCGTGGACGACTGTACAACATCACGTGTGGTAGTCGTCGCAGTCTAGTTGTCGATCTCCCCGAGATATATCTGCTTGTCGGAGGAGGCCGACAGTAAGATCGGCTCCCTCGGGTGGAACCTGACGTCGTTGACGGCGCCGTGGTGTCCGGGCAGCTTGTACAGAACGCGGCGCGACGTGGTGTCCCACACGTACACGTGACGGTCTGCGGAACCCGCTGCCACCTGCACAATACACAATATTTATGCTACATACAGAATTACGCAGAAGAAATTAGAATAGCTACCGTGTTGCGTGAGGCATCACTAACTTCATCATCCATGTCACCACATCAGCTAGACTGCTTTTCATCGTCATTATGCACACTTCTATCAACGCCACTGCACTGTGCCAGCGCCCCAGAGCCTCACTCCGATATTGCAAGGAGTTAGGTTGGCTCGGGTAGCTGTTGGTAGGGAGAAATGCAAAATACATCCCAAGCGAGACGTCAGTGCAGGACTTATCGCCCCAGAATAAGAATAAGGATTACGCATATACCCTGTACTAAGCCGAAAGGTGGTCATTGTACTCAACATTATGAACAACAATTACATTAATTACATTGAGATCAACTCTGAAATCGCGAAAAAAAATCTCCTGTTCCATACATTTTTTAGTGTCAATGACCATTTTCTATGGAACAGCAATTTTTGTCATGTTCGACCACTTCAAGACAAATAAAAATAATAAATATCTGGAACATTATTAGACACATGGTCATCAAATTAAGCAAAGCTTATTAGTAGTCTGTTTTTTTTGCCAAGTCTCTATTGCGGGGGCCCCTCTTTTGTTGAGGCCCTAGGGCTGTAGCTTTAGTTGCCCTCCCCTTAATTCGGCCCTGGTAGAAGGTAGGTTCACCACCAACTGAGCCACAGGGTTTGCCATGTAGGTACTATTATTTCTTCTGGGGGTCGGATCGTATCAAATGGAACTGATAATGTAAAGTTGACAGGTGTTGTGGTCACCTTGGATCCGTCCGGCGCCCACGCACACTTCAAGAGATTCTTCTCGAAGTTGTGCGCGTGCCCCGAGAGCAGCTTGACGCAGCGCTCGCTGGGTGCGAACGGACGCACGTCCCAGATGCGCAGCGTGTTGTCCATGGAGTTGGATAGGAGGTACGAGCCGTCCGACGACAGTGCCATGCCTGGAACATCAACAAACATACGATAATTATCAATATGAAAACACCAACTTCATTAAAGTGTCATAACTGGACCAAATATGCGCCGTCTATCCAATAGCGCGTGCAGTAAATAAGCACTATCGGTTTTAGAGAGTGCATGCCTGATTTAGTACTGATGTGTTCCGACAGATGTCTCTTATAATATTTTTTGTGTGGATATGACTTTTTAATTGTTACATTGTAAAAAAATAAAACATAGTAGAACTGGACCAAATTGAAATAGGACCAAACGGGAAGCACCAGCTATCAAACAAAAAAAAATTATCAAAATCGGTTCACAATGTAACAATAAAAAAGTCATTTCCACACAAAAAATATTATAAGAGACATCTGTCGGAACACATCAGTACTCAATCAGGCATGCACTCTCTAAAACCGATAGTGCTTATTTACTGCACGCGCTATTGGATAGAGGGCGCATATTTGGCCCAGTTCTGACATTTTTATGAAGTCAGTTTTTTATATTGATAATTATTATCAAATCTACATTGAAATAGCAAATGTGTAAGAAAAAGCACTTATGAGCTGCTGACCTGTCACTGTATCCGTGTGTCCCTTGATAGTGTAAGCTATTTGGTTGTTCCTGATGTCCCACACTTTGATCACGTTGTCAACACCACCCGATATTATCTGAAATGATCGCACACATTTTTATGTGAAAATGATCGCTCTCATTTTTATGTGTACAATATCGCACTCATTTTATGAGTAAAATATTGCACTAATTTTTATGTGTAAGATTATAGCACACAAAATTTGTCACTTCACTTGTAAGACATATCATATTGTACTTACTGTATGGCTTATCCTTACTTCTTAATATATTTTTACTGAGTTGTATAATGCATTCGACTGTTACCTCGCCAGATGTTAAGTGATGATGCAGTCTACGATGGAGCATGTTTGCATAGAAGAGCATAAGAGCTATGTTCTAGTCAGTGAAGTAGTCATAATCTTCAGCCAGCATTTTGACATCCTGGTGCGACATGCATGACACTTTCTCCACTATTTGGTCTATATACTTTAATGCTATAGAGGAAAATGCATAACGTGCACAGGTTGCCAGAACGTAGAGTGTTTACAACGTATAGAACGGTCTCTTTTCTTGTTCAGTACGATATAAGAACTCAGACACGCTCGCTGTCTCTCTTGCCTATATTATGGTTACACTGTAATTCAGAATGAACCCCTGATGGCAATTTGGTACCAATTAAATGTACCAATTAAATGTAGAACATTCAAATCATGAAAAGGCACATTTCCCTTCATTCCTGACAGCATAGACGTGCAATTTTTTGCTTGTAATTAACCAAATTTAGAGAAAATTAAGAAAATTCAATGGAACACAAACTGACCTTTTCAGCGGTGTCATTGAATAGCACGGATGTGACGGGGTATGAGCTGTCGAAAGAGGTGATGGGGTTCCGTTTCCTGGAGTCCCACAACTTGATGGTGTTGTCATCTGACGCCGACACGAGGAGTTCCGGCCCTCGCCGCGCGCCTGGCAACATTTACATAAATCTTTAGTTTACACATATCTATACATATAATAAAATCTATATTTATATCTATACATATAATAAAAACGTAGAGATAAAAAAATCTGTAATTGCGAGATAACAAAAAAAAAACACACAGGGCGTCTTAAAATAAGCAGCTGAACACGATAGGGCAGTTTTTAGAATTTTTGTCTGTTTGTTTGTTTGTTTGTTTGTCCGCGCACATCTCCTAAACCACTGGACGGATTTAAATGCGGTTTTCACGAATATGCTTAGAAAATACCAGATTAAAACATAGGCTATCTTATATCATTTATTTTAATTCTTTATTTTTACATTAACGAAAATAAAAATCAATGATTTATTTCTTCGTTACCCGAAACGTAATATGAGGATCGTCACATAGCCTCAAGCAAGGAGATCCAAAGTAAAGAGAATGTTATTGACATAGCCATTAAAATTTTGAAACTGTCAACTGTCATTCGGTTAATCAGTTTAAATTTAAAGAAGGTTCCTTAACCTTCTTAGATGAATGAACGTGTAGATCAAGCATGTTATAGGCCTAACAACCTCTTTGGTGATTCATTTCAATACATGGAGTAGGAGTATTACATTCTCTTGGTTTTATTCTATGTTAGCATTTAAAACACAAAATATACCGCATCCTATTTTAATTCAGTCCCGCGAATAGAAATATTCAAAAAAGGCTCTTTGTACATGAAATAAACCTATACAACAAAATTCCGGACGCAATAAAGAAAGAAAGAAATAATAACATTTTTCCAGAACCAATTTCGTAAGTTTCTAAACCAAAAATTTTATTACGAGATAAAGGATTTATTCAACGATAAATTTTAGAAAATAAATATCTATATATAAATAGTTAAGAAAGTAGCCTCATAAGTTTTGTATCATCTCATATATAATTAAGTAACCTAACACACTAAGTATGTTTTTTTTTTGTTTTGTAAAATTACTTCACCCTAGGTTAAGTTTCAAAAGTATATATAATATTTATGTAATAGATTTAACTATACTTAAATTTATATGTTTATGTATGTGGTCTGGTTTTGTGAACAGCCACTACATAAGTCATTGCTGCACCCTTTATGCAGGGTATATAAACTTAGCTTTTAGAAGAATACAGTGTATATTTGCAATAAAGATAAGAATATAGAATTAATTTTATTTTACTGTGATATTTTAACAGATAAATAGAGAAGTTCCATTTCATGGCTTTTTAATCAAGGTATACATAACAAATGCCCGCGAAATAAGAAATAACTAGCCAAGAGCGTGTTAGGACAAGCATTATGTGAGGGTTCCGTGGCCAGGGAAACTGGACAGTCAAATTTCATAGATGTATATCATCCCGACATAACATGATATACTTTTAATGGTTTAGACAAAAAGAAAATGTCAAAACATGCTCTGCACTGTGGTCACATTATCTTTTTGATTTGAAAACTGTTGACGGTGTTATTTATTACTTTTATGCTTCTATCAATACTTCACACAGGGCGACATAAAATAAGAAGCTGAACATGTTAAGGCAGTTTTTAGAATTTTTGTTTGTTTGTTCACGCACATATCCTAAACCCCTGGAAGAAAATGCGGACGGATTTAAATGCGGTTTTCACGAATATGCTTAGCTATGACCAGATTGAAGTATAGGCTATGTTATTTTGCGCAAGGCCGGATTAAGGGAAGAAAAAAGGATTGAAGGTTTATATGAAAGTCTACGCGTACGAAGTCGCAGGCAAAAAAACTAGTTATTAATAAGAAACAAAATTTTAAAATTTAAACACCTATTGACCATAAAAAGTAAAGTTTACAACATTTTATTAAATCTAGTAAAGCATTACAAAACTTGATTTACATTTCAAACACTTTGCAGGGTCTACCTGTGACCATGGACACTGCAAACGATCCAAATGTCAGAAATGTAAAATACATGAGACAAAATCTGTTTAAAATGTTTTAAGGAAAACTTTTTTAAGACATTTAGCCGATCAAAATCAGTTCCCAGCATAAAATATCAGTACAAACCTGACACTGAATTGACAAAGTTAGCATGTCCCTTCAGCTTCTTCACCCTGGTGCCCGTGGGCACGTCCCACACGGCCACGGTCTGGTCCGTCGCACACGAGTACAGGTGACGACCATCGGGAGAGAAGCACAGCTCCAACACGGCCCCCGTGTGACCTTTCATCACCATCACATTCTCACATTGGCCGTACACATTCCATATGACTGAAATTTATGAGAACTAAAATGTATAATTGCGCATAATTACATTATTACAACAAACTTCACAGAAAAGGATTTACCCTTAATTTTCCACACCTTATGGATAGAATATATTATTTGAATGGGACCACCCTCGAGATTAATATATATATATATATATATATATATATATTTAGGTGTAGTAACAATCGCTTTGTAATGAATACAAAAAAAAAACTTACATATTTGTCTATCAAATCCAGCAGAAGCCAGATGTTTGCCCTCAGGATGGAAGTGACCCGTGAATATCTCTCCTTGGTGGCCTTCCAACAGCATAATCGGTGCATACAGATTTGAAGTACGTGGGACCTGAAGAAGTACGATAAAAATACGAACTGTTCAGATGATAATGCTTTGAAAATGTAATTGAAAGCAGTGTACTGTACAAGACTTTCGGCCCAACTGCACCAGGGCAGCCTACTATAGACTATTTAAGAGTTAGACGTGCAGGAGGATGAGGAGAAATTATGAGGTTTGTTGGTAAACAAGGCAAAAGCGTTTTACTCACGGCTGAAGTAACCACAGCTTTCTCTCTAGTTCCAACAACTGAGATCTCGTGACGAGTCCGCTTCGATGGGACGACAGAAAAATCGTCCCCTTTTCGCTTCATTTCTATGTCCGGCATGATGGCAAAAACTAGTTTTTCTTTGAAAATTTAAGAAAACAACAATGTAACCTCAAATCAAATCATTGAGTATATCGGGAAAATCAAATCGAGTTTGCATCCGATCAGCGGGGCTACTAAGGATCTTTGATCGGGATCAGTCAGTGTCAGAATTGACAGAATTTTGACACTTGAAAGGGGTTATGAAGCAAAAAAAAAAAAAACAGCGTTGTCTATTTCCAATTTCATACTACGAAATTGGAAATAGACAACGCTTTTTTTTTGACATAATTTTGACAAGTCGCGATCCCGATCAAAGTTTCATAATAGCCCTGCGGATGCAAACTCGATTTGAGTTTCCCGATATACTCTATGATTTGATTTGAGGTTAAATTTTCTATAAATTTTCAAAGAAAAACTATTTCCATAGTGTTCCCGTGTTCCGTGGTTTGCATTTGATGAACTTTTTTATATTTTTCGCCCATTGCTGAGCAGGCTAAAGCCATTAAGGCCATACCGCCACGTCTGTATTCATGAACGAACTTATATCAATGGCGAAGATTTAAAGACAATGACAATCCTGTCATTATTAATATAGTGGAGACTTTATTATAGGTGCTATAATAAAGTCTCCACTATATTACTAATGACAGTATTGTGAGTTAAAAAGAAGAGCCTTCTTTTAAACTGACTTCAAAAAAGGAGGACGGTTCTATGTTCTTTATTTTTTATGTATGTGCACCGATTTCTTCGCCAACTACAAGTTGGGAAAATAATACCTACATGAAACGACATGTTACCGCTGTTTTTTTAATGTTGGCGCCAAAACAATGACAGTATGACAACCATGTTGTTTTAAAAAACAGGCCAAGTGCGAGTCAGACTCTCGCACTGCGGGTTCCATTCCTTACTACCACAACATACAAAAAGATACATGAAACATTTAATTTTGTGTTGTTTCCAAAGTCCCATAGATAGAAGTTTCTCGTAAAGTCTCCACTACTTACTAGGGCATGATTTTGACTGACATGTTTGATTCATCAAACTTGTTATTTATTACATGACACTAGGCAAATGCAAAAGAGTGCGACACAAAAATCTTCATAGAGTAAAGAATTTAAAAAAAAGTCGAACGGCGAAGGTTTTTAGTGTGACCATTTGTGGCAGATTTCTGCCATTTTGGCAGATTTGGATCCAAAATTTAAGCTGTGGCATATTGTCGCGACGTGTCGCGATACCATAGACAATTTTTAATATGGCCACACTGAGGGAGTGGAAAGCTCGCTAGTGTGCGCACCCAAGTAAGTCATTTTGAATTCAACCGTCATACCTTGATCACTAGAGAGAGGTCGTCACTAGAGTCAGTGTGAATTTATATAGTGAAGTCCAGGACTCCCGGAGCACCAACACGCTCCGGGGAGTCCTGGACCGGCTGATGAATGTTAAGTACCTAGACTAAGTTCTATTGGCTCTATTTATTAATTGCAATAACTTGTGTGACGATATGACTGATACCGATACCCTTAGACTTAGATTGATGACCGTTAATTCTTGACCCTGTTAATGACTGACTTGAGATACATGTATTTACTAGATCTGTGCTGCACCTTGAAACTAAGATAAGCTAGTATAATGTTATATTATATGCGGTACCTATAGCCCGTGGCTCTGAGATCTGAGCGGTTGCTCTAATGTTATATTATATGCGGTACCTATAGCCCGTGGCTCTGAGATCTGAGCGGTTGCTCTAATGTTATATTATATGCGGTACCTATAGCCCGTGGCTCTGAGATCTGAGCGGTTGCTCTAATGTTATATTATATGCGGTACCTATAGCCCGTGGCTCTGAGATCTGAGCGGTTGCTCTAATGTTATATTATATGCGGTACCTATAGCCCGTGGCTCTGAGATCTGAGCGGTTGTTCTAATGTTATATTATATGCGGTACCTATAGCCCGTGGTTCTGAAATCTGAGCGGTTGCTCTTATGTTATATTATATGCGGTACCTATAGCCCGTGGCTCTGAGATCTGAGCGGTTGCTCTAATGTTATATTATATGCGGTACCTATAGCCCGTGGCTCTGAGATCTGAGCGGTTGCTCTAATGTTATATTATATACGGTACCTATAGCCCGTGGCTCTGAGATCTGAGCGGTTGCTCTAATGTTATATTATATGCGGTACCTGTCGCGAAGGGTATCATTATGGGTGTATTGATATAGTTGTTTCATGGAAATATAATTAGACTAAGTAAGATAAATCTGCTTCGCTACTAATTCAATACCCAACACGAATGTTTCTGTAACGACATGATTCTCATGTCGTTTTGCCTGAACAATAAATAGTCAACTTCCTTACCTATGTCCCGTCCTGATATCTCTTTGTCATCTCTCTGAGATTGTTGCCATCCTGTATGTATTAGGTACCGATGCACCTTTCTCATGTATTGTGATGTTTCAGTGTTAGCGCCTGTAAGTATAAATTACACTATGAGTGACAGCTAAGTATCTCCGCGTCAGTAACTATATTTATTGATTAGATTACTTCAACTCAAGTATTATTATCTGGTAATGGTTCACGACCTATTACTCCACTCCGAGCCGGAGTGTCCTGCCTTTTCAATTGAAGGACTTAATGTCTCTCCCCGTTACAAGGGAAGGCCTATCACATGAGTCACTTTCTGTCAACTCCCATCTCGGGAGAGTGACTCCACTCCGAGCCGGAGTGTCCTGCCTTTTCAATTGAAGGACTTAATGTCTCTCCCCGTTACAAGGGAAGGCCTATCACATGAGTCACTTTCTGTCAACTCCCATCTCGGGAGAGTGACTCCACTCCGAGCTGGAGTGTCCTGCCTTTTCAATTGAAGGACTTAATGTCTCTCCCCGTTACAAGGGAAGGCCTATCACATGAGTCACTTTCTGTCAACTCCCATCTCGGGAGAGTGACTCCACTCCGAGCCGGAGTGTCCTGCCTTTTCAATTGAAGGACTTAATGCCTCTCCCTGCTACAAGGGAAGGCCTCTCTCATTCGTATCGTCATTGTTCCTGTATGAATTACATATTGAATTTATAGAAATATAGAAAGTTAGAGTACTCGACGGTTCGATACTTAGCTGTATTTTATCTTGGAGTGTTGCTCGCCCCGCTTGGAAGCAGTCTTCGCAGCCCCTTGCTGGTCAGTGATCACAGTACACAGATCACCCACACACAGTTTTATGTTCTTTTAGAGTATTACTTGAAAATGCTTTTATAATATCTTGATTTCACTTCACAGAGATCACTCGACTGTCTGAACTCAATTGTCTGACAAATCCAAGACATCGAGAAATACCATAGACTATCTTCTATACATTTATAACTTTTTTATCTTTCGTGACGACCCTAGCCGCTCGTCACGACAGTACCTATAGCCCGTGGCTCTGAGATCTGAGCGGTTGCTGTAATGTTATATTATATGCGGTACCTATAGCCCGTGGCTCTGAGATCTGAGCGGTTGCTCTAATGTTATATGATAAGCGGTAACTATAGCCCTAAGTTTGAATATTGTGATATACTGTACCTATTTAGCCCTAAGGTGATGAGCGGTTGCTCGAACGTTATATGATAAGCGGTACCTATAGCCCTAAGTTTGAATATTGTGATATACTGTACCTATTTAGCCCTAAGCTCATATGTTAGATGTCACTTGCACTGTTGTGACTAACCTAAACATTGATCCTTCCTGTACTGCCTTTACCTTACCTGACTTGACAGTTCACAGCCATGTCTCTTGGAGTCTAGTCTTAGTACTTGGGACCACTGCTCGGTGCGGACCTTGAGTGAGTCCCATTGCCGGTGGCACCACTTACAGTGGTGTCACCGGTATCAACTTTTACAGGTTGCACAGCAGTTCCAGTCCCTCATTCTCAATGCGAAGCAGATGTGGTCAATTAAAGGCGTGTACGAGGGTAGGATGACTTTCAACGAAGACATTGCTCCAGGCACAAAGGTGAGCAAGATACACACCCAACCAATACACTTTATTTTCTTTTGTTTACACACTACATATCCGTTCAGATCGCGGCTCTTTCGTCATGGTGCTTCATGCCACACTAATTCATACTTGTCATGTCTGGAGGAGACACAATGGTGTGTGGTCGATGCGCTATGTGAAGGAGTCGCGACACATATTACGCTGACGATTTAGAAATGTGGCAGATTTTAGCAGATTTCAAAGGTTTTAATGAAAATCATGCAAATTTTAAATTACATTACGTTATAAATAAGTAATAAAAAAATTAAATAAGGTAAATGTAAAAATATTTAGTAGAAAATTATTTCACAATCTTGCAACCTATGCCTTTGTTTGATACCCGGCCCATTGGAATTGACAGAATTTTGACACTTGAAAGGGGTTATGACGCAAAAAAAAAAGGCGTTGTCTATTTCCAATTTCATACTACGAAATTGGAAATAGACAACGCTTTTTTTTGACATAATTTTGACAAGTCGCGATCCCGATCAAAGATTCATAATAGCCCTGCAGATTACACGGGGATTCCCCGCTTGATCTGTTCATACTATCATTTGATTGTGGGCTGTAAGTGATAAGTTATAGGGTTCATATTCTTTATAACCTTTTTTGATTGACTTTTCAAACATCTTTAGATATTTTACTTCATTTTTTTCATAGCGTGTATGTGAAGTGCAGTTCTAAATTTGAAAAGCAAATACATAATGAAAAGAAAATACGAGCGGTCCTATCGACCGGAATGGGAGCAAGATCCTTTGCTCTCGTCCTGGATAAGTCGAGCTAAAGATGACCCAGGACGTTGCATTTTGTAAAGCCTGTAACTGCAAATTAGTTACTAGGTTATCTTCTTTAAAGGAACATGTTTCATCCCAGAAACACAAAAAAAACATAATCGGGTTTAGTGGCCAATCTTCGGTAAGTATTTTACATTTAGTTGTTATAAATATTATGCTGTAAGTAATAGATATTTTATCCACGTATTTTATTAGGGATTTGTGACTAATTACATTAAATTTGTTTTAGGTGCAACAGTTTTTCAAAACATCTCCATTAGAAGAGGAAGTAAAAAAAGCCGAACTTAATTTTTGTGCCATGTTAGTGGAACACAATTTGCCATTCATTTTAATGGATCATTTGAGCGAAGTCATCTCAAAAAGCTTCCATGATTCTGAAATCTCCAAACAATTTTCTTGCAAGAGAACCAAAGCGGCAGCGGTAACTTATAATGTTTTAAAACCAAATTTAGAAGCAGAGATGCTTGCTGATCTAAAATCCTGTGAAAATTTTAAAACATGTACACCGATGTTTTCGTTGGTTATAGATGAGACCACAGACGTTACAACCACATCAACGCTTGCAGTTGTAACCAAATATTATTCAGAAAAAGACCTGCAGGTAAAAACAATTTTTTTTACCTTGGTTGACTTGAACGGGGCTGATGCCCAATCATTGTTTGATGCATTATCCACGTCTTTAACTAATTTTAACCTTAATATTAAAGATGCTGTAGGGCCTGTGAGTCCCACTACATCACATAATTGTTATTAATATAATATAAACAAATTAATGAAGCGCACCGACATTCAACAGTCATTCGCTGGCGCTCAAATAAAGCGCACGTACTCAATCCATCTACCGGAGTTTAATTACCCATTCATATTATTTAGGATAACCTTCAATATCAAATCAAGGAGTCAGATAAATACAACATCACCAACCACACAAATCTGCAATCAATTCAAAAGTCACATATCAACCAAACAAATTATCCTAAAATGCTATTGGTTTTGGGGCTGACACTACTAACGTTATGTTTGGAGAACATGGTGGTATCATTGCAAAAATAAGGCACGTCAATCCCCACTGCATGTTCATTAAGTATGTGTGTGCGTCATTCCACTGCATTGTGTGTATCTCACGCTAGTAAAAACACCATACCACGAGACAAGAGGTTTACGGATATTTTGCCCTTAGCAGTAAAAGACAAAGGGAGTTTGTTGAATATCAAGATTTTATTGGTACTGAAAAGCATAAAATATTAAGACATTATGAAATTCGTTGGCTTTGCTTGCACGCTTGCATTAAAAGAATTTTAGAGCAATGGGATGCCCTAAAACTTTTTTTTCAGTCGCAGTTTTTGGAAGACAGAAATATTTCATCAGAGTTCTTGTTTAACAGTTTGAATGACAAGATACACAAACTTTATTTTTATGCATTGGATTATATATTGCAGTCAGTCAACAAACTAAACATTATATTTCAAGGAGATTATACAACGGTCTACACAGCATTCAAAGATATTTCTGAAGTGTACGTGTGCCTATTGAGTTGTTATATCAAGGGAAATTATTTAAAAACCGCAGACCCACTTGCAAATGACCCAAAATCTACCGTAAACTTTTTGCCTCTAAAAGATATGTACCTATTTGGGTGTTAACGTGAGTACTGAAATCGATCGCTTATCCACAGACTTGAGTCTGAAACCTGGAATCCAGACGTTCCTTCAACGAATTCAATCATTTATTTTTAAACGAACTATGTAGTCAATTCAAAACACGTCTGCCACTTACTAACATTTTCAAAGATTTACAGTTTTTGGATCCACAACATGTCGTATACAAAGAATTTACGTCAATTTTAAGCGTTGCGAAGTCATTTCCCAACATTGTAGACGGAGACAATATTCAAAAAGTTGATGACGAACTCCGACAGATGAAGTTTGACAAAAGTAAGCGATTTGTTAGAAGCAGGCGGAAGTGGAAGTAGCGCCGGTACAATTTTGAGCGTGGACAAGTTTTGGGGAGCGGTTGGAAAAATCAGGGACGCAAATGGGGCAACAAAATATCCAAATATTGCGAACTTTGCAAAAAATCTCTTATGTTTGCCGATGTCAAATGCGTCGTGCGAAATGATATTTTCTCAAGTCAATCTTAATAAAACAAAAATAAGGAACAGGTTTTTGAATAAACATGTCTCGGCAATAATTACTACAAAAGAGGGAATAAAGGAACACGGAGACTGCATCTCCTTTAAACCAAGCAAGGAAATTTTAAAAAATATGTCGTTAAAATCCTTTTAAAATCCATGTACAAAGAAAATGAAGTCGAAAATTTTGAAGCCAATGTTGATTAGGTGTATTGTTTTTTTGTACGTTTAACGTGTTATAATGTTGATTAAAAATATATATATGAAAATACGTTTTCATTTATTTTCATGTTGGCATATTTTTGGCATTTTTTAACGTCTAGTGTGGCAGATTTTGGCAGATTTTTTATGTTCTCTATGGATTTTTGGGACCGTGTGTGGCAGATTCGTCATTTTTGAGATGGTCACTCTGAAGGTTTTTTTTTTGTTTCGTTTTTTAGGTTGTGTTCAAAGAGTACTTTTTAATATAAAGTTGTGTTGTTTTGAGTTTCAGTTTATAATAAAGTACTCTTTGGTTATGAGATAAATATAGATTTTGCAACTTGCATATTTGCAGTTTTTTCGAAAAGTTTACTTTTTTGTAAGTATCTACCATTATTTAATTAATGTGTTACCAAAAAAACTAGCCTTAAGCCTAATTTCAAAATTCGTATGAAGTTCGAAAGTAGTACGTATTTTACGCAAATATTCCTACTGAACTTAATCGGTTCTTTGCGTCTTGATTTTGTAGTTTCATAATCATAAAATAAATGCCTACTTGCCAATAAAATTTCATGAAGATCGAATCAATGGTATGCAAATTATAAGGGGGAAAAAACACTACACAGGTTAAATTTTACCTTTCAACGTTTGTTTCAGCTTCCCATCAAATATGAATAACGGCCACATCTACATGATACAGGTGCTATTTGCCACTGGGATAGCAATAGGTGAGAACTGAAAATTATTACTTATATTGGTTTTAATATGAAATCTATAGACACATAAAGAAACGCTAAATGACGTTGCAATGAATTAAAATAAACCTTTTGTGAATGCTAATTCAAAGTGGAGGCAATAAGACCTGCACTGACATCCCATTTAGGGTGTATTGTGCATTTGCCCGTGCCAGCACAAACCAGCCGAGCTCCTTAAGATAGCAGAGCATGACTGGGTCGCTGCCTAAACTGTTCTACCCCTATTTCGCCAGGTGTTGTGTATTGGTATTGGTTTTATACCATTGGCCCGATAAAAGACCAAAATATATATTTTTTAATTTTTGTTCCAACTTTTGCCTTTCTACATCTGTCAAAACAAGTAAAGACTGTCATTTTAACAGACTTTTTTAAAATGAGTGTCGCTCAAGTTGATCTACCCTTGTTCATGCCTGTTTAATCACAAAGAGCAAGCCAAACGTCTGCATGTATGCAAGTGCAGAACAATAGTTATGGCTGTCATAAGTACTTGCTTTGTTCTGGCATTATATTTCTTCTCCATATGGATTATTATTGCTGAATGTTTCATAGCAAAAATAATCAGATCAGACAAACAAGGGAGATATGGTAAGGTGGTGTAGCAGGTGCTAATACATCTGGCCTAAATCAGGTGTGATGCCTCAAGGCATGGTCGGATATTTTGATACATACTACATACTTGGACGAGTGGCTAACTCCAGCAAAACTAATTTTTAAAGAGGTTAAATTTATGAATGCCGGCATTTTATACTTATAACACCGGTATACTTATACATTTATAAAAAAAAAAGCTTTTTAAACTTTAATGTACGTACTAACTTATTCATAACAGAACTTAAACTCCAGATTTTTTAAATCATGTAGTCTGCACGTATAATTGTGATGACGTTTAGTCTAATTCTTGTGCCTTGTCTCTCCTATGTAATGTAATGACGTACATCATGTTCAAAGACCAACAAAAAGCAGTTCAGAAACAAAGTAGATGCCTTAAACCCTGCAATAACTTCAAACATACGTGCTGATAACAGGATACAGTAATGAGGACATAGTAGCTGATAACTTATATTACTTATGCTACGACAATGTAAGCACTTACTCACTGAAAAATGGCGTGACAGAAGTTCTGTCGTAGGATTTATAAAGTTGGACAAAAGGTCTAAGTACTGAGCGAGTTCTTAACCATCAGAAATAAGTTTTTAAAACCTGATTGTTAAACAATAATAACAATAATAACCTGAACACCTACTTAACAATATAAGGACTAAGACATATAGACTAGATAACCTTATAGTCTAAGAGCCCGTGAACCCCAGACCTTCGTTATTTTATAAAAGCTGAAAGTTTGTCAGTGCATGCTTCCAACACAGGTAAGAACGATGGACCATTATGAAGTTTGGGTTACCGTGGCTTTGGCAGGTACGGCCTGACCAACTTATTTGTGCAGTTGGGCAAATGATAAAACTAAAATATTCCAAGACAGGCTATTGGTTTTGTTCAGAAACTACGATGGTGGCTCCAGCATTCAACTAAGCAGATAAATTTGTCGCACTGTAAACGGTACCTACTAAAGGTGTGTAAAATACCGATCTAAATTCATCATATAATAAAGTGTGATTTTTTGGTATTACCTTCAGAATATTATTAAAAATCACGTTATTGATTGCCAGACACTTAACATCGTGGCAACCCCTTGCAATCGCTCCCACCCATACATATACTGTCTCGCGCTCGCTCCTACAGCTACCCTACATGCTTGTCTGGCAAGGGGTTGGAACTATCAAAAATGTCTGGCTAATGAGGAAACATCATCAAATTATTACCTAAGTATGATATATAAAAATCAGCTTTTATACTATAACATAAGTAGAATTATAATTTCATGAACATTAGGGGTGTCTGGCAAGGGGTTGCCACGATGTTAAGTGTCTGGCAATCAATAACGTGATTTTTAATAATATTCTGAAGGTAATACCAAAAAATCACACTTTATTATATGATGAATTTAGATCGGTATTTTACACACCTTTAGTACCGTTTACAGTGCGACAAATTTATCTGCTTAGTTGAATGCTGGAGCCACCATCGTAGTTTCTGAACAAAACTAATAGCCTGTCTTGGCATATTTTAGTTTTATCATTTGCCCAACTGCACAAATAAGTTGGTCAGGCCGTACCTGCCAAAGCCACGGTAAGCCAAACTTCATATTGGTCCATCGTTCTTACCTGTGTTGGAAGCATGCGCTGACAAACTTTCAGCTTTTATAAAATAACGAAGGTCTGGGGTTCACGGGCTCTTAGACTATAAGGTTATCTAGTCTATATGTCTTAGTCCTTATATTGTTAAGTAGGTGTTCACAGGCGAAGCAATGAGCATCAGCTAATAACAATACCCCGAAGCATTTAAATAGCTATCGAGCTATTTAAATGCTTCGATGTTCAGTAAAACGACGCCATTGTTTAGACGACACAGCTTCCGTTGTTCGAAGAATGGGAGCTTACGTGTAGGTATTATATATATATGTACTAAGATAATTTATTACTGACATGTACAGTCAGGAATAGAATTATTTGAACAAAGGACCCGTTAAATGCAAATTGCTAACTAAAGTATTGTCTGTAGTTAATAAGTGGTGGTGGTGGGCCCTACGCCCAACTTTAGAGTTGGGCGTAGGCCCGAACTGTTTGCGGTCTTCAAAAATTCTTATAATAACCTTCATTGAATTTTGTCTCGCACTCTCGGCTAATGAGAGAGCAAGACACAAGTTAATGTAAGCATGAATATTCAGTTTAACCGCACATTTTGTTACACGTACTATAATATACTAATAACATTTAGTTTGTATGAGGTTTTTTATAGTTGTAGTTTGGGTATTATTTGTTTATTCTTTCTTTTGTTTCTGGTAATTAACGTATTATCTCTTATGTTAAAGACTTCGAATGTTTGTTTTTCGAATACTATTTGTGTATTCAGGCCCGAGTTGGTGTTGTAACGGGGCTTTTACATTATTTTTGTTTGTATTAGTGAAAACATATTTTTGGCTTTTGTGTAACTGTTTATCTCGTATCTACTGTGTTAATTAGCAGCTGTTTGTTTTCCATGTAAAATAAGTAAAATAATATACTATGAAATATTAATATAAAATAATTTATATAATATACTACAAAATTTTCGCTTATTTATTATGTAATATTAAAATTTCGTTTGATACTTTTGCGCACTAGCACAAAGTTTTCATAAGTGATAACCTATCTCGGCCTGGTTATTTTTTTATTAATTATATATTTTTGTAAAAAATATAAATAATAATAGGCTTGCGCTTAACCCACCCGCCACCTGGCCTGATGTTAAGCGATGATGGTTATCGGGAAATTTTCTCATTCTGGCCATACTATGAATCTTCAAAAAAAGATTATCTTTTCCATCTAATACTTTGACACAGTGGCAAGAAGCCAGTTATTCTAAAATCATGTAGCCTACCCATAGTTGAAATATACACTAATATTATAAAGAGGAAAGATTTGTACCTATTTTTGTATGTTTGTAATGAATAGGCTCCGAAACTACTGAACCGATTTGAAAAATTCTTTTACTGTTGGGAAGCTACACTATCCCCGGGTGACATAGACTATATTATATTTTGTAGCGAGGCCGAAGGCCGAGCTTACACTCGTGCGAAGCCGGGGCGGACGGCTAGTATACTATATAAATAATAAGCTCACATCCTTATGTGGCTGACTGTAGGTACTCGTATCAATAACAACGTAACAAAAACAGCCTCCGAGCTTAAAACTAAACAGTCTAGTTGTCACCAGGAACTACGTAGCACCTAGGAACAAGGCATCAACGACGAAATGGTAAAAATAATCTCATTGAAAATTGCTTTTCGGGGTTCCGTAGTCCTACAAGGAACCCTTATAAGTCCGTCCTAATTGTTTAGAACTATAATTATTAAGATAAGTGCATGAAACTGCACAATTACATCTATCTGTTTGTAATTTTTATTTCTGGTGTACACAATAAAGAGTTTCTATCTAATTACAGTTGTAATATAAATTTCAACTTTTAAAGTAGAAAAAAATATTAAATTGTATTTTAGGGGTGGCTATTGTACGTGTGAAATGGGGAGGTTTTTTCCCCCGTGTGTTTTAACTTTGAATAAGTCTTTTAAAATTAAAGAAAAGTTTGATACATCAGTTTTTTATCTGGGACATTATTGCACACATGGTCATCTGACTCACTAAGCAAAGCTTGTAATATGGCTGCCAGAGACTGATATACATACATATATATTTTTAAATATATACTTAAATAGATATTAACACCCAGACATAGAACAAACACAAATGGTCATCACACAAATGTTTGTAATTTTTTATAGGTGGGAATCGAACCCACGCCCCCAAGCGAAAATCAAATCTAACCTTTGCTAAATATGCCAAAGTGGCAAAAAGTTGGTAAAAGTTTGTTGGTGGTGTTGAAAGCAACCCTGTTCTTTTTCTTTGCACATCACCATACATAGAACACTCCTGGAAACTACTAAAAAATAATTTGTAATAAAAACAAAATTATATTTTATTCAAAATATATTTCATTTTCCAGGGTCTCAAGTCCTGAATTTGGAAGACAAACTGAAGTGGTTGCATGTTGGTAAGTACCTACTCACTAGGACAGCATTGCATTGCCGCACTGGATTGAATACTTCAATATCTTGAGCTGCAGTGCAAGACGTCTCTGATCTCAGTAGGCAGTGACTTCAAAAAATGGAGCCGTTGATGCTGTGGCCATCTCCCCTACCTACACGAAGCCCAATCGTTGCAATAACTGTAAACCGGTACAACCATTTCCTTGAAGCTTAACCCTTCGAGATAATGACCCTATGTATGTCCTCAATATCCTCAAAAATGACTTGTCAAATTCGTCAAAATCGGATCAGCCGTCTAGTCCTGACAAGGTAATTAATAGAGAGTAATAGTTAGGCTCTATTGTCAGAACCTCGTCACCAAGTTTAATGCATGGGACTCGTGAAAACAAACCCAAGGAACCCAATCTCGAGGGGCTTGCTAGTAGTCATTGAAGAGTTACTCTGTCTACCTCCTGACTCCATCATTAGATCAGTTTATCATCGGTCAGAAGACATCCACTGCTAAACATAGGCCTCTTCCTTAGAGCGCCACTGAACGGCATCCTGCCATAAGCGGAGGGAGAGGAGGGTAAAATCTCCACGCTTGGTGGCTTGGAGATCGCAGAGCCTTTGCCGTGTAGTATAATGCTGCAGCCAATGACGATTTATAATATCTTTGGCTGCATCCCATTTTCTGGTGGTTCTGGTCGCAACTTTAAGACATGCCCGAGTCCCGGATAGAGTAGTTCGATGGTACCAAATTATTGTTCCTATTCATCCAGCTAGCCAGCTGAACCAACGCTTAAAATGTATACTTTTTTTTTAAACACATCAGTCATAAGACTGCACGTCAGAAGTGAAAACTTAAGTAGTAATTCTCCTATTCTACGAGAGATGGCGCTGTTTTAAAATACACGGTACAATGTTATGTATTCTGTGACAGCGTGACGTTGACGCAAGTTTCATGATTTTTGTTCACCCAAAAAGTGCTTAACGCGCCTAAACTATTTTCACTTCCAAAAAAAAAGTGTTAACAAAAAATTCTGATGCAAAAAAATGTTAGAATTTAAATAAATAAATCGTCAATTCCAGCTCGTTACACTGTCTACATTGTAACGATCTCCGCTGTGTCTGTGATCTGCAAGGTTGTCTACCACCTCGTGACTCAACGAAGCACATCGGCGCTCGCGCAGACCGCCGCGGGCGCACGCTCCTACGTCATCATATTCGCGGCATCCGTCGCAGCGTTGGTGTTCTGTGAAGAGAAGATCTTCCAACAAGACTTTGTGTTCGCGTTTCTGGGATACTTGGTCGTTAAATATCCGGAGATGGTGAGTTTAGTTTTATTACCTACTAGCTGCGTGCTGTGGTTTTACACATGATGATGATGATTGATGGTTCATGAGATACATCCTGGTGACAGACGGACAGACAGACAGACGAACGGACAGCGGAGTCTAAGTAATAGGGTCCCGTTTTACCCTATGGGTACGGAACCGTAGCATACTTCACATTATACCCGAATAAATTATTTTGTATTTGTAGTATTTTTGTCATTAAAATGAGTTTTATGCAGGCGGAATCAGCGGAGCACCCAGCAGCCCAGGAAGGCAGCACCAGCAGTGCCGGCACCACTATGAAGTCTAAGAAGACAGTCAACTACGGCGTGGGCATGGCATGCTCGTACTTCGAGGGCTACCTCACACACATCCTCCCTTCGGATGGACACAAGTTTGTGGGCTTCGAGGAGAACATAAGGAGTTTGGAGGTACAAACAACACATTAAAATAAACCGGCCAAGTGCGAGTCGGGCTTGCGTACTGAGAGTTCCGTACCACCACATAAATTGTTAATTACTAAATTACAAAAAAGTAGTGCAAAAAAACAACATCACGACCTGGGCGTGATGTTGTTTTTTTGCACTACTTTTCACCCATCCAAGTACCGACCGTGCCCGACGATGCTTAACTTGGTGGTGAACAGAAATTTCACCAATCACCGACTCGCACTTAGCTGGTATTTATTATTTGTTGGTATACTTTAAATCAATGTTTTTCAAACTTTTTCACGACGCGACCACCTTAGTATGAAAAAAAAAAACGGAACCCCAAACCTTCCACAGTTTATTTAAATCTGTATTTTATTATATTACAAATATCAAAAACCTTTTTTATAATTACTCGTTAGTAAATTTTTCTTCGTAATAATATATTTTTTATTTTACGGACTCTTCGCGACCTCCTTATAGAGGCATGGCGACCCCCCAGGGGGTCGCGACCCACTGTTTGAAAAACACTGCTTTAGAGTGTGTACTATAATCATGCCAAGTTTGACGATTGTACCTATTCGTTTTTACGTCACAGCAAATACAAAATTACGTAAAAAAAATACGTTACGTTGTACGTAGTTGTACATATGGGTTTTTTTAGTTTTTAGTTTTTGACTTTATTATTATTTCTTAGTTAATTCGCCGTAACATTACATATTCTGTGAAACTTTCAACTGGCTATATATTATGGTTCGAAAGATATAGCCGTTGAAAGGAAGGACGGACAGACAGATGGACAGACAGCGTAGCCTTAGTAATAGGATCCCGTTTACACCATTTGGGTACGAAACCCTAAAAAAGAGCATATAAATAGGCAAGATGTTTGGCCACCTTGTACGATATGACTAATTATACTCCGGTTCAAGTTTTCTTAGCTCTCATAGCTGTTGCGTATTGTAACAAGTATTCATTGAAATCTTTCAAACCCATTCAGGCAGCATATTCCACAGACAGAACAATAAAAGTGAAATCAAAGCGCTTCGAACGGGTTTACGGAATGTCAACCATAAAGCGGTGTCGATATTTCGTGCCCGCTCTGGCAGTCCGATAGAAAAACGGGCAAGAGATTAGATCATGCAGATCTGATGCACACTCCGTACCTAACACATATGTACCTAAATTGTAGCTGGTAGCCGAATTACTATACAGTGAAATATAGAAAAGGTTTTCGTTCAGCCTTTTTTTATATAATCGCAGCTGACGCATAAAGTTAAAATAATACTCCGACTGCGTGCGTACTTATGACGAAAACATAAAATTTTTACTTTTCTGTGATGAAAACCACAGAAAAGAGAAGTAAATAGAACGGAAATGAGAAGGAAACTCTTGTCGCCAGGTATTGGCAGATTATATTACATTACAGGTGACAGATATGTGATTGAACATTCTTATTTATGTCAACGCGTCGAACTCCGCGTCACACTTGCTAACACAGTTGCTGTGGGTTTATATGGGTGCAAGTGGCTACAACAAATTTCTTACAAAAATGCCTTGACAGCTGTTCTAATTTAAACAGTGCCGTAAATAAAGCTGTGCCAGCGGTGCCCAGGCACAGGGCGCAGACTCTGGAGGGGCGCAGAAATGACCACACCAGGACCAAGTTTTGTTTTCAAGGGCGCAGTTATAGAAGCTCGCACCGGGCGCATAAAAGGCTAGTTACGGCACTGAATATTTTTTTACTTTTCTGAGATGAATACTACGATAGAAATAAAGGTAGAAAGTAAAGCATCATCATCATCTGCCAGAAGACTTCCACTGCTGAACATAGGCCTCCCCCTTTAACCTCCACACTGAACGACATCCTGCCATCTGCATCCACTGGATGCCCGCGACTTTCACAATGTCGTCGGTCCACCTAGTGGGAGGCCTACCTACGCTGCGTCTTCCGGTTCGCGGTCTCCACTCAAGAACCTTTCTTCCCCATCGGTTATCAGTTCTTCGAGCGATGTGGCCTGCCCATTGCCACTTCAACTTAGATTTTAATAGCTATGTCGGTGACCCTGGTTCTTTGGCGAATATCTATGTTCCGAATTTTATCGCGTAAACAAACTCCGAGCATAGCTCTCTCCATTGCCCGTTGTATGACTCATGAGTTTTTCCAAAAGACCAACAGTTAAGGACCACGTCTCAGTACCATATGTCATCACTGGCAACACACACTGGTCAAAGACCTTTGTCTTTAGGCACTGTGGTATCTTGGACGAGAAGATTTCACGCAACTTCCCGAACGCTGCCCATCCGAGTTGGATTCTTCGGGCGACCTCTTTGCCTAAGTTGGACTTACCTAACTGAACAATCTGTCCAAGATAGGTGTAATGGTCAACAACTTCGAGAGTATCGTTCCCAACATTGACCGGCACGGGTACAACATGGACATTGGACATGATTTTTGTCTTATCCAATCTAAGTAAAGCATACTTACATGAATATAATTATCAATAAAAAAATATATGGAGTGGAACATTTTTTGAAGTCAGTAAAAAACCAAACTTCGCCCAAAATAAGTAAAATACGCAATTTCAGTTACTTGGATGACATAATATTGTTCCGAATTTTCCAGTTATTTTAATTTATAAGCCAAGCTACTGAACCGATTTTGATGAAATTTCTATGGGACCAATCTTTCAATTAAAAAAGAATTTTCCGAATCGGATCATATATGAAGGAATTCTGAGATAACAAACATTAAAAAAAAATACAGTCATAGAACTGCACGTCAGAAGTGAAAACTTAAGTAGTAATTCACCTATTCTACAACAGATGGCGCTGTTTTAAAATACACGATACAGCGTGACGATGACGCGAGGTCCATGATTTTTGTTCACCCAAAAAGTGCTCAACGCGCCTAAAGAAGTTTTCTCTTAAAAAAAAACTAATTGAGAATCCCTCCTTTTTTGAAGTCGGTTAAAAAGAGGCATTTCTCATGTCGTACAGGGGGGTGGAAATGCTGCCGTCAGAAGACCTTCAAAGCTGGAAATTTCTCCGACATCCATAAAAAATGATGAGCATCCCGCGGTTACTTCCGCTATCCTCAGAACTGTAGAGCAGTGTAAGGCCCAGGTCATCAGTACCGGGTCTCCAATAGATAAGGCAGTGAAACTCGGCGCGATCATATCCTGTCTTTACTTTGAGGACCATCTGATGCACTTACTGCCTTCAGATGGATACGAGTATGTCGGCTTCGAGGAAAATATAAGACATTTGGAGGTAAGATATCTATCTTGTACGTTTACAATGGCCGCCAAACAATATTTACTTACCGAAAACAGGACTGGTGTACTGCACAGTTTATGTTAGGTATTCGGTCCCAAAAAAATTACATCGAAATCGGTTCAATAGTTTGGTTTTCAACGCATAGAACGTATGCGTCGGAATATATTTTCTAGCCAAAATGCGGAATTTCGCTAAATTTTCCGGTAATTAAGGAAAAAATTTATCATGAAAAATATCAAATACGTGCTTAAGTATAACATAGTATAATGGTGATAAAACATATCAAAATAACAGGAAAAATATATCATTAACGAAATTTGCGTATTTACAAAGTCTGTAGTATTTACTAAGTTTGATGTCGTTTTTAGGATTCAATACCCAAAGGGTAAAACGGGACCCTATTACTAAGGCTCCGCTGTCCGACCGTCCGTCTGTCTATCTGTCCTTTTGTCACCAGGATGTATCTTATATTAACCGTGATCGTTAGACAGTTGAAATTTTCATAGATGATGTATTTCTGTTGCCGCTAGAACAACAAATACAAAAAAAAACAAAAAAAAATAAGGGGGCTCCCAAGACAGTTTTTATAGATAATGGTACGGAACCTTTAGTGCGCGAGTCCGACTCGCACTTGGTCGGTTTTATTTTAAATAGACAATAATATATTTTCTTCGTTTTAGTTAATTTGTAGAAAAAAGCCGAATTTTACATAAACTGTTTTCCTACGATGCGTGATTTTACGACAAAAGGAGGTCGTCCGTCGTCCGTCCGCGGTGACTCCACGGAACACTAATACTCCAAGGAGGGTGACTCGGACCCGTCGCAAGTCAGCCGGTCCCGAGTCAACCGGTTACAACGACAAAGAGAAAAAAAGCATAGATCTTTCTTTTTCACGCATGTAATTTTTTCATATGGCTGTTTCGCTGCGGAGTAAAAGAGTAGGAAATGTGATTGCGTCTATTGTTTTCTCTGTCTACGGTCTGTGCATTCCGTAGATTCCGTTCATAGCTGTATTATATGTCTGTGGTTCATAGATCAGAGATTCCGTTGTCCGTGTTCTGTTGACAGTCAAGTGTGAGTCAAGTGCAAAGAGAATACAATAGAAGACTCGCGGAGTTGTCGCGGAGGTCAAGTGGTGGATGCGTCTGGTAGATTTTCTTTTTACAAGCTTTTTACTAGCCACCGAGCAACTGTACAAAACCGTACAATAAAAATTGCGTTTGGCGGTCTATCTACGAGACATCGGCGGAGTTGTGAGGCATCTTCACTTCACAATTGCCACAAATTAAGAGTTGGAAGTTGAAACTTTGTTGCCCTGTTAGTTGCTGTGTGGGACAAATCTTGCAACTGAATTTTAGACCAGTTGTCCTTTACAGATTGAGCTAACAGCAGCTGAGGAATACATATGTAAGTTCGTTTATAATGCAATGTTATAGCCGTAACAGACGTATCGAACATGGTTGATGAACCGCCGTCTGAGCAACGGGAGAGAAAGAGTAAGGACATTATTTCTCTCTCTTCTTCTCTCGTTGGTTGAGGTGGCTGACGTCAGCCATGCTGATCCAGTCCGTTACGGCTATTATATCATTGAGAGCTGGTCTGATGATGGAGATAGATGGTGGTTTAGAGTTTGGGTTCGTTGGGTTTGTCTTCCCAAGCACTTTGGTCCTAGATGATAAATTCAATATGGCCGACACCCCAAGATGGCAGACAAATGTTCTTATCTACCATCATGGTATGGAAATCAAATAAAAGGGTTTGCGGAAAAAGTATTTATTTTATCAATAAAGTTTCATATAGTTGTGTCTAAAAAAAATCTAAATATTTTCAAATTTAATTGGTTCAATTGCTCAATTGGCTGCCAAAAAGCTGGGTATCCTATCGAAGGTGCGTCGGTACTTCACGTCGGAACAGTTGCTTACTCTCTACCAAGCACAAGTTCGGTCGTGCATGGAGTACTGCTCTCACCTTTGGGATGGATCAGCTAAATACCAGCTCGGGACGTTGAAGTCTATTGAGAAGCGTGCCAAGAGGCTCATCAGCAACGAAGCCCTAGTTCAGACTAAGCTTCTTAGTCTTGAGCATCGGCGTAAAGTTGCTAGTCTATCGGTTTTTTAACGGATACATTTTGGAGAGTGAGCTTCAGATCTGCATGATTGAATTCCCTCCTGCCCTTTTTTCTATTGGACTGCCAGAGCGGGCGCGAAAAATTGACACCGCTTTATGATTGACATCCGAAAACCCGTACGAAGCTCTTTTATTCCACTTTTATTGTGCGAACTGCTAGTCTGTGGAATGCTCTGCCCGAATGGATGTTCCCCGATAGTTACAATCTAGGTGTTTTCAAGTAAAGAGTGAATCGGTTTCTTCTAGGCAAGCGTGCCCAATCGTAGACCGCATCGCGCTTAACATCAGGCGAGTTGGCGGCCAAGCGCAAGCCTATTTTACACTGGGTTGAAAAACTACTCTAATAGAAATGACTCTATCGATAACTTTTTCGATGTTTCGAGGAGTTCTTTGAACTATATATTTTTGATATAATAAGCATTGTATCTCTCTGTTCATCAAAAGCATTCATCAGTTTGTCTCCTCATATATGTTGTTATATTTGTAAATAAATTTGTATGTACCTAATTTACCTACCTAGTAGTACGAGTAAGTATGGCGCATTGGATATTTATATCTGTAATGCTATATTTAGTGAAAATAATTGAATATGAATGTATGTTTGAGTAAAGAACATATTGTATATTTCCAGGACAATGAAGGCGTGCTGTTCCCGGTGAAGAAGATGTTCATCGTCATCACCAAGTCTTTTTATTCCCCGCCGGACCTGAAGGAGTTCAACCGTGGAACTGATGTGCCCTACTTGGAAACTTTCAACGTAACGACTTATATTACATACTCATTATTTTTACAAAATTTTATTTAAAAAACTTGTCTTGTTAGTATGAGTCAAATCTTGCAACTGAATTTTAAAACAGGTATCAGGGAACCGATTGAGCTAAAATTTTGCATACACGTTTAGTTTAGATGGCAATACATGGTTAGCTAAGTGACGTCATTAAGAGACTGCCTCGGTGGCTTAGTTGGTAGTGATCCTACTTTCTGTGCTTGGGGGCGTGGGTTCGATTCCCATCTAGGACAAACATTTGTGTTTGTTCTATGTCTGGGTGTTAATATCTATTTAAGTATGTATTTAAAAATATATATGTATGTATATCAGTCTCTGGCAGCCATATTACAAGCTTTGCTTAGTTTGGGGTCAGATGACCATGTGTGCAATAATGTCCCAGATATTTATTATTATTTATTATAAATCCAATATGGCGGATTTACCAGTTATTTTTTATGCACCCCCATGATGTGGTTATGAAATGAAAGGGTTTGAAATAAGAGTACAAAAGATAAAATGACGTCACAGTAAATTGAATATGACGGATACCTAAAAACTTGTTTTCAAAAATTAATCATTACCTACAGTTATATGATCATTTACGGGATATTTCCGTGTGTGCTTGTGGATGTCTTCCCGTGAACATGGTGCATGTAACTGCGCCGAAATATTGGGAGCTCCTGCCACAACCTTACCACTATAATTATAAAATAATAATAATAAATATTCGGGTCATTTTTGCAAACACGGTCATCTGACCCCAAACTAAGCAATAAAGCTTGTACTATGGCTGGCAGAGACTGATATACATACATAATTATCCCGTTAATAATCATAACTGTAAGAAACAACCGTCATAATTTAAAACAGTGAATTATTACCTAAATAACCTAGATACTATACTATTAGTAATTACTTAGTTATTATATTTCTGGTCTAGGATCTGTAATGTAAACATCTTGTTTTTATAAGTGAAAACTCAATAAGTCTCGATTCTACCATCCACCTACCATAATTTGTACTTCTGAGCTGTTTGTTTTCCGAATAGAGTAAAATAAAATAAATAAAATAATGCGCTATAAGTCCCGATAACATTTAATACATGTAAATAGGTAGTGCCTGTTTCGCTCTATGGCGCGTGTCCGCAATTCTGTCGTACCCCATGCAAGAAAGCAGCTGTCAGAGCAATTGTGTTAAGTGTCATGGGACACATCAGCATTGCCGTACTACCGGTGTACGGGAATACTGATGGTGACGAGCCTCGTATGGCTCCAGGCAGCGCTGTATGCCAGAGATCACCCCCGCACCTTGGGGACGCACGCGCGGGCGAGACACCACGGCACGCGCTCCAGCTGCGCAGGCGCACGGTGTCGCACCGACTCGCCAACCCCGATACGTTGATGCATGTGACTGCGACAGAAGTGTACAACCGCCTGCCGCATGAAGTTAGGACTGCATCATCTAGCTAGAGGATCATATAAACATACATTAAATGAAAAATGGCTTATCGTACATTATACAAGTACTCTGACATGACCAAAATCAGACTGATTTAATTTACAATAAGTAAATGTTTTTTATTATTTATTTGACATACTTTTTTGACCTCATTTGATTATTGTTACTAATTATTGTTGTTTTATTACTATTTCATTATTATTTATATATTTTTTGTTTTGACATTGAATGTACCAATTTTTTTTTTTTTTTTTATTTGTTAAAAGAAGTGTTATTTTTTAAATAAGCTTTCATTAATTATAATTTTTGATGTGTAACATATTGGTAAGAATAAATAACTATGAACATAAATTTATAATTAAAATGTAATTTTTGGTGCTGACATAGACATGTTCTCTAAGAGCCCCCCCAAAAAAAGTTTTTTTTTTTTAATGATGTAGAATAACACCAATTTCGTCTTCAGATCCTGCCGGAGATAAAGAAGTCTGTAGCAGGCGTGAAGGATCGCATCTACCACAACACTGCTTACAAGATATACCGTCCGCCCGCGTCGCCGCAGGTCTGCCTCACTGTGGAGTGCGCTTCACCTCTGCACACCCTGTATAAAGTGATCTGCAACAGACGGCTCTACGACGGTCAGTGACGACAAACATTCATATTCATCATCATTTCAGCCATATAGGACGTCCACTGCTGGACATAGGCCTCCCCCATCGATTTCCAAAAGGATAGGTTGGAAGCGGCCTGCTTCCACATTACTACTGAACAATACAATCACCATCATCATCACTGCTGGGTCATCATCATTTCAGCCAAGGTGCGTCCACTGCTGGACATAGGCCTCCCAAACCTCCAAAGAGCTGGTTGGACGCGGCCTGCATCCAGCGTTTTCCTGCTCTGCTGGGTACAGACCTCCCTTTGGTTATGCACTCAGATCAGACTAACAAGGGAGTTATGCATTACTACAGTTAACGTCCGTGTTCAAATGTTACCGTTTTTAACATTATGCTAGTATTTAATATGAATTTGTCTGTTTGTAGAGTTGGCCGAAATCGACATTGAAGAAGTAAAGAACGACTTCTGCACCACTCTACAGTCCATACTGAACAAGAGCCCCGAGTGTCGCGGGAAATGCGAACTTATATACTATAACCGTAAGTCTACTTTGCCTCCTACCTACTAGTATCTACTTGTTGTGGCATAACCAATCAAAAAATAGAAAAACTTAATAAGAAGGTTTGACTGTAGTTTTTGTGATATCAACATCTAGATACGATTCCTATAGAGTCACAATTTCTAAGTGAAAACAGTCAAAAATACCATCCGAGCGTCGTATAGATACCAAAAAAATATTTATTTATTTTATTTCCAAACTTACAACTACCTTTACAGGTATATTACCTAATGCGGTAGTGTAGCAACATTAAATTAATATCTGATTACAGAAATAACACATATTCCTTAAAGCTATCTTTGTGAATTCATTCAGAGCACAACCAAATAGGTCTACTTCAACGGCAATGACGTTGAGAGTGCGAAGTGCTCGTGTAAAAGGGGCCTCCTGCAGAAGATTTGTTCGTGCTCGAGGCACTGATAGCAGTTTTAGCAGTCTTCGCCGCCACACATACCGATCAGGAACGCAAAAGTATAACTGCTTCAGTATATCCGGCTTGTACACCTCTTCTACCTCTCAGCACCTTCAAAATTTAAGAAACAAGTGTGAGCTCTCTCCTGACACTTAGTTCGTTATATCCAACCATGCCTAAAATAAGTAAAGTTACTCCGATTTAGACGTTATGCCGCTTTCATAGTGTTCAACGTCGCTTGTCCGCTAATTCATCGTAGCACTGGCATCGCGTGGCATTGTAGTTGGATCGCGGTGTCCTTACAACCAATCAAAAAGTTTGCGCAATTGGAAGCGTGCGCCGAGTTTTGGTTCGGACATTTTTTTGGCACGATTGTGACTAAAAGTATTGTATCTCGATGGATATCACTTTAAAATTTCATTTTGACATTTTTAGAATGAAGCCACTCATATTAGTCTACCACATATTCCCAATCTATATGCAAACCATCTTTCAATCAAATACAAGAGATTATTAACGAGATATCACGGGATTAAACATTAAAAAAACAGTGACAACTGTGTAACAGTCAGTGTTTACGAGTAAAATAGTGTTTCATCAAAATTGTGTGAGTTTACAAAAATATATGTCTATCATGTTTGTATAAATATTGCGACAAAAATCATGACCATTAAAAAAATTCAGAAACTGAGATATAGCCAGAGCGTATAAGTCTATCTGTGTATAATTATGTCGTAGGTTTATGATAAAATCATATTTTTGATCAAAAACATAGTCTTCCGGTCAAGAACCGTAAGAAGACTTAATTATTACTTATCATAAACCTGAGAAAATTCAGTTTATCCGATAAGAAAGATTTTGTAACAGGCCCGAATTAATGAGGACAAAAAGGGGTTGAAAGTTTATATAAAAGTTTACGCGTACAAAGTCGCGGGCAACAGCCAATATTTACTAAAATCCCGTTGATTTAGCGCATGTGGTGCGATAGTGTGCGTTCACCTTAATTTTATTTTTCTCTCAGACGAAGACCCGACCCAAAATCTTGCGGAGATACTGCTGAAGAGAGTACAAGAAATATGTCCAAATTTCGAGGAAAAAATCATCGCCAGGCAAGCAGAAAACATACTT